>CM023956.1:25760661-25896252 GCA_013407115.1 Glycine latifolia
ATCTTACCCTTACCCTTCTTTTTTCTTTATATTTCTTAATTAAAAATCTACCAAATGACACACCACCACAACAATCCCAATAACTAGAAATAGGGAAATTATTTAGGTTTCATTACTAAAAGGTATCGAACTTCCTAGCTACTTTTGTTTTATTTTATTTTATTTTATTTATGATCAAATCATTGTTGCAAGTTGGAGCAACAAGTCGCGGTGAATTAAAAGCAATATGCTACAATTATTCTTAACTTTTTCTCAAAAAAAAATTGACACTTGCTTGCTTCTTTCCCTTTCTCTTATAATAAGCTTTGTAATATGATTCACTCATCCTACAAGGATTTTAAGCCGCTATATTAAGCAAAATATCCGTTACCCATCTTTTAATTAATTGACTTTTTTTTTCCTTCAAAAGTTGATAGCATTGTTTTGTATAGAAGCTTCTTCAGTGGAGCGTTCAACCCCTTTTCTCTCATTCTTTTTTCTTCATCATATCATGCCTTTAAGAAAGCTTAATTTGGCATATAATATCTAGTTTAAAGCTTGTACTACGGAGTAAACAAATTTAGAAAATGTTAGTGGAGAGTAAATTACAAGTAATCATAACCATGCGCAAAAAAATTGGTCTTTAATAATACTAAGCTTATAACCTCTCATTTGTAAGCTACCGTCAAAAAAATTCCTTTCAAGTGTTGTATACCGTAGATTCATTATTGGGATGGAAGCATGTGCGCACATCATATGGTAATAAACAAAATCCTTAGCAATCCCAAGGATAATTTTAGCATTATTATCATTTATTGGTAATTAATGTATAAACCATAGCAACCACAAATACCAAAGCTATGCCATTGCCATTTGCCAATTTGCAAATGTTAACCCTAATCAAGATTTTTCTTTCTCTTTTTATCCGCCAACCCTAATAAAGATTCAAGAACCACATTTTTTTGGTCAACGAGAACCACATTTAAACCATGAGTGCGACAGTAAAAGGGCCACAATGTGGGCCCTGAGAAAGAAAGCACTTCGAAAAAGCCCATATTGGACAAGGAAGAGTGGAGGGCCAATAAGCCCATCGCCTACAACTTACGGTAAGGGGAAGAAGGGGAGATTATTATGTAACAAAATAACACGCTCCATAAACTCACGTCCACTCTCTTGGCCTTTTCATTTTCCGTTTAATTAATTATTAATTTTAATGATTTTTTAGATAATACAAAAAATCGCCACCCCTCTTTTTTTTAAATTATAATTTTCACTCGTATCCATTTCTGTGATGTAAGATTCAAAGGGATAATTGGATAAGCATGATACGTACTATATATGCCATGGACACTACGTTATTTTCATAACTTACTCTCTCTAGTCTCTTCATCGATCTTATTTATCATGCAAAAAAGGAAAATAAACTGTCAATATCAAAGTCAAACAAGGATGGATAGGAATGAAAAATGAAAAGTTGTTAAAATCTTGAGCTCATGGAGGATAAAACAAAACACAAAAAAGCCTAAAAATAAAGGTTGAAAGTTGAATTGAATGATAAAAAGCATCAAAGGGAGAGTCACTATTCTTCTGCCACGTCTAACTTTAGTGCCGTTATTGCTATGTGTCCTTTTATATTTTTTATGGTCTTGGGTTTCTTTATTAACTATTTCACACATTTTGATAACTACAGTAGTATTGACGGTGCGTTCAATTCAATAGGATGGGAATGTCCACATCTGGGGCTTCATTGATTCCAATTATCTGGCGTGAGTAAAACATTCAATACCAACTAGGGAAAGGGTTCAAAATTCCAATTTTGGGGAAAGAGAACAATTCGGTGGACACTCATATGTGGGTATATTCATTCGCCCAAACCTTATGAATTCGATTGTGGAAGTATATAAGAAAAAGTTTAAGGTAACATTTAGAAGGATAAATTAAAGGATACCGCCTGAGAGTTTTACATTGTAAATTAATAAGTATGTGCTTACAATTTTTTATACGTTTTGATGACTCATACTTTTGACTTTTCTAGTTGTTTAGGTTAAATAAATTTTTAAGTACGATAGTGTGAACATATTTGTTGAAGATGGAGTCATAAGAAAAAATAAGAAAATTGATTGAGCATATATCGTAGAGAAGCAATGTGTAAATGCGGGAGAAATCATATTATGGATTACACATGTATTTTGAAGTCAATATTGGACTCAATCATTGAGCAGAAAATGTTGTGCTAATAATTAATTCCATAGAATATCATTTGTACGTCAAAATGATAATGATAAAAACTTGGCAATTAGCGTGAGAATTCATGTTGAGAGTTTTTAAAACAAGTGTAAGATTCCTCCAATTTTAATTTTGTGATATCATTCGAGTATATGGATAGCTATCCTAAAAAAAGTATATATGGATAGTTTTTATGATTTATAATTGGTAACGATTATTCTTGACAACCTACGTTATTGATACGAACTATAATCTATAGTATATTTTTTTTTGTGTTTAATACTACAACTGGCTGACCTTCCAAGTAATCATTTTAAGCAAATTTTCATGTTATGATCAAATTGACTCTTCAAAACCCTACCACCATAGATACTTAAATTTACACGAACTCTTGTCTATAAACTTAGACATAATAAACATATTTAATCACACATGAATGCACGCATATATAACACAAATTATTAAGTTGTTATGACATTTTCTCTTCATATTTTGTTTTTATGTTATACTTAGTAAAATCTAAATACATGTTCATTGTCTTTCCAACCGCTCTTATACCATCTCTCTTTGTTCCAAAATTTCTATATCCATATTCCTATCATAGTTTTCCTTCCCAATGCCTATTTCTTTAATGTTTGATGATGATTGTAAAAATTGCGAGGTTTCATGTTTCAATAATTGACTATCATCCTTTGATAACGATTTAGAGCTTTATTAGCCCGATTCTTTGAGTTTCAGCAATATAATCATGGAGTTATTTCTATGTCTTACTCTCTGTTTGAGTAAAATAGTGATTATTTTGATAAAGTTGGGACCAGGTTAACCACTGAAAGTTATTATGTAATAGGTTGGGCTCAGTTAGCCCAAAAATGTCCTGCACCTAAATAGTTAAAGGATTTTATTGGATGGACTAGGATATTTATTTACACTATATATTTATACTTTTTATTTTAATTCTTTAAAAAATAGGATGCTGACAGGTAGAGGATTATTATTCACTGTTTCACTTATTGGCAGCAATTAGTTTATTTAACTATATTCCTCCTGTTAAAAAAAAGTATATTCCTCTTATGAGATTGTATGAGAAAAAGACAATGATCTTAGCAGTTCTTTTATCTTCTCTTTAACTTCTCTAAACGTAGCCTCATAGTATCACTGTAGCTTTATTTTAGCTTCCTAACATACAAATGGATAGTTGATTATCAAAATTAGTAAAAGTTAAGGATTACAAAACTTTTAGAACTCATGTTAATAAAGTACCAGCTCATCTTAATCGATTACCACTTTCTAAAAATTGTGTTGATCAATCTTCATCTATTAATCAATTACCACACTCTGGAACTAAAGTTAGTCAACTACCAGATCCAGTTATCCATTCAATGTATTTAGTCGTTGCTTCTTCTTGTGCTGTAAAGTTTATGTTTAGTAGTTAAGTTTTAAAAGTTAGATTTAAACCATTCACCAAACTTAGTTAAGGCAAGCTCAATATCAATTTCAAAATTTTCCACTTTTTGGGTTGATTAAACTCCTTAACACCCCCACCAAGTCTTTCTCAAAGCCGAATAAACATCCTTCAAAGAAGGTATATAATATGCCAAGGTAATTAGAGCCATTGCAAAAATTAGAAATTAGAACCAACTAGGAACTAACACACCTCAAATTAGCTTGTTGACAAGTATCTATTAGGCAAGGTGCTACATTTCCATTAGGCATGCACCAAGCACATTTAATCTCTAATTTTCTAAAATTGAAGACCATACACCTTCATTTGCCAGAGATGCTGGAACTGTTAGATTTTGTAGAAATCAAAGTCACAGTGTTCAATTATACAATAGAGTGAGCACAAGTCATGCAGTTCTAGTGCACAAAACACATCAAAGGTCTCAAGATAGTCAAAGAAATATCATCTTTTTGTTATAAAAAAAATTCACTACCACTTTTTCCTCCATAATCACCATGCCAAAAGCAGAAGCAGCCACCTTAGACTGTAATACTAAGCAAGGTTTTAAGTTACAGTTCCGGTCAAGGTCGCAATTTCGTTGCATCTCTTGATATTACAAGAAATTACAAACAAATTTGGCTAGTGCAATTATAAATGCAGTCACGTTGCAATCGTGGAGACCCCAAAAATACTCGCCATTGCGGCTAAAATTGTGGTTGCAAACTATAGAAACTGGGATTGAAACTCCAAAATTATAGAAATTGAGATTCAAAATTGCATAATTGAATAATCAAAGCCCAACAGAATTTCCCTTCCTTTTTTCTCCTTCCACCTTGATGTGGGCAAGTGGTTATGTTCTCTGCCCTTCCCTTTATTTTCCAGAATTGCTATATGGTACCACAATTTTTGTACCAATGTGTTACAAAACAATGTGATTGTATGCCACTGGTTAAACCCAATAATATGTTCCCACGACAGATTAAGATAATCTTATACAACCTCCAATATCAATTCATAAATTTCCTTATAGGAACAATAAAGGATTTTAGTCTTCATGCAAGGTAGAAAAGAGCATTGCAGTTGCTGTCAAACATGAAGAGGAAACCAAATTTATCCTGAAAAAACTTTCCATTAACAATTGAAATGACCAATAGCAGTGACCGCATCCCACATGAATATGAATTAAAGCTGAGCATTTATAAAAGAAATAGGACAAAGTTATTTATTTTATTTTATTTTTTTATCAACAAATGTTAGTTTGTTAGTTTTGATAGAAATATTAGTACAATACCAAGATATAATCAGACATGAAAAAACTAATCTAAGTTATTAGGTTGAAATATAAAGTACTCCAAATGTTGGCTCTAAATGCTGAAGTTGGCAGCGATTTTTCTTAAATATGAGTAAGATCCAACTGCTATTAGTTCATCATCATACAAATATTTTATGAGCTTACCAAAATAAAGAATAGGCAGCCATGCACAGCAATTCCTAGCATCGGCTTATAATGTAGGCAATTGACATATTTGACTGTCATTTGCAGACTTTTGAACCAAACTTCAAAATAGTTGTATCTACTGCTAAAAATTGATCAGAACCTAAACAATTCAGAACTAGACAAACATTTGCCAGGTCTAAAAGCATTCTTCCCTGACGGACCAACTTGAAAAGAACAAAATTATGTTACACAACAGTTTGCTCCATACCAAGAAGCAAAATAGGATATATATATATATATATCTTCTTCTATCAATCAATACTACTTATTATAGAGGAACCACGCTTCAATAAGAAATTAAAAAATAAGAAGGCTAACAACATACTGTCACATTTTTTTCAACACTTTCTCCAAATTTAAGTGAGTCTCACAAAGCGATGCACAACTCACCCCCTATTTTTTCGTTTTCTAAAAATCCCTTTTAGGGGTTACTTCATCATACATTAAGCATATTCAAACATATCAAGTTTTTCTTTTTGTTTGTTTTTTCCTTCTTTCTTCCATTTTTTTTCTTTTTCTCTGCCTATTCTTCATCATTTCTTCAAACGTTCCTCATCTCTTTCTCTCTCTTCTTATTCTCAGTGCAGCTGTTTTTGTTCTTCATGTGTTCAATGTTTTTTTTGCTCTGATTATTTAATATTTCAGAATTTAGCTCTCTGTTTTTTTAGATTTTCAGAATTTTGTTCTCTGGTCTTTTAGAATTTCAGAATCATGTTGTTCATGCTTTATTACTTTTTTTAGTAACCTATAATGTTTTTCCCAATTCTTTTTCACTTATAGAACAATCTCAAGCACCAAAATCAAATTCTTGAGACTTGTGAATCTCTATGAAGCACGGATACTTCAATTTGCTTCATGTATCCGATAACTCTTGGATACTTCACCAATACGTTCCAAATCTATAAAGTATGCATATATATATATACATTGAATTTTCTTCACAGAATAACAGCCTCACATAAAAATCCTTTGAGGAAATGCATGATTGATTCCATACAGCAACACTGGCAAATTATGTTTTCACTTGCATTTATAAGTTCAAAGATGGAGGATCTATAATCTTCTCGAAAATTGGTAGCTCAAAAGGGCAAACCCAATCTCGTTCGATTACACAAAAGAACTCTACAATCTCAGCGAATATCTACCAAGAAAAAATAAAATGCTAAACAACATGCTACCAGAGAATAAGAGTCAAGAGAGGCCATGAAAACAGCTTTTCACCACAAGTTGTTCTAGGATGGAATTTGCCCATAAAATCTGAGCATTTCCCTCCAAACAGAGACCACAAAGAACAACATATGATGCACAATGCTACAAAGTTAAGTCCTCCAACTACTTATTTGGCCTTCCAAAGGAGATTTTACAGAAAGAATGTCTCTCTATTAAAGGAAATAGGGATAAATGGAAGTTGAACTTAGAAGAAAACTCGCCATAAGTAGTCTAATTATAAATTGACAAGACTCCAACGTTACCAATTTGTCATATGAATTATATGAAAATAAAACTCCCCACCTTCAAAAGTTAGCTAATGAATACAGATAAAGCTAACAAACTCAACATTTAAAGTTCTACTTACATTAAGGGAAATGTTTAACTCTAAATTTGAGCTTTGGAGACTGACTTTGGAATCAAAAGGTTTTGCTTAAGAAGGAGTAATACAAAATATATACATTGCAAATTTAGCAAGAAACAAGAGAAAATGACTTACAGGTAAAAATGAGAAGATGACACTACAGTTTCGAAGTTCAAATATCTAGGATCAATATTACAAAATGATAAAAAAATTAATAAGAATGTCACACATAGGATATTAGCTGGAGAGATAAAATGGAGGAAGTCATTCGGGATTGTTTGTGATTGCAAAGTCCCTACAAATTATAAGAAAATAAAAAAGCAAGAGAAAATTAAATTTTAAAATGTAAAATTTGATCTATTTTAAAAACTAATTATGCATTGTGTAATTAAAAAAATTATTTGCCCAAAATAGTGATGTAACTTGCATCTTAAGCTACCTAAAATGCATTTCTTACATCATGTTTATTCAATCTATATTTTATACTAAATCAAAACATTATATTATTATTTACCAAATGTAGAATCATATAGAAAATAATTAAATTTTATATTTTTTTTAATACTTTTTACTTTGTTTACTCCCGATATTTATTAGTATTATATTTTTTATATTAAAATGTAAAAAGTCAGTGGGGTCCATGGAGCCCACAAATAAAACCCGCAAGTTAAT
Source organism: Glycine latifolia (assembly GCA_013407115.1). NCBI lineage: Eukaryota > Viridiplantae > Streptophyta > Magnoliopsida > Fabales > Fabaceae > Glycine > Glycine latifolia. The sequence continues at coordinate 25,768,051 of CM023956.1, forward strand.
TGGATCGAGCTAAAAGGCCCTGAATTTAAGCAAGTTCAAAATATTAAAGGTCTGTATATTGTGCAAATTGCAGGTTTTGCATATTGTTGTTGTTTTGTACTATATTATATTATATTTCGTGTTAGAAGAATATTAGATTAACTTCTTGCAGTTAAAATGCTTGAAAAATTGTTAAAGTCTAGAGTTAGTTTTATGATGGTAATCCTAGATAGACCATTTTATATATTAAGTTATAATTATCCATTTGAGGTATTTTTTGCATCGTTTGAAAGGTTACTAAAAAAGCTACAATTCATTCATACACCTTAGAACCAAAGTCAGTTTCTATCTTAGAGAAAATCAATTCTAAAATAGGTCACTTGATCATGAAAAATGCTCTAAGTCCCACATTAGACAAAATAACTTCATGAACCAATTTCTTCCCCTATATATAAAGGAGACCAACAAGCCTTATATGTACTAAAGAATTAAGTATGCTTAGTATTAGGGGTGGAGCCCCGGTCAATATTTTAATATTTTCCTTTGAATTTTCAAACTCAATTTTTTAATATTTTCCTTTGAATTTTCAAACTCAGAATTTAGACAGCTCTGTGTTTTAAATCACAATCAAGTTTTTGTCATTGTAAGAATTGTCTAGCAATCGAGGTGGACAAATTTATTGAGTCAATGCGTTCTTAGGAGTGGTCACGATATCGTCTTTCTTTTCCTTGTTGAAGAATTGCTTTATTTGAGGTTAGGAGGAGTGAGTTCTCTCTTTTTATTTTTGTTGTATGAGTAGTAATGAGTCACAGGTAGATTGTATGATCTTAGGTTTTTCATTATAGCAAATTTATTTTCTTGGATGGGTTGTTAATATCCTAAAGTACTTTTTTTGTTATGATTTGGGTGAATTTGATTGTTGTATGTTTTGATGTTTTGTCATTTTGATGTTCTTGAAATTGAATTTGACTATTGAAGTTGGATGCACGTACTGATTTTCTGATAGAAAATGTTAACTTAGAACACCAAAAAGTGTACTTAAATGATAGAATTATACTTTGTGTTCTACATAATAGTTGTAGCCCTGGATATTATCTAGTTAAGAGATTTTATTTCACTAAAAAAGGATTTATATAACTCCAGATATTGCAATTTTAGTGAGTAAAGGTTAAGCTGTCAAAGTTATGCGATCAGTTTGTATATTTCCTAATTTCTAATTTTTAAAAGATTGAAAGAGATTTTAAAGTCAACATAGAAGTTGTACATAAGTGTCTTATATTTCTAATGAGATAAGAACCAACTTAATACGATTAGTAAAACTTTAGACATGATTATTATACTTTACGAAGGTCATAATGACATAGGAGGAAAAGTGAGTGTGTAATATTGATATCATAATGATTTGTAGTAAATTCATGATGTCCATGAGTATATGTGAAAGTAATATCCAATGGTATGCATATGTGTTGTGAAAAATGTTAGGAGAACCTATCCCTGTGGGATAGAAATCTCCAAGAGAATTCAAAAATAAACCATGTGTATATTGTCTATGAACCATGCATCATGTTGTGCATATGCATTTTGAAGTGAATGACATTTATGAACCTAACCAAGGAGGTCATGAATAAGTTGATGTATGACTCTGACCTTAAGGGTGTAATAGTTTGGAATCTCCTTTAAGTTCATGTTGATTACATGTATTGGAGTATCCTTTAAATTCATGAGAATTAATAGTGTCGGGTTGCCCATTGTGTAACAATTTGTCGACTACATGGACTCCCAGGATACATTCAGAGTGTGTTCCAAAATGGTACCACATGCATACGAGTCTACATGTCTAATCTGCATTGCATTTCATGTGTGAATTTGTGTATGAAATATTTGATTTGAATGAGACATGTTTATGTTGTGGAACACAATTGTTTATAAATGTATCTTATATCTTTATGACTTCCTTAATGTTTTAAATTTATTTTGAGATGCATCTCACTCCTTGTCTATTTGTCTTTGTTGTGTTTGGGTTGAATGTCACCCTTGCAGGTTAGTCTCTGTAAGGTTATGATGATGATGCTTTATGAAAGGTTTAGGTCTCCACTTTATATTACTAATAATGTTAGGGTTATGGATGCTCTGAAACAATGTAACATTGGGACATAGGTTCTGTTTATTTATCTAAGGTTAAAATTAATATGTAGTTTTTCACCATATTTTATTTAGTATGGTTTGTTTGGACTTTGGAGTGCTAAGATTTGTTTAACATCGAGTTATGTTATTTGTTGATTTGTTTCCTTTAAGTTTACAAACATTTGACATGTAATACTCTTACTGCGAAATAAGTGTTTTTTTTTATAAAAAAAAAGTCAATACATCCTTTTAATTAAATTCTGCTACGAATGTATTTTGAAAATATTACAAGTGTGTGCATCTTGGGGTCGAGGGGTGTTACATTTTGGGTTTGGGCCTAAGCCCAACAAGTGAACTGAATAGAAAATTAGTTATAAACTTATATATAATTGTGGATATGGCTACTTAGTTAGAGGGAGCAACACATGTATAGGAAGAAGACATGGAACTGGGGTGAATGATTTCGATATCACTTAGGTTGAGAAGGAATAATTTTTGAGGAGCAATAGCTTTGGGTTTATAGAGGGTTTTTCTTATGTAATACATCGAGTTTTCTAATCAATATTACAATTTTTTGTTTCCTTTTAATTTGGGTTCCTATTAGATTGGGTGTGGAAGGTTTATTTTAGGAGACGTAATGGGTGAGTAGAATATTTTTCTTCTTATTATTAGGAAATTTTTGTGATTAATTGATATAATTAGTTAAAGTTCCTTAAAAATAATGTTAATTAAAGTTAATAATGAGAGATAAATATGGTGCTAGAATAAGGAATGGGGAGTTTTTGAAAATTTTACTTGATACAGCTGGTTTTTTGACCTAGCAAAGAAGGATAATCCCTTGAAAATGATCTTGCTTTGTACTTGTAATCACCATTCATTCAATATTAATTCAACAAAAGAGGATTTATTTTGCAACATTAATTATGTTTACTTCTATTACTATTATTTGAATCCTAATTATGGGAACTCAACAATTACCATGGCGAAAAATTGATTTGGATAAGATTAAGCATTAGGCATCTATTTGGTGTTTAAAGCATGTGGCCATTATAATTTATAAGAAGTTCCCTAACAAGTAATTTGAGGATTTAAGCGGCTTTCTTGATGTTTTATTATTCTTTTCCTTGTTGTTTAGTGTTTTGTTTGTATGTTAAGGAGTATTTCGTATCCTCTAAACTCTTTGAAATTTTCTGTCTCAATATATTTTTATCAAAGAGAAAAAAATGTTTAAAAAATAAGCATACAAAACTAAATGCAACTCCTCACAAGCTAAACTATTGTGGCAATGTGTTTGCTACACTTTGTTGGGTGAAGCTTAACTCTAGCAATGTTTTTAGGATATCTATTCAAATAAGTCATTGCCTTGGCCTAAGCTTAAGAGTTTGGCTTCCATATGGCGCAAATCACATGGTTTATTCCTTGCGTATATGCCGATGAATTATGTAACTTTACTATAATGATGTCTATTAGATAAAAATTAACATACCCCATTATCCAAAAGCTCCTTGCTAGCAAAAGTATGGGGATGATTATTATATGTAATCTTATCTTTACATATGCAAAAAAGTTATTTCCAGATTCAAACTCATGACAACCCGGTTACCAAAATACAACTTTACAGTTATACTAGAGTTCACCATCATTGATGTCTATTAGATAAAACACAGAAAAATTGATAAACAAAATCATTTTTATTCTACTTCTTATGTTTATATTTATAAGACCCAAGTTTAAAATGGTGTTTGTTCCTTTTTATAAGACCCAATAGATAATGTTCTTTGCATTAATTATTTTAAGTCCTAGAAATACCCCTAATTAACAAAAAAGAGATAATGTATTGATAAGCAATTAGAAGAGAGTAGAGTATTAATGACAATGATAGTTTTGAAAAAAGTTATAAATTTAACAAATTTATTGCTATCAACTAAATTAACCACTTTCCTTAATCTTGATAAATTAGATAATTGAATTTTATATATAAAAAAAGAAAATATTATTTATTTGGAAAAATAACAAGAGGAAATACCACAACTAGAGCCTCTAGTTCCTCTATTAACAAAATCACTTTTCTCCCTCCTATATCCCATAAATGGGTCCCTCTCTAGCAAACTCGACAACTCAACTCAACTTTTAAACTACCTTTTCTCTTTCCTCTTTCCTCTTTCTACCTCCTAATCCAACAATTGATCCATTTTTCTTCGAGTCCTATTATTAGCCCAAGATTTATCATTCAATTACTATTGTTTTTCTTGTTTAAACTCTTCTTTTATTTGATATCCTCATTTCTAGTATTTTGAATCCCGAAGAGTGACGTGTAGCAATCAACCCAAAAAATGCTATAGTAGATAGCCATTATTTTGAAATTTTTTCTATAGTTAATATAATATATACTATATGCATATAAATTCTAAAAAATAATAAAAATTACTCAAAATTAATGACTTTCATAATTAACAATATAAAGGCATAGATGTGTTAAACAAAACATACGAGTTAATACCAACAAAAGTCAAATACATGTTCCCTAGATAGAAATAATCAATCATCATTTTCTAAATCCAAGTTTTTTTTATATAATTTTCATTAAAATTTCAGCTATAGATTTCATTTTTGGAAATTGAAATCCCAAAATAGCGCCACACTTTTGTTTGCTACACTAAACTGCTCTGCTATGGCTATAGCAAGCAAGGTCGCTCGACTTGCCATGTTGCTATAGCGTGCTATTTAAAACCTAGTTCCTTTCCTGATGTATTCTTTTTCTTAATCTTGATAAATCTCTTTCACCAAAAACTAACAATAAATAATGGGAATATCAAAATTATATGCTGCTAGATAAAGATCGGGAAAGAACATAAACATATAATATTCAAAATTCAATATTCCAAAATAAAATGTTAAAGCAATTCAGCCACCCGACATATAATTATATGCAACAAAGCTTCAACAAAGCCTAATAATCAATAAATCTCTATGCATCATCCACTGGATTTTTCAATTTCTCAAATTTGAACAACATTAAGGGGTTTCATTCTTTCATAAGTTTCCCAATAAAAATATATACTTTCAACTACATACACACAACTCATCAAAGATAGCTGGAAAAAAAAGAACCACCATGCATCTAATGCCCTTGCAAAAAAACATGCAATACGACCAACCTAGTTAAAGTCGATGCCCATTTCCTTTCGCTTCAGTTTTAAAGCAATACGTTCATTCTCAACCTTCATTCTTTCATTCTCTAGCTTCAACTTTTCCAACTCCTGATCTTTTATCTTGCTAAACTTCTGCCACTTGAATCTTTGTTTCTTCAGCTCCAGCATCTCGTTTTGAATTTGTAGCTTCTTCTCTTCTAATTGAAGTGAACGAGATTCAATCCATTGCTTTTGTAACCAAGATGCTCTCATTCTTTCATGTAAAGCTTGATTCCCATCAGATTGAACCATCGGAGAAAATGAACTTTTGTTATACTCTTTACTGTTTAAAGCACTCTCAAAAGTAGCAACATCTACTTGTCCTTGCCCTGGTTTTAATCTCTTCAAAGGTCGCCTTATTGCCCCATAGACTCCTCTACTATTTGTAGGGGAAACATAATTCTCTTCAAAGTCATCATGATCACTGATTTCCACATGTAGATCATCTTTGTCATGATCATAGTGATGGGATCTTTTGATATCATCATTGTCATAATCATCTATATTTCGGAGAGCCAACTGCAGTGATCGTTGCAATGTTGGATCATGGGGTAAATGCAATCTATTTCCATTATGGTAAGAACACATCTCTTCATAAAATAAATGTTTGGAGCTTAATATTTTTCGAACATAGTCCTTTTCTTTCTTGGAAAGATAATCGATCAAATCCAGCAAAGAAGGATTTTCAACAACTTGACAGGAAGTTCCCCTCCCAAGCATAACATTAAGCTTTTTGTACCTTTTACTAAGGTCATTGAATTTATCCTCACATTGTCGAGGTGAAACATGATAACCTCTTTCAGCCATGACCTTAGAAATGGATTTCCACTTCCCTTTCTTTTGTAGGACTGCAAATTTTCTTCTTCCGCAACTGTTGTCAGAAGTTGCATCCTCATCTATGTAAGACATGACCATTATCAGAAGTTTTACCATCTTATCAGTCCACTTCACCTGTTGCCAAGGAGACCTTTTTTCCCTTTTACCCACTTCATGGTGACCACCAACATCTTCTTCAACAAAACTTTCATCACTTGGTGAGTTCTTGTGTATATCCCCCTGATTAAACTCGGTTGTTGACAAAGTCTGATGATCACAGTTCTGCAAGGATCCCATTGTAAGAGGTAAACCATCATGAATTGAGGAGTGCCCTAAAGACCTTTGGCAATGATGAGGATGATGTTGGTTCATGGAATGAGGATGTTGCCTTTGCCGATGAACCGGCATTGATCTAGGCAAATCAAAACCACCAAAAGGACCCTCGCCTTGAAGCATACCTCCCTGTGACAAATTGCCTTCCATTGCTTCTCACAATCAACAAAAACATATCAAACCAATGAACCCATTTCACATCCAATTCTACTTCACACACATTTTCAAGTGCTTTTCACAAAACACACACAACAAAATCACACAAATCCATGCATATTAAATATTTCAACACCTTTTTCAAACCCACCTATCAATCTTTCTAGATTTTCAAGTAAGAAAACACCTAAATCAAACTAGAATAGGATATCACTTTTCTAAAAAATCATTTCATACACCAACATTCCCAATGCACAAATAAAAAAATGTCACAACACAATACATCAAAGGGGTCCACCAAAGTGCTAAAATCACCCAGTGCAAAACCAAAATAACAAAAATAACAAATGCGCAACAAAAATTCACAACAAAAGCCAAAACCCTTTTAAAGGCTCACCAGTAAGGAAGCTCAGCAACTTCTCGGATCAAAATCTGCACAAAATCTGACACCCTTAGAAGCAAAGATTGGAACTTTTTTTCAATATCAACCTGAGAATCCCGAAACAAAGACAAACAATTGAAAACAACACATCCTCAGTAACCGAGGATTGAAGAAGTGCCGCAAGAAAACAAGGGAAAAAGAGAAGAAGAAGAGTGAAAGCACTAAAGACAGATATTAGTTTGTGATGTGAACAAGTTACTATGTAACCATGCTATATATAAGATACTTAGGACAACAACAAAAGAACCTTAATGGTTCAATGTATGGAGAAAATGGTGTGGACCAACCCAAGTATTTTATTGTTTCTTTCACAATAAAGAAATGAGTGTTTAATAATAAAAATTGAATTCAACGTCAAAAATTAAATTCTTCCTTAAATTTAATAATAAAATTAAATCATTTTTAAAAATTTAATAATAAATATTTAATCCTCTTAAATGGTATTGAATTCAAATATTAAGTGCGTCCACGACTCTTTGATGTATTTGAATACATTTATTTTGGTTATGCGTTATTTCATCCCAAATCCACTAAATTTATATTTTCAAGGGTGTCTAGCCCAGTTGATTAAACCTTCTGACATTATCTTTGATTCTTATGGATAAAAATAAATAAAACCTACTCAAATCAAAAGATTAAGCACATCATTAATCTTTAATTTGACTTGGTATTACTATCTTTTTTGCTAAGTATAGATTTTAAAGAAAATTATTTCTTTTCATGTATTATTTTAATGGTTTAATTTTTTAGTTTAATGGAGTATACATATTTTTACCTTTTGAGCAATTAGAAATCATGTTAAATAAGATTTTGAGATAATAATTACAAAAGTCATTTCGAAAAAAGAAACTACAAAAATCATTACTTTTACTATGCATGACAATTTGTAATTAAATAATAGTATAAACACTCTTTTATATTATAAGTGCATTTATACAAAGATCTTATTTTAAAAGGTTAAAATAATATTTAACTATTATTTTTTCCAATAGTTTTATCTCTACTTATATTTTATGGTTTCATACATATATGATGAAATTAGAAAGAAAGAAAAAAAAATAATAACCCATAAAAATTAATCAACAAAATAAATAAATAAATAATCTATTATTAAATAACAATTAAAAAATGAAGGAATTAATTAAATTTTTTAATTTCCTCACAAAATTAAATATGAAAACTAGAGTGTAAGGAAACAAAATCTCATGAACCATATCTCATATGAAGTTGTCACATTTTTTGTGAACACATGAAATTTTGGATCAATAAAAGAAGTGTATTTGAACATATTTATCTTAGTTACCCTTACAACTTTTACTTTTATAAAACTAATTACTTTTTAGACTTGTGAATTTTAGCGATAAATTCTTTAAAGGTACTTCTTTTGTCCTATTATAATTTTTGTGTTAAATTATTTTACATAACTCAAGAAAAACTAATAAATAGTTGAACGATAATAAAAATTTGATAAAATTAACCTTACCATCGTTAATTTATTTTTATTTTTTGTAACCCATATCATTAATATTATAAGAGATATAAGAAGTAAAAAATAATTAATATTAAATTAAAAAACTAAAATGATAATAATTTTGGAATAATTTTTTTTATTTTTATATGATGATTATTACAGGATGGAGGGAGTACTTTTTTTTTCATCCATGGATATAATTGAATACTCTCTTGACTTCTAAAAATTTGTGATCATAAAAAAGAATGATTGTCTGAATCAATTAACCCTAATATGATTATCTGTGCAATGAACAAATATAATAAATATAGATTAACGAAATATAAATAGAATATATAATATTTTAAGATATATAAATTTTTATAATGTCAAATTAAAAAAATTCATTGATTTTAAATATAAATATCTAAGGATTTCTTAACATAAAAAATTAATAATTTACAAAATGGGGGTATGTTAGGAAAAAAAAAGAAAGTATATATATCAATTGTCTTACCTTATGGTCATGGTTACTTGCCACGAGAATGACTCACCTTTAGGAGTGAAAATGGGTTAGGCCAAGCTGGAGCCTACCTATGTTTGGCCTAATCTACTTTATATTTTTATGGCCTAAGTCAAAGGTTGTTATCCGTGAAGAGCCTAACTATTTGTTGGCTTGGATTTGACCTTTTTATAATTTTGACTTGGGCCACTAGCCTTTTTAAAGGTATGTTTTATATTAAAAGTGTAAAAAAATTCTAAAAAATTATCTATTTATTTTAATTTCTGAAAGTGGTAGACGATGTCATTTTAATCCTAAAACTAAAATGTGTTGAATAAGTTCTTAAAAATTCAAATAAGTTTCTAAACTTAACTAATTATTATTTTAGTCCCTAATTATCTCCAAAAAATAGCCCCTAATTAAATAAATATTCATATTCATATTATGACTTTAATCAGGTTTAGGATGGTTTCTCATTTCATTTTGGCAATTGTGATACTTCTATTTGGTTTGGCAAGTGCCAACTAGGCTACTTTAGGTCCCAAATGCCATGTGGTTCCCTTTGTGTCTATCCATGGTGCAGACAAGACACGTAAGGACATCTTAGTTTCTGGTAATTGGAGTGTGAGCTCTTTGTACATGACTCTCCCTTTGAGTTTCATTGATGTTCTGACCGCTATAGAGGGAACCTCAACCAAACTCCTCCCGAAATGTTGGGTTTGGATGCATGGTTTCCAATGGTATGTATACGGTAGCCTCATCCTATGCGTGGTTAATCTCAAATAGGCATGACAATAAAAATCGAATTTATGGATACCTATTTGACACTGCCCTGAGTTTGATGGGAAAAACTCGTTTTGAGCGAGGACGGGTTTTCCCTAACTTGGGAAAATAGGGGCATGTAAGTCATTCCCTACCCACTACCATCATACCCATCCCGCTACGTATATTTTTATAATTATTAATAATGTAGTTTTATATTTATATATAATTCTATTATTATATATATTATATGTAATTGTTAATTATATAATTATGTAATTATTTCATTTTTATTTTTTATAATTATTAAAACTATAGAATGCTTATTTTAAAAGTTAAATAAATAATATTATAATTATAATATTAATTATAAAAAAATTCAAAATTATACATTTAACCAAAAATATAAGTTAATTCTTAAATATGTTTATGTTATTTATTCTTTATTAAATTATATATATATATATATATATATATATATATATATTTATAGAATTAAAATATAATTAATAATTTAATCTATGATTTACTTAAAGTAGATGAACAAATATTATTTTGAAAAAATGTGAGATAAATTTCATGCGGATTTTCCTGAAATCGATGGTGATTGGGTTGAGTTCCATTTTTTTTCACCACACTTTTTATAAACCTAAATCCACCCCACCTTTTGAGGGGACGAGGATGGAAATAGGAAAACCTGCATCCGATTTGCCTTGTTGCCATCCCTAATCTTAAACGATAAAGTAAATTACATTCGCATCCCCTATTTTTTTTCTCAAATTTCACCCGATACTCTTCCCTTTTTGCACCTTATAAAAAACCCTTAATTGTTTAGCGTACATTACACCCAAACTCCCTCCGTCCTATACATTGTTTAATAATTTAACAGAAATTAGGCACATGTTGGTCACATGACTTTTAATAAAATTTTATATCTAAAATATTCTCATCTTCTTCCTCTCAACTTGAAAATATTTTAAGACTGTTGCTTCTTTTTGTTTTTTTGTAATTATATGTGAACCCAGCTTTTTGTTGGACGTTGACCCACTTGTTGGTACACAGTGTTAACACCCTTTGTTAAACGGTTCATAAGCGCATCAAATTGTCCAAGTAATAATAAAATGCTAAGTCCGAGTGTCGAATTCCACAGGGACTTTGCTTGTACTCAGAGTTAATACATTTCTAATTTTAAGCGAACAAGGAATTGAATTTGATATCTTTCTAATCCTAATGTGGAAATGTAAAATTCAACATAATTAAAGATAGTTAAGCAGAGCACAATAAAGAGATAGAAAACAAACATTTGGGGGTGAGTTGTCGATTGATGCAAATGATTGTGACGTGTTGGGGCTCAACTCACCAAAACTACCCTTGATGCAATATTAAAGATATGTCTCTATTCAACATTAAATTCCCTCACCCTCATCTACTAATATATTCTAACCTTGATTCCTCAAGTGCTAAACCCTAAATCACTTAATTTCAATCCTGATCCATTAGCGAGCTACGTTAAGTAATTTGCATTAAGAGTAAAGATGATACGTAACCTAGGCTAAACATAACCATTCTATCCCTAGACATGATATCGTTTAGAAGCGTTTTTCAATTCTAAGGAAATAATCATTTTCTAATGCATTAAAATCCTATAACAAAGCATGCATATGGGAGAAAACCACAAACATGAATAAAGCTCAGACAACAAGAATGATACGAAGATGACATTAAATAGATAGTTAGAATCATTAATCAAAAGTGTTTGGTTGTTGGAACCCCAACAATGGATGGGTTAGCCTCCCATTTCTATGAGAGGGTTTACAAACACAAAGGAAAACATGAAGAATGGAAGAGAAGCGAAGGAAATGGATGAAGAGATCGCCAAATGAGTGGGATTTCTCCCTTTTCTTGTGTCCCAGCTCTACCTTTGGACCCCTAAAAACCCAATTATACTTTTTGTGCCCTATTTTCTCTTTTAAAAGCAGCCTAAAGTCATGGTCCTCGCTGAGCGCGGAAAGGTCGCGCTAAGCGCGCCTTCATTGTCCAGCTGGATAAGTGACCACATGTTAAGCGAGCTAGTTGCGCTAAGCAGGCCTGTCGCGCTGAGCGGGCATCTGGCCCCCTGAGTGAGCAGCTTCAGACCCTTAATTCTCCTTTCATTTCCTTGTAGTGAAATTTCTACAAAACGCAACTAACACCTCATGAATCAACTAAACTTAGCATCTACTGGATAAAAGCTCAAAAGAAGCTAATTCTTATATTTTAATCACAAAAAGAAGCATTAAAAGAGGAAAAGACTAGATAATTGCTAAGTAATTTATAGGTAGTTTTACATATGCTTAGCAATTATAACCCTTCTTTCTTCTTTTTCTTCTTCTTCAATTTTTTATTCATACATTCATTCACTGGTTTAATTGTACATTCATTCACATTTTCACTCATAGGTTCATTCACATTTTCACTTACAGGTTTATTCACATTTTCTATCACTAGTAGGTTCCAAAATTCATCCTTTGTTCTACTAACATTCATATGAATATAAACTGAATTTTGATTCTCAGCAAACATTTTCAGCACATCATGATTAGTCTTAAGGGGAAGAATTTCACCACTAGCAGTAGAATGAAATCACAAAATAAAATGGTGACATGGTGGCAAATATTAGTCATTAGCAATGTTGTTCACATAGTTATGTGAATATTCCAAACTTATCAAGATCAACATTGTATATTTCACTTGGTTCATCCCATTGGTTCGTAAAGTAGACCAAAATATCCATGTTGTCTGGTTCAGGACTCATGTATTCCAGTTCATCCATTGTGTTCTTGTGGTCCCAAACATCAACACTATTTTAATCAACAATAATAAACAACTAGTTCATCCATTGTGTTTCTTGTGATCCCAAACATCAACACCATTTTAATCAACAATAAATAAACAAATAATTTTAAAAATAAGTGGTCCCAAAATGTTCCCCATTGAAATATCATTTAGAAATAGGTAACAATAAACAATTAAAATTAAATAAATAATATTAAAAAGTAACATATATACAAGGTCCAATGGCCACTTACAAACAAAACTCTAGCGTGAACAGAAATCGTGGATGAAGAAGAGAAATAAAGTGTTCGTGAACGTCAAAGAGGAAAAAAATGGAGACGCTTGTGAACGTCGTGAAATGGAAGAGGAATACTGGAGAACTTGCGAAATGGAAGATGAACGGTGAAAAACTTGTGAATGGTGAAGATGAATGGAACGTGAACGTCATGAGAGGAAGATGAACTCGCACTCCCTAAATGCTGAAGAAGAACTTGCCAACGAGAGAAAGATAAATAGTACTTATGAATGATGAAGAAAAATGTGATCCATAAATTCTGAAACTAATTAGAATGATATAATTTTTAGTTTATCAATAGAAATTGATATCTTTCCTTTATCTATATTAATTGAGAGAGAGGCCAACGAAGCTACCCTGACAAATGTCGGGTTAATCAATGTCAACCTTTTTATACTTGAACCTTGTCCTCCCTTACCGTTAATGCTCTCTTGCTTAAGGACTGTCTAGGGTAGTTTCTCTTGTTATTTTTTAGCATAATAAAAAAGAATATTATGACTTTAATCCAACACTTCTAAAAATCTTTTTCCCAAAACCAATGTGGCAAACGCCTTGTGCATCAAATGATTGTTTACTCTTATTACCTTATGCCACCAAGTCTGATTTAGTTGAAAAACCGACCAAGTTTAATAAGTTTTATCGAGTCATTTGCACAAACCATCTGAAAATGGTACTTGGGTCAACCATGGATCGGATTTTCGATTTGACCGATTAGTTTGAGTCAAGTTTAATAATTATGTCTAATCAAATCTATTTAAGAGCTGACCTGACCTTAATCACTGTGCCAGGCAAAAAAATTAATATATTGCACTTTTAAAAAAAAATTACCAAAATATTGCACTTTTAAACCTATTTACAAATCTATCGCAATGAATCACGTCGATATAGGACGTGTTTAATCACGTCGATATAGGACATGACTCACCAAGTGGTGACACGTGTCAGTTTAGGCCACGTGTCATTTTGCGGAGCGATGTATATAAACTTCGGAAGATCATAACTTTTGACTGGAATGTCCGATTGAGTCGAAACTGGTGGCCACGCGATCGAAATTGAGAGGAGAATCTCTTAGCAATGTCAAATTTTTTTTCCAAAAGATGTCTCTGAGTACCTCAAAATTACGATTAAATCTTTGAACCTTCAAAAAAACATATTGGTTTCTAATTTTTTATTTATTCAATTAGTGAATTGTATGTTATTTTTTATTTTTCTAATTACATCTCTTAATTTCGAATTCCTTATGTTTATCTAGCCTTTCTCTCTCACTCTCTTTTTCCGTGATGTGTGTGGAAACTGCTTATTGATTATTAATTTCATGCTTTGCAGAACTAAGATGAACAACCGCTTTTGTGAACTTCACTAACTACGCCCCAGGCAGCTTGAGAGTTTCTTAACACAACCTCCAATTTGAAATGGGAGTTGTTCCAGTCTAATTAGATACGTGATGTGGTTTCTGCACGTTTGCATGTATGGTCACATAGATAATGATTAGACTTAATCATCAATTTTCTATTAAATCGTTATTTCATGTTATTGTTAGGTTAATTCATAATTAAATTACCTATTTAATTATTTATCTTATTTTTTGTTTTGATGATCTTTTATCTTTTAAAAAAATAATTTAATTTTTTATCTTATTTTGTTAGTTCAGTTTAGTCTTTCATTTTTTTAAAAAAATTATTTTTTCTTTTTTTAGTTTGATCATTTATCTTAATATTTTGGTTTAGTTTGATCCTTCGATCTATTTAAGAATGATGTCATTAATCATTTTAAAAAAATGAAAGACTAAACTGAACTAACAAAATAAGATAAAAAATTAAATTATTTTTTAAAAAGATAAAAGATCATGAGAACAAAGAATAAGATAAATAATTAAATAGGTAATTTAATTATGAATTAACCTAACAATAACATGAAATAACTATTTAATAGAAAATTGATTATTAAGTCTAATCATTATCTATGTGACCATACATGCAAACGTGCAGAAACCACATCACGTATCTAATTAGACTGGAACAACTCCCATTTCAAATTGAAGGTTGTGTTAAGAAACTTTCAAGCTGCCTGAGGCATAGTTAGTGAAGTTCACAAAAGCGTAACCGTTGTTCATCTTAGTTCTGCAAAGCATGAAATTAATAATCAATAAGCAGTTTCCACACACATCACAGAAAAAGAGAGTGAGAGAGAAAGGCTAGATAAACATAAGGAATTCGAAATTAAGAGATGTAATTAGAAAAATAAAAAATAACATACAATTCACTAATTGAATAAATAAAAAATTAGAAACCAATATATTTTTTTGAAGGTTCAAAGATTTAATCGTAATTTTGAGGTACTCAGAGACATCTTTTGGAAAAAAAATTTGACATTGCTAAGAGATTCTCCTCTCAATTTCGATCGCGTGGCCACCAGTTTCGACTCAATCGGACATTCCAGTCAAAAGTTATGATCTTCCAAAGTTTATATACATTGCTCCGCAAAATGACACGTGGCCTAAACTGACACGTGTCACCACCTGGTGAGTCACGTTCTATATCGACGTGATTAAACACGTCCTATATCGACGTGATTCATTGCTATAGATTTGTAAATAGGTTTAAAAGTCCAATATTTTGGTAATTTTTTTTTAAAAGTGCAATATATTAATTTTTTTCCCCACTGTGCCACTATCCCCACTGTTCTTGTCCCACGACTCACACCATTACCTCGACTCTCTCCGCCTCCCTTGTCACACCACCGAGACAGTACAAAACCCTAAAACCTTCTTCTTCTTCTTCTTCTTCACGGTTCATGCCCAATCCCTAAAACAACCCTAATTCCACAATGAAGTTCAAGATAGAGGACATAACCGTGTACTTCCCCTACGACAACATCTACCCGGAGCAATACTCCTACATGGTAGAACTCAAGCGCGCCCTCGACGCCAAGGGCCACTGCCTCCTGGAAATGCCCACCGGCACGGGGAAAACCATCGCACTCCTCTCCTTGATCACAAGCTACGTTCTTTCCAAACCCCATTCCCCGCTCAAGCTTCTCTACTGCACCCGCACCGTCCACGAGATGGAGAAGACGCTCGCCGAGCTCCGCTTCCTCCACGACTACCAGCTCCGCCACCTCGGCCCCGCCGCCAAGATCCTCGCCCTCGGCCTGTCGTCCAGGAAGAATCTCTGCGTTAATCCGCGAGTTCTCGCCGCTGAGAATCGCGACTCCGTGGACGCCGGATGCCGGAAGCTGACCGCGTCGTGGGTCCGGGCGGTGGCCGCCGAGAACCCTGGCGTGCCGACGTGTGAGTTCTTTGAGCAGTATGAGCGGGCGGGGTCGTCCGCGCTTCTGCCGCCCGGGGTTTATACATTGCAGGTTGGGTTTTTGGGTTTTGATTGGGTTTGGATGTTAGTTATCTGATTGTGAATTGTTTGAAATTCCTAGTATTGAGGAAGATGAATTTGATTTTGGTTGTTCACTTGTTCTGACATGTTTGCAGCAAGGTTTCAAATTATGGTTATGGTTGCGGTTTCATTGCGATCTTTGATATTGTGGGAAATTGCGAAC
This sequence comes from Glycine latifolia, assembly GCA_013407115.1. Taxonomy (NCBI): domain Eukaryota; kingdom Viridiplantae; phylum Streptophyta; class Magnoliopsida; order Fabales; family Fabaceae; genus Glycine; species Glycine latifolia. The sequence goes on from CM023956.1 coordinate 25,784,467, forward strand.
AAATGTCGTATTGTGGTTGCCATTGATACCTTGAAAGCCTTGACGTTGTGGTTGAAAGTTGTGGAATTGTAGTTGCAGACTGTTTCGTAGTTGCTGCCGCAATCAATTTTTATTTTATTTTTTTAGCATTGAATCTAGTTGAGGAATTGAGCTTCAATCTTAAAATATTTTTGTAGTGCCATTTATGTTTATCATTGTAGTGGGTTTATCGAGTTTAGGCATGCTTATCCTGGGTTCCATTATTTAACTTATTTATAATTTTGGTTTGTTTATAAATTCAATTGATGATGATTCATGATAGACATCTTTTATAAGTTTTAAGTGCATATTTGATTGTGGGTTTGGAATATGTAGATGCACATCATTATCATTTTTGGACAAATTAATTAGCTTTCACGTAGTGAAGGGGTGTTTACGTTTAAGTTTGGATTTTTAGTGTGATTGATTGAGAAGTTCAATTTTGGTCGGTTTTGGATGTTCCCTACTGTTGAAATGTTTGATTTTGTTATTTTTAATATGGTTGATTAGTATGTTTCAGATGTTCTATGATTATTTATTTATTTTGGAGTGTTTGAATTTTGTGGTTTATTGAAAGATTGAATTTTAAGGTTTTGGATGTTCATGGTTCTCCAATTTTAAAATGTTCAGTCTGTGGGTGGTTGCTTGAGTTTTGCTTTTGATTTTTTAAATTTTAGATGTTCTGTATGGCTGTGGGTTTGGATTTTAATGAATTTCTGAAATGTTTGAAATTGAATGTGTCTTTGATTGTAGGACTTGCGAGAATATGGGAAGGAGAAGGGATGGTGCCCATACTATTTGGCACGACATATGGTGCAGTTTGCCAACGTGGTGGTGTATAGTTATCAGTATTTGCTTGATCCGAAGGTGGCTGGCATAATATCTAAGGAAATGCAGAAAGAGTCAGTTGTTGTGTTTGATGAAGCTCATAATATTGATAATGTCTGTATTGAAGCACTTAGTGTGAGTGTGAGGAGGCAGACTATTGAAGGTGCTAGAAGAAATCTTTATAGGATGCGTCAGGAAATTGACAAGTATGTGCTGTTTCTAGCATTCTCCTCTTGTATGGTGCCAATTTTTTCACTATGACAACTCCAATAGGGAAGAACAGGAGAATAATTTAATAGAATTTAAGGATTCTGGTGAATTTGGCATCTTCTGTACAATGTAAATTATTTATTTAATACATTTGTTAGGTTGATTCATAAAAGAAAGAATGACAAAGGATCAAACTTTACCCAGGGGCACCTTGAATTCCTGCCCTTTTCCTTGTGCAATAGGGCCATAATTGCTTTATTTTCCATTTGTATCCATAGCTGAAATTTGATTCAGATTCTCTTAACTATCGAAATTTGAACTGGTAGGAAGGTTCAAGGCCACTGATGCAGGTAGACTCCGTGCTGAATACAACAGGCTTGTCGAAGGTTTGGCACTAAGAGGAGACCTGCCTGGTATGTAGGATGTCAGTTTTTGTTGTTAATGTCTTAATTCTTAAATGTTACCTCTGGTCATCACTAACTAAAATTTCTTTTCTTTACATAGCTACTGATGCCTGGCTTGCAAATCCGGCCTTGCCTGATGATATACTAAAGGAGGCTGTACCTGGAAATATTCGCCGGGCTGAGCATTTTATTCATGTTTTGCGTAGATTAGTTCAATACCTTGAAGGGCGCTTGGATACTGAGAATGTGGAGAAGGAGAGCCCTGTTAGCTTTGTTGTCTCTATTCTTAACCATGCCGGAATTGACCAAAAAGCACTAAAGTTCTGTTATGATCGCCTTCATTCTTTGATGATGACATTGGAAATTACAGACACTGAAGAGTTCCTCCATATCCAAACTATATGTGATTTTGCCACCCTTGTAGGAACATATTCTCGTGGTTTTTCTATTATAATTGAACCTTTTGATGAGAGAATGCCACATATTCCTGATCCTGTATTACAGGTTAGCATTGTTGTTTTGATTTTTATTTACTGTATTTGCTGTTTTAACCTTAAAATTAGTTATATTTTGCAACATTTATTTATTTCCTGCATTTATCTAGTACCCTTTTTCTTATTCTTTTTTTTTTATCATTTCAGCTTTGCTGCCATGATGCTTCTCTTGCTATCAAGCCAGTTTTTGAGCGATTTCAGTCTGTTGTGATTACATCTGGCACACTAAGCCCAATAGATTTGTACCCTCGTCTTTTGAATTTCAGTCCTGTTGTCAGTCGAAGTTTTACTATGTCCTTAACAAGAGATTGCATATGTCCTATGGTGCTTACCCGTGGCAGGTATTCCCATAATTTACTCCCCTGTATTTTAGAACAGACCTTGTTAATTGTTAATACATTACATTTCAAATCTCTGTTTTGCTTGAAAGAGACCTCTTTTACTTCCCCCTTTGTTTTATTTTTAATGTTTGGTTTCTTGTTTCAGTGATCAGCTTCCAGTCAGTACGAAATTTGATATGAGAAGTGATCTGGGTGTGGTAAGGAATTATGGAAGACTCTTGTTGGAAATGGCTTCAGTTGTTCCGGATGGGATTGTATGTTTCTTTGTTAGTTACTCATATATGGATGGGATAGTCAATACTTGGAATGAAAATGGAATTTTAAAGGTTAGTTAGATTCTTTGATATCCAGTCCATTTACTGGTAGAATAGTAGTATCTGTTATATAGTTTGGTGGTGAGCTAAAAGCATCTTTTTTTCCAGGAAATAATGCAACATAAACTTGTCTTTATTGAGACTCAGGATGTGGTAGAGACTACATTGGCTCTTGATAACTACCGCAAGGCTTGTGATTGTGGAAGAGGTGCTGTCTTTTTTTCTGTTGCTAGGTAAGATAACAGAAAAGTATCCTCCTGGGTTCTTGCATGATAAGATTAATCAAACTGCACTCTCTTTCCATCTTTGATGTTTCTTTTTTGTTGAATTGTACATTAAAATAGGATCTTGAGATTTGAACACTCCATTATCAGTAGTATTTTGCTTTTGTATGTACATGCTCATATGCATACCTGTTCCCTTGCTTGATGCACCTTTAACAAACTAGATTGTTTAGATTTTAGAAATTAGAATAGCCTGTGCAACTCCCCCGATTGAGGCAGATTTTAAGGTTGATTTTTTATACAACTAGTTGCTGCAATTGCTTACTGCTTTACCTATCTATTAAGTTCATCTGAGCCTAAGAATATATCTACTTGTTTGCAGGGGAAAGGTTGCTGAAGGTATAGATTTTGATCGACATTATGGCCGACTAGTAATCATGTTTGGTGTTCCTTTTCAATACACATTAAGCAAGTGAGTTTCATTTGACTAAATTTCTGAACAAGTATAATTTAGAATTATTATATTTCTTGTCAAAATTATGGAGGTTGAGTTGCAGATTGTAGAACTTATTAGACTAATAACTTTTCAGGATTTTGCTTGCACGTCTGGAATATCTACGGGATACTTTTCAAATTAAGGAAGGAGATTTTCTGACTTTTGATGCATTGGTTTGACTCTCTCTCTATCTCTTATGATTACTGCTGATAATTTGATCATCAGATTCCTAAACTTTTCTGCTTAAGCAGAGACAAGCTGCTCAATGTGTGGGTCGTGTAATCCGTTCAAAGGCTGATTATGGAATGATGATTTTTGCAGACAAAAGGTTAGTATCCTTAAGTCCTGTTGCTTCCATGAACACGCTGAACATTTGGGAAAATGTGAGGGTTGCTTATGGTATTCTACGCTGACATTAACTTGATGAAGCCAACTTGTTAGTGTCTAGTTTTGATTCAAAAAGCACAATGCAATCTTCTCTTTGTAACTATATGGAATTTGTCCTGAAATGGATTGGAAGTTATTGGTTGTCTCTAATAATGACAAACCAAAAGAATCTTGACAATCTTCAGAATCCAGTGTGTCAAGCAAAGAAAGAAATATGTTTGTTCAGGTCCATGATATGTTTAGTTTCAAAAACCAATGTAACCAACAGATATAATCAGCAAAAATTGGTAAATGTCTCTGTAAATATCAATAATTACAGTTACAAATTCTATACATTATATAGGAAAATAACCAATTTAAACTTATGAAAGGCTGCATGAATTAATGGTCTATTTTACCTATAATGATTGCTCCATTTATGGTTTTGGCTTCTACTTTTCTCTTTGACAGTGTTCTGACAGTAAATAGTAATACATTGTTGGTTATAACTTCTGCACTCTGCAGGTATAGCCGTCATGACAAACGTTCAAAATTGCCAAGTTGGATACTCTCTCATTTACATGATGCCCACCTGAACTTGAGCACAGACATGGCTTTGCATATAGCACGTGAGGTATGTCCTTTTGCTTTATTTTGCATTCTTTTCTTTTTATCCTCTTTTTCTGTTGGTTATTTCCCTTCAGATAAATTATGCTTCTATTTTATCTGAAGAAGTATGATTGTGCCTTATTGCCAAGACTTGGAGTTTCGAAGGTAGCAATTAAGACCTATGCCTTCTTGTGCACTTGATTTAGTGATATTGTAAAAACCTTGTTTTACAGTTTAACTAGAATATATGTATGCACAGAAGCATGCATGCGTATGTACGCACTCGTTGATGTTGGAACATGGTTACAGAAATGGTTGTGACCTTGTCAGAGTTGCATGGTAGTGATACAATATCTGATTGTTTGATTGCATATTGACACTTTTCTTATCTGTTGAATGCAGTTCCTCAGGAAAATGGCCCAGCCATATGATAAAACCGGTGGCACTGGCAGGAAAACCTTGTTGTCCCAGGAAGACTTGGAGAAGATGGCTGTCAGCAGCATGGATGATATGATGTATTGAGGCTTCCCTGGGCATGCCAACAAAATTTTCAGAACCGGGGTGGCTTTCATCTGGATATTAATCCCATATGCAGTTCCCATTTTCACATAGATATAGAGGAAGTGTCATTTTGACGAGGATATGATTTCATGGAGCTATCCATAATGATGAGACAACTTGTTTTTAGCATTGAAATCTAGTTGAGGAATGGAGCTTCTATCTCGAAGTATTTTGTATTACTTATTTATGTTTAGGCTTGTAATGGGTTCATGGAGTTTAGGTACATGCGGACATAAAAATCTGTCCTTTTCTTTTTTTCCAGCAAAACGGCGGGTTTCATTTTAGGCCATTTTTTTAGGTTTTCTTCACCGTTTTCTTCATCCGCAGGACCGCAGCAACAGCCCACACCACCTCGCTCCCTCGTCCTCATCATGCATACAAGGCAGCCTCATCGCGCTGTCCAGCACGTCATGCCGTTCAAGCCTCACTCCTTCCAAGCGTCGTCTTCAACCTTCTTCATGCGTCGCGCATCGCGTCGCCCAAGGAGGCTTCGTCTTCAACCTTCGTCAGTTCTTCCATATTTTTTTTTTTTTGTGTTCAATTTCAGTGGTCAAAATAATTTATAGACAATGTTTTCTCTGGATTTGTAGTATAAATTTTCCATTCATCACTTGCTGTAAACATACCCCATTGTTGCTTCATTATTGCTTTGGGACTAATTTTTTGTTGTGACTGTTATCTTTTTTTTTTTTTACTTTATTACTGACAAAGTTCACTTTGGATTTTGTTTCACTGTGCAGAGATGTATTTTGACAAAGGAATTATTTTACTTCACTAGTTCATTTTACTTCTATGTTTAATAAAATCAGTATAGTGTTTAAAATTATGAATTAAATGTTTGAATAGAAATTAGAGATGTCAAGAAGGTATTGCTTATGTGTTGATTTTGAATATCAAAATAGTATGAATCATGCAAATTCTAATTCTGAAGTATATAGTGGGTAACTTAATTATTACCATGGTTATATACTGTCCTATAACTTGTTTTCTGAGTTTGATCTCAATTCTGTTTTCTGAGTGCCGTGTGTAAGTTCTATCTTTGGAATTTAAACCTGTTAAACTTCTATTTCTTAGCTTGAAATCATTTTCAATCAGCACATTTTGTTATCTATATAGTCATAAGAATTTTTGTACTAGCTTTGGTTGAAGTGTGATGAGCATAATGCGTAAACTATGAACCTGAGCATGTAACTCATAAGTATTGATCCAGTAACCTATGCAGTATGCCCCGTTTTGTACTGTACATAGCGGTTCTTAACTTTTCATAATGCAGGTTCCAAGCTTTAGACTTAAATTTGAGCTTTAGAATTTTAATGGGAATTTAAATAGAAGTGCTGAAATTGTGTTATTTGTTCTGATTTCTCTTAAACCACTGTGCATTCTAGACTAGATTGTTGGCTGAGATGAATTTTAGAATTAATTCTATGACAAGGGATGCAGAGGCAGTCCAGTTGTTATTGGTTGGCCCAGCCCCAAATTACAGATATGCATTATTTGATCAATGTGAGTTCATATTTTTCCATATTGAAATTGAGTTATTGTGAATTTATTGATTACTATTAAGTTCAATGAAGTTTTTTTTGTTCCTTGAAGTGATGCAAGACCAAAAAACTACTTTCGTTGAAGCTTTGAACCATCACTATGGGAAGCCTCATGTTGAAAGTAAGTATCTATTCTGAGATTTTTATACATAATGTTGGGTACTTTTTTAAATTCCAAAATGCATGAACTATGACCTTGGTCCTCTGAGGCCGTGACCACATTCCTTTGAATCTTTCCTGGAACCTTGTTAATGAAATTGCAAAATTCATGGATCCTGGAAACAATAGCTAACTTGCATTTGTTCTTTTCGTTTTGTGTTTTACCATAATGCGGATCATTTACTACCGATTCTGGACCTAATTAAATTTTCTTTACAAAAGCGCTCCCGAACTTCCTCCACTAAGTGTGCGGACATAAATAATTTTTCCTGGGTCCGTCATTGAGTTTAGGTGGGTACTTTTGCATGCTTATCCTGGGTTCCATTATATAGCGTATTTATCATTTTAGTTTGTTTATAAATTCATTTGATAATGATTCATGATAGACATTTTTTTATCATGGGAAGGTTTAGATGCCTGTCATTTGAGGGGATTCGACTGAAAGGGGGTGAATTTTTTAATTATTATTACCATTTGGGGTGAATTTTAAATGATTTATAAAAAGGAGTAAGTCGTAACAGGTGTTACGACTTTTGATGTAGAAGTCGTAACATAGGTTACGACTTGCATATTTTTTAATTTTTTTAATTGAAGTCGTAAAAAACCTTAAGACTTCAATATAATTTTTTATTTAAAAATTGAATTTTTTATCACTGTAAACTTGTAAGCTTTTTAAAAATCGCAACACCAAACAAAACTTTATGGTGCAAAATCCAACTTTTCCTTTTTTTTTCCTTATTTTTTGTTTTTTCATTTTCAAACGTTTTAACTTTTTTAAATGATATTTTTTAATTAGACAAATATAGTAAAAATTTATTTATATCTAACTATTTTCATTATTTTTTTAAAACCATATAAAAAATAAAAAATATATTAAATAAAAAAATATTAGAAAATATAGAAAATATTAAATATAACATATAAAAAAATCTACAAAATTTTTTCTTAATTGTTTTAGTTTCATTTAATATTTGGATATATTTTATTTAATATTTTTTTAAAAAAATTATATGTTTTAATTTAATATCTTTTAAAAAATATTTTCTTAAAAAAGTTATTTATAGTTTTAAAAAACTTTAAAAAACATAAAAAAATGGATATTGCACAACTTTAAAGTAACGATCAGTTACACGACTTTAAAGTTGTGTTTAGCTATGCGATTTTTATAAAAGCTTACAGTGATTTAAAAAAATTGGATTTTAAAATCGTAAATTTTTTTACGACTTTGAAGTTGTAAAAATATTATAAAGTCATAAATTTTGTTATGACTTTAGATAAAAAATTAAAAAATATGTAAATCGTAATTTGTGTTATAACTTATAAATTAGAAGTTGTAACACTTGTTACTATTTATCTTTTTTTGATAAATAATTTAAAACTCACTCCCAAATGGTAATAAATTTTTTTTTTTACCCCCTTTCAGTAAAATCCTCGTCATTTGAAGCTTCATGAAATAGCTTGTCTGTTTTTGGACATTTGACGTGAAATTATAGCTAAACTTGTGTAACAAAAGTTGAACCAAATACAGGAAAAAATAAAGGCTTGCAACTTTGGTTTATCTATTTTGTTGAATTCATTAATAGAGGTATTTAAAATTTTCCTACTTTGGAATATTTGTAATTTTGGTCTAATTTTTAATTTTCTACATTTTTATTTCTTACATTTAATTAATTAATTAAATCATTTTTATGGTACTTTATATGAATGTTAGGTTTAGAATTAAAAAAATAAAAGAAATTAGATATAGGGAAAATTGAGGATTTTATTAAAATTGTAAAATTTTTAAAATAGTAGAGTCAAATGACTTTATTTTATAATAGAGGGGTTAAAATTACAAATTGAGCTAAATGGAAACAATGAAATTATAATGCAGCCTAAAATAAATCTAGTTAGATGTCAAACATAACATCACATAAGAGTATTTAAATTCAAATCAATCCAAAGAAGAATAAAATAAATTGAGATTTAGTACCAATGTTACTCTCGTGTAACAATATGAACGTTGATTTGCAAAAACTCTTATTTACTTTAAAAATAATCACCATTCTTTTTGCTTTTCGTGCAATTCGTCTTAGAAATTTCGTATCATATAGCAATGCTCAAACCATGCTCCAAAAAATAAAAAAATCAAATCAAACTAATTCTTTTTAGATTTGTTTGAATGATTTTCTCTCTCAAATATATTGGTTTGGTTTAATTTGTCGTTTGTGTTTTTGAAATCAAACTAAATCGAAACACTTATATTACTTTAATGTTACGTGTATATTGTTTGAATTTTATAATATTTTGTATATTACTTTAATGTTATGTATATATTGTTTGAATTTTATAATATTTTGTAGTGTTATGTATATGAAACTTATATAATGTATATCAGATTTTAAGATATGTTGTTTAGTTTAAAATGGATGAAAATTTGATTATCATATTAATAAATTTGGTAGATTGTTATTAGTAATTTTTTAATGTAATTTAATTTAAAAGATGAAAAAGAAAGTATATAAATTTTATGAAATAGTATTTTAATAAAAATCACAAAAATTAAACTAAATCAAATTACAAAATATTGATTTGGTTTGATTAAAATTTTATTTTAAATGAAAATTGAATAAATATGACCTGTATTTATTTTTTAAATTTAGGTCGAATGACTTTTTAAAAAGTACAAAACTAGCTATGCGCACCCCCAAACACCTCATACCAATTATTTATGTTAGTTTATTCTCCAAATATGAAAAATGTTATATCATACCGAACTATGCGTTTAATTAATATGTTGAACACTAATGAACACTATTTCGAATCTTACTTTATGCTATGCTACTTTTAAATAAATAAAAAAAGAGAGAATGCTATACTATATATTAGAAGGTTTACTCTTTGTTTACTTGTATTAAAATTGATAAGAAATCATGTGAACTTCACACCTCTATCATACTACTTTTATTCAAATATTTTTTTCTCAATTTTCTTTTCTTTCATTCCATTTCAAACCATCAAACTCACCCTTAGTAATCTTTCCAATTCAAAAATGCTGAAAAGTGTCTAGTTTACAAATCCTAACAATTATATATATGTTTTTATTCCTTATATATATGTGTGTGTATTAAATACTAAAATTAATAAAGGGTTGAGATTTCATGTAGTTTAAAAAAATCTCGAAGGATATTTTTTCATTAGAAGAACCATTGGTGACAAATCTTTAGCATGAATCGATCCTCTGTAGTTTTTTTTTAACTGGATGAAATCTCAGCCATTGTTTATTTTAATATATAATAACTTTAATATATAAAAAATAAAAAGTATATGAATGGTGAGATTCATTAAACTGTATACTCACTTTTTTTTTAATTGGAGAGGCTCTATGCTCGATAACAGCGGTTTGTTTCATCACAACTTCAAACATTATAACAAGTGTTCAATCCTAGATAAATAAATAAGAGAACATTATTCTAAATAAAAAAATAATACACCAAAGACGAACTTTAGGGCCAATTATTTAGTACGAACAGTTTAGAAGGAAATTAAGTTTGCAAAAATACCATCTTCACAAACAGTAAAAATCAAATCTTTTGCCCAAAAAATCAATTTTGTAGAAAAAAAATCAATTTTCTTTGACACAAAACACAATATATTATTTCTCATCTATTTCTCTTAAACTAAACAATGCAACTTATCATTATATTTCTCTCTTTATAAATAATCTCTTTTCTATTTTTATCTATTCTATTTCTCTTCTGTCTAAAGCAAACACATCTTACAATACAAGTGATAGTGGTTGCTCCATAATGCTATTATGCTAGATCCAAACACAAATTAAATTATTACCCAAATTAATTTTGATTGAAAATTTACTCAAATCAATCAATTAATTAATTGATCTACAAACTTATGATATGGACCCTAAAACACCTACCCTAGGCCCAGGATCCAACAAAACTACAAATACTTTGACCCAAGGGGAAAGAAAAAATTGACTCAAATGGAGGGTTAACAAGAAAAAAACTTGAAATACCTCCAACTCGAAGAACACAACCACTGAAAAGAGAGAAAGTGAGAAAAGGGTTGAACAACTAGCGAAGTCATTGATGGCTACAGAGGAAGAGAGTGCGGTGAAGGAGCCTTTGGATCTCATTAGGCTCAGCCTCGACGAGCGTATCTATGTCAAACTCCGTTCCGACAGAGAGCTTCGTGGCAAACTTCACGTAATTCTTCAATCTTTTTTTTTTCTCCTTTTCATGAATTTCTCTGTTGCTTTATGCTTTTTTACTCTTTTTGCGACTGCCCTTTAACGCGTAGGGTGTTTTGGGTGTTCTGTGATGGAAAATTTAAAATTTTTAAGTTGTTTTCAAGATAATTGAATCTGGGTTTGTTGCAATTGTTGGTAAGTTTGTGCCTTTCTGACTGCCCTAATGATATACCCTATGTAAGAATAATGGGGTGTGTACTACTTGCGTGTGGGGATTGAATTGAATCTTTGGTGGTTCCAAATTTTTGGTTTTGGAAGAAAGTGTTGTTTGTTGCTGAATGAAAATTTGAGTGTTTTGAACTACAATTTAAAATAAGTAGCTTTGGGATGAGGAATGATAAGTATGAGTTGTTTATTTTTTTTTACAAAATATAATTACAAGTTGTTAGTTTTTAATATCAAATTGAACTAATTGTGCTGTGTAAAGGTGTTTTTTTTTCACTGCTACTAACTGATGTTAAACTAGATCAATGATTTGGTGCATTTTGCGTGGGTGGGGTGGTGGTTTTTATGTTATGTATTTGTTTACTGTTCTTGCATTTCTATAAGATTTTCATGAGCTTGTAAATTGTAATTTAATTTACCGAAGGGTTCCTATTTGAAACTAACGTGAGTTTACAATGATTTTTACAAGTTACACATCACTGTCATTGATCTTGTTCATTTGATACAAGTATAACTACGAGAAATGTCTTAATTACATAGGTGTGAAATTTCTGTTTGTTATGATAATGCGTGATGACTGATGAGATAAATTTTCAGCATGAGACCTGAAAACCAAGGATGGATAAATTGATGACGTGCTTAATAATTTCAGTCAAATAATTTGCTTCACCTTGTCAAATTGCTGAATTGAAACTGTGGAAGAAACCTCTATATTACCCTGGTGCAAATTACTTGTCTGACTTGCAACTGGTTGCCAACTACTATGTTTAATTCTAATCTAACTAAATGGTATAATTTACTTAATTATTTACATTAGTGAAAACTAATAAACTTTGAGTTCTTAACTTTTAACTTTTAGATCTGAACTCTTATGGTTTTGTTGCTTCTCCTATCTTATGTGCAAAGTGTCGAAATACTCTTTGATTGAGAAGTACTGCATTGTTACCTATCAAGCATGTCTATACTTCATACATAAGCTAGAATAAGATTATGAATTTCGGAGTCACTTGGTGTTCAATTTGGTAGAAAGTTCCTTAAACGGATTAAAGTTGGGTCTGAATAGCACTCAACATAGCCTTACCTTAAAAATTTGTTAAAGGATTTGTATTTATTATTTTATTACTCAGGAAATAATTGTCTTTCTTTCTCCTGAATTACTTGATATAAATCTTTCATAAAATTATTATTCGTCTTGGTAAGAAACTTCTATTTCAAATGAAAGTGATCATATATAGAAAATATGCATTGCTTTATATTTAGGTTGCCTAAGTAAAACTTTTGTAAGGGGAGAATTCTTTTAGAATTTTTGCATCTGCTTCCTTTCCTGTCTCTCCTCTTGTAAAAGTGCCCTTGGTAGTTATTTTGATCTTTGAAAATTTCGTTGGCTTCATAAGTATTTTCCTTTTTCTTATTTTGTACTGGGTTTTAAATTTGAATTTGCAGGCTTATGATCAGCATCTTAATATGATTCTTGGTGATGTTGAAGAAATTGTTACTACAGTGGAAATTGATGATGAGACATACGAAGAAATTGTGAGGGTAAGTTGTAATCAGCAACTAAGAGAAATACATATTTATTCTTTTTTGGCAAAGCTAAATGGTAGAAATGTGAATAATTGCTGGAAAATTGGAATAGTTTTAGATTACATATTAGCATTGTTGTTGAGGAGCAGATCTATAATGACATGCTCCTGTTTAGGAAGAGATGGTTATAGTTTATAAGTTAAAGATTAAGGAGAAACATTGTTTTAATGAATTGAAAATAACGATGGCCAAATGAATTGCTTATCCGTGAGTGATGCTTAATAAAGCTAGACACTTCTGGGTATTTTTCAAATGAAACTGTAGGCCTTCTCCCCCACCCCACTATTAGGTTATTATTTAAGAACTTGGATGCTTGACTGACTTTCTGTTAGAGAAAACAAAAATTTGCCTCCTAAACAGTAATGCACCATGGAAGTTTGTTCATATCTAGGGAATGCCAAATGCATATTTACAATCTTCAATCTGCATCAACCATTGAAATTCTCGTATCTAACTGAAGGGAAATGCATGCTACATCTATTTTGAAGATACTTTTCCTTGGATGATCTTTTGTTTTACTTCTGATTGCAGACTACAAAGCGGACAGTTCCTTTCCTGTTTGTCAGGGGAGATGGGGTGATATTGGTTTCCCCGCCATTGAGGACTGCATGACTGGACTGATGAATTATGTGATCATTTTAATAACAAGTGTCACTGTTATGAAATTGTATAACTTAAGTAGTGATCTCATTTCATATGATTAGGCGAGTTACGCAATTGGCCTGTGTGCTAGAGATATCTGTTAGACAGTCAGTTTTCAATTATCTTTGTAGCATGAGAGAATCATGGCATGCACATAAACAATTTGCTGCAGTGTGGAGCTGACATTATATATTAGTGGCTCCATAAAAAGTGTTTCATGATTTCTGATTTTATGTCTTCATGTGTTTTACTTTTAGTTCCAATAGATGATATATAAGTCGGTGTATGCATTGGAAGCTTGATGTCTACCAAGGGCACATTTGAATACAGCTTTTTCAAGAGTCTTTATGATATATATATATATATATATTGGATTTTCTTTTAAAGTAATACATTTACTTTAGAGGGAAAGTGATGAGTTATAATCCTGATGATTGAAAAATCAAAGCAGTTAATATTGTGAGTAAATACCCCTTTGTCTCATAATAATTGTTGTGAGAAAAAAAAAGTTTCACAATAATTGCCATTTTAATATAATATTGGTTATATTATTTTTACTTATATCTTTTATAATGATGAAAAAACAACTAAAAATAAGAATGATAAAGTTAATTTTGTAATTTTTGTTATGTTCTTATTGTTTTTTCTTGGTATTTGGAAAACAACATAGGATTATAACTATAATTGGACAAAAGGAGTATATGTGATTATATAAACCTTAGCATTTATTTTTAATCAATCGTTATAACTTGTGACACTAAAGTAAAATTTATTTTAGGGGAGTCGGTTTAATGTTTGGATAAATTATAAATTTCATCTTTGAAAGTGTGATGTATTGTGAATTTAGTTCTTGAAAGTAAATAACAAAAGGATCTTTACAATCATTCATTTTTAGTTCAAAATTTAAAATGTGAATTAAGTGACAATATTAACATATTTTCGGTGACTAAAATAACAATTATTTTCTTCCTTTCTCTCCTAATTCCATCAAATCAAACAACACATTTTTTTTAATTCCACTCTTGTTTTCTTCTCTATTTTTTTCCTAACATACAATTTTAATCATTTAAATTTGATCATATTTTTTAGTTTTTTATTTAAGAAGATTATAATTTTAGTTATTTAGTTTAAAGTGTGTAATTTTGATTTTTCAAGTCAATTAAGCAAATTTGATCTTTTATAAATTTTATTTTTAAAATTCCTACATTCTCCTTTTTTTACTTGATATTTTCAAAAATTAAATTGGTTAGATTCTTTTAAATCTTTCTTAATTCAAAATTTGCTAATCAAAACATTTCATTTTACTCAAAATAATATCATTTTTTTCTTCATTCAATCTTAATCACACATCCTAAAAATACTTGAATTTTAGGAGGTTGTGAAATACAAGATGTGCATATCCCTATAATATATTGGAACTTTTTTGTTGTTGTTGGTTTGAGTGAATGGACTAGGTTGTTTAGTTGTCTATACATTATTACATTCTTAATCTTCGTGGTATGGGAAAATAAACATAACAAGCATTTTGAAATGTATATGTGTTATTATTATCAAGGTTGTTATTGGTCCCAAATACATTGCTTTTGGTCCCTATCAATATTTTTAAATTTCAAAGATATCCTTCCGTATAGTATACAATGAAAACACATTTCTGCTATATTATTAGGGGTGCAAAAAATGTTGTATAATAGAATCACGATTATGTATGTAATGTATAATGAAATTGTGATTTCGTTATACTCTTTTTTTACACCCCCACTAATTCAGCAAAAGTGTGTTTCCATTGTGTAGCTGGGTGTGAAAAAAGTGCACAATGGAATCACGATTCCATTAAAAGAGTCTCAATTAACAAAGCACAATGGAAGTATGATTCTGCTACATAGTGCACAATGGAATCAAACTTCCTTTATACATTTTTTTCCCTAAAAATAAAACAACGGAAGTATGATTCCATTATGTAAATTATTACACAACAGAATCACATATAATGAATTTGTGATTCCATTAGGAGGTGAATTTGCAACACAACGAAATTGTGGTTTTGTTGTGTAACAATTTATGTAACATAACAAATTTCTAATTCCATTAGTTTGCGAAAGGACGGGGTGGGTAATATTTATGCATTTCATGGTAAGAGCCAAAATCAATTTTGGAGGGGCCAATATCAATTCCCTTATTATTATTTGAAATAAAGGTAATGTAAGATATAATGAAATGAAAATGTGTAAAAATGACGTTATAGCAACTAACAGGTCTGCGGATTTAACTTTGAAATGCATCTTGAGGGAAAGTAAGGAGTTATCCTTCTTCAGCAACAAATTGATACTTTAATCTAAATATTTTATGTAAATAAATTCTCTAGCCATGGCAGGCACATCAACCAGTTTTCTTATAAGCACCTGCTAGTAACAATTAGAAAACAAGCGCTTGTAAGTAGCGAAAGATACAAGAAACCTTTCCAATTTCATTCTTGTTCACCCTCAGCAGCAGCATAAAGAGCTTTGATTTCCTCAACATCATCATAGCTACCAAGGAATATGGGAGATCGCTCGTGCAACTTCGTTGGAACTAAATCAAGTGCCTGATAACAGAGAAGATTTATCAATTTGATTCACAAATAAGAGAAAAATTGTCAGTGTCAGTTAAAAGAAATGTAAATTACCCGTTCCTTGCCCGTGAAAGACTGTCCTCCTGCTTGTTCCATCAAGAATGACATTGGGAAGACTTCATACAGGACACTACGCAAAACAGTTCAATTCAGCCAAAAATTAATTTTGGAAGTTTTGTTAATCTTGGATATGCTCTTCAGGCCTAAAGTGAATGCAGAGGTTGAACATGACATACCGAAGTTTTCCATTTGGGCTTTTTTTGTCAGCAGGGTACAAAAAGATGCCTCCATAAAGCAACGTACGATGAACATCAGCTACCATGCTATTCATGTATACAGATGTCATAAATTGGAAGAAAAAAAAGTTAAACTTGGTCATTCTGTGGCCACATTCAAGTGCAGTAGACAGTAGCTCACGAGAATAATGAGAAGCAAGGTTAAACTCATTAAAACAGCCATTAAAAAACTCTGTTGATTACTTCCAGAGCAATGAAAACATAATGTGTAGTTCTAATAAGCATAAATGACTGTTGATCCATTACATTCTACACTTTCAGAACACCCGAGTTATCAATTTTTTTATTTGTTTTCATTTTTGTGAACAAACAAACTGAATTATCAGTTTAACAATTACATCTATGGATTATATCACATATCTATTTATCTATGGATTATATCAATTTTTTTTATTTGTTTTCATTTTTGTTTACCACATGTCAGCGTGTTGGAGCGTGTCGGACATTACACTCCCTGTTTTTTTAACGTGTGTTTTTTAACGTATCCGTGCTTCCTTGGAGCTAACCATTACCAAGGAGAGTCTACAGGTGACTTCTTTTTATTTATTTACTTTTTTTTAAATGTAACTCTTTGCACCTGTGTTTAAATGTAATTTTTTGTTCCTGTTTTTAAACGAACTCAACGGTCTGGCCACTATTTCAAATAGTTGTTTGCATTACCTGTTAGAGAATAAAAAGTTAAAAATAAAAGAAGGTTCAGGATGGCAATTAACCAACTCAACTCCCAGGATGAATAAAACAAGGATAGTGAGTAAATTAGATTGCTTCAAGGGTTGAGAATCTAATGATACCTTCCAATATATCTTAGAGACTTTGGCGATGAACCATCTTCGGGAAACTTGCATTTTTCAACGTAACTGAGCAGAAGTGAAAAATGAATTACAAGATTGGCAAATATGCACTAGTGTCTGAAAACATTATAACATCACTGAATTCAAACATACGTAGCAGTAGGACGATCCCAGTTTTTGGCATTTCCTTCATTCACTGAATAAATTTTACCTTTCTTTGGGATCTGCACAGAGAATCATACATCAAATGATTACCATATACCTCAAGTGGATATACGTGTGTTTATACTCTATATGAATTAATACACTAACTTTCTCTGCCTTAAATTAGGTAAATATCAATAGAGCTCAAGCACTTAACAAAAACTGGTGTGATGATAAAAAATCATCGATAACTAATTAAGGATACTTTGTGGAACATTATTCCGAATTCTGAAGGTCTAAATAGGAAACTCTTTTCAGGGAAAATAAAACAGAAGGAGAAGAAGAAACGTGTATCCTACATAGCTATTATTGAAGAACAAACAGGTCATGCCCATAATTTTTTTTATCATGTCAATCATCTAAATAGTTAATATTGTCCAACATTTGATTGTAAGAAATTACAGTGATTGAGCTGTCATCTTTACTAGGAATAAAATAAGTTGAGCAAATTTGTATGACAAGTAAAGCCTCAGCCATCTAATTTCAGTAACTTGCAAGTTGCATCAGATTCGGTTCAAACAAACAGAAAATCAAGGAGGTGCTGAGTTTCATAAGATCTGAGCAGCCAGACAAGCATTTGCAGAGAGAAGAATTTATAATAGTAACCCACAAGTGAGAAGAGTAATACCTTAATGTTAGGGTGAGTTAGGATGAACTCACCAAGAGATGGGTCAAGGGTGAAACCATTAACACCTGCTCCAGTGCTTAACACAAGCTGCAAATCCATTAAATTCCAAATTGTAATCCAGTAATTAAGCATTGTAAGTACAGAATGAAGTCAACAGTCCTCGGATATACCAGGAAAAAAAATGTTATTTTCTCCCCCCCCAAAAAATGAAAACAAAAATTCATACCATTATACCAATAAAATAAAATTGTCCAAAAGATGAATAAAATATTTTACAGAAAATGAAGAAAAAAACAGAAAACAGGTACACCCAACAAATACTGGCATCTAAATTCTAAGCATTAAAAAGTTATATAGTTTTCTCATACCGTGCAAGAGCTTCCATACATACAGTAACCAGCTGCCACCATGTTCTTCCCAGGAAGCAGGACATCTTCTATGGTTGGTTCATGGACATCTGTCAACGCATAAATCCCGAAAATCTACAACATATTCAATTGGGGAACACACAGAATATCCAGTTAGTCTGGAATATTAATCCTTCTATAGTTCTATACATAACTCAGGCAGCAGAGAATTAAAAGCATAATAATATTATTAGTATTATTGTTATTGTTTGTGTTTTGGTGGTGATGGTGAACAAAACTTATATGAAGTTCTTTAGATGATTTTGGTAGTATTTTTTAATCAGAATTAAAGTTTCACTTTAGTAATTCGTGTACTTACATTAATTAAAATATAAATTAGTTGAGATTCTAATTTTAACTGGAGAACATCAATGAAAACATTTAAGAGATTGCATCTAAGCTTTGTTCTAATAATTATAATTGCAAGAACAATGAATGAGGGATCATACTGTGCCAATGGAAACCCCACAATCAATGT
This sequence comes from Glycine latifolia, assembly GCA_013407115.1. Classification (NCBI taxonomy): domain Eukaryota; kingdom Viridiplantae; phylum Streptophyta; class Magnoliopsida; order Fabales; family Fabaceae; genus Glycine; species Glycine latifolia. The sequence goes on from CM023956.1 coordinate 25,803,084, forward strand.
TGGACGAGCCATCCAACGGGTCAAAGCAAACACAGTACCTGCCCAGTAATTAAAAAACCAAAAAAATCCACACAAACTAATCAGAATCAACAAATCAGAGCATAACATTTTCTTTTAAGATTTCAAAATGCAGAATGCAGATACTGTCACATGAGGATTGTAAATTGCACAAGTCACGATTGCCTAACATGTGACAGTTGTGCCACTGTAATTTAAAACGTCGTACACAGAACACAAATTAAATTAAGAGTACTAGGCACAGAGAGAATGAACAACTTTCCACGCTTAGAAGGCTCCACAATTATCGCTTCTTCGTCTTCTTCAGAAACCAAGATGCACTGTTAAAAAACACCAACACCATCATCACCAAAAGCCTCAGCTCATCAAAATGTATCTTATCTTAGGTTCATCAATTTGCAATCAAAATTAGTTTTATTCCCTATACTTTAAAAACAATGAATTCCATCTTCATATATTTTATTCATGGTAAATTTTGTCTCTCATTAGTATCCGAAGTTCTATAAAGAGGGATAAAATTCAACAATTGTAAAAAATATTAGGACTAAAATCATCATTTTTAAAGTATAAGAAATAAATCCAATTTTAGTCAAAACTAAAACACATTTTATTTAAAATAAAAATAAAATCACAAGAATCACTTACTGTTCGGCCACTGCTTATGAGAGCCTTGATGAAAACCTCATTGGAAAGAACATCCAGTTTCTTCTGTTCTTCACCCTTCAATCCAAACACAAATGGAACGAAATTTTTTTTTAACTAAATAAACAAAATTCACATACACAAGATTTTAAATTGTGATCCATTTCTTGATATTGCGAGAATGGCAGACAGATACGGCCAAAAACAGCTACAATTGCAGTAATCTTGCACGCCGTATTTTTAAAACCTTGATACACCAAATAAAAACTAAAAAAAAAGAATGATAAATTGATAATATATATTAATTTATGAAGCACTTAATTACCTGAACATTGGTTTCTCCAGCGAGTCCAATAAGTTTAGCAAGACCAGCCTGCAAAGCAAAGGTCACAACACATAACTGTAATCAATATTTCATTCTTAGTCGGCATGAATCATTTTTTCTACTTCTTATATTTAAGACCAAAATAATATATTTGAATAAAGTGAAATATGTAATTAAATGATAACAAGATATAAGATTAGTGTAAGGGTGAAAAAAAAAAAAAGAAAAGGGAGGAGAGATCACGGGATTCGAATAGTCCCGTAAATAAAAACTAATAATTAACATTTATCAACATTTATCGATAAAAAAAAGTAGGTGATAGCGTACCTTGTTGACGGCGGAACAAACGAACTTGCAACCGAGAACAATGTGACTGAGCAAGATGGTGAAATCGCCGCGTGACTCAGGGTGCTTGGATTGCTCGTTCAGCACGAACCGCGTTATGGTCATCAAATCCGTGCGATGTGCATCGGCGCTGTGGTCCATTTCTTCAATCTTCAATCAATCAATCAATCAATCACCTGAACGGAACAAAATAAGTAACAAACTAACAATTCACACTCAATTTAATAAGTAGAGATATGAAATATGTGCGTAATAATAAATGATGGAGTGGGGAGGGACCAGTGGTTCCACTAGGTTGGGGGTGCTGAATTCGAGGTTTTTGGGAGAAGGAGAAAGGGATGGGGCTATCTGTTGGCAGTTGTGACACGTGGCGTGCCAAGACTGAAAGATCATCTTAGTGGCTGTTGCGACGGATAACGATTTTCGTACTTCTCTCGTTCCACGCTATTATGTGTGCATTGCATTTTGATCTCGCTTCTCCAGCCTAACTTCACGGTTAAGGAATTGCGAGATTCTTTTCATAATACCCAAAAGATAAATGATAACAAGTGATTTAAGAATGCTATTGTAGTTAAGAAATTTAAAATAAAAGTATTTTTATTAGAAGTCTAAAAGTTATTATTTTTATATTTTATTTAATAAATAATTTTATTATAAGTTTTAATTAATATCATAAGAATATTAATTAACAATATCTTACTAATGAATAACAAATGATAATAAAATATAACACTATTAATTTAACAGAGCAAGGAGTAATAGTACATAAAAATGATTAAATTGTAATTTTAGTTTATTTAGTTTTCTAAATCCACTGTTTTTAGTTTTTTTAATTGTAATATTTGGTTTCACTTATTTTTATCATCCAATGGCATAATAACTTATATAATATGTTTGTTGAGTTTTATAATAATGACTTAAAAAATTATATTAATAATAAATTATGATTAGACGAAAGTATAAAAATTATTAAACTTTTAACTTATTAACTCTACCCATCATAATTGTTAGTTAATAATTTAACAAGTGAATAAAAAATATCAATTTATAGAACCAAAATCGTAAATTTAAGAAATTAGGGGACTAAAATTATAATTTAATAAAAAAAATTAATAGTAAACTAGTTGACAAGAATTATTAAATGTAACACTTAAAGAACTATAAATACCATAAATTCTAACATTTACGGGCACATTTAATACTATAAATATAGTATTTACGTAATTATACAAATAAATACTCATTATTTTCCATAATAATTGTTGCATAGGAAAAAAAATACTAGTAGTCATTATGTAATATTAATTATTATTTTCCATTTATATCCCTCATAGTATTAATGGTGGCAACAGAAAAACTAAAAATAAATTAATAGCAATAAAAATAATTTTGTAAAATATTGGTTCTTATTTATTTATTTATTTGTGTAAAATAAGATACATTATTATTTTTTACATTGGATAAATCATTGTATTTCTTAAATAAAAAATATAATAATACACTATAATAATATCATTAAATATGTTAATTTATTATCAACAACTCTAGTCCAACTAATTGAGCATTATATGCGAGTTATTGTAAAACTTTTAATACCAAAATTTGATTCTTACAAATAAAAAATTAAATAATTTATAATAGAGTTATTAATATTATCAATATATATTATTAATATAAAATTATTTGATACAATATTTGAATGATTCAATTTGTGCGATTAGAATGCAGGAGACGAAAACTAAACACGATTGTGATACCCGATCGAGGACCAAATATGTAATCAATTTATTTAAGCATTAATGCAACTTATGATAATGTAAGTTATGAGTAAATATTTTGTTACCGTATATAATATTATATTTATTACACATAATATACAATTAAATTTAATAATATTATTAAATATTATATTTATTAAATTTAATACATGTAATATATTATTAAACAAAAATAACTATTAGATAATTTAATAATATTTATATTTTTTATATTAAAGTATAACGAACACTTTTAATTTATTATATATTCAGAATTTTTTTAATAATTATTATAGTTGATAAAACATATTTTTAAAGTAGCCCAATTAAAATACAATTTTTTGTTTACATTTTAACAATTAATTTAATCCTGTTATTTTTATTCATTATATTTTGTTTTATGCAGATAATATACTAATTTGAAATTTATTTACCTTAATAATCAAGTAAAAATTTGAAATTATGGCTGCTATTCAATTTCAAAGATATTTTATATTATACATCCAATAAATAAGTCTTATTATCTTTTATATCCCTAATTTATAACAATAATTATGCTTAAGAGCAAGAAACTTACTCTGAAGAATGTGCAAAAACTTTTAAGATTTACATATTAAGAACAATTAATTATGAGATGAAGTTATAATAGATAAAGCAATCGAATCGTAGTAAAATACAATTAAATAATGAAAGATCAATTGATACATTATGTAATGAAATGCATTAGATGCATGTCATATGTCATATGATACCTTCATAAAGAATATTCTATTAACAAAGCAGCATAATTTGGAGTTCACACTCTACTAAGTCAAGCATGCAAATCAATATTAACCTAATCTCTAAAGTGGTAACAACATTAGGTTATTCACAAATATAACGAATACATGACACTATTCTCTACTATATATTCATGAATAAATTGTATTGATTTGTCAAGAACATTAATTAGTGTGTTAACCGCCTTAATCACCACTCATAGTTGAGACCTTTTAGCCCTTTGTGAGATGAAATGTCCTAAATATTCTCAAGGTCGATCTCCTTGGCCTTCACTATAAGATTTGCACCCAATTATAGGATGTAGTTACCTAGGGATTCTAGGTACAGCAAACATTGATTGTATGACCATAATCAAATGCAATTAAAGTTAGTATCATTTAAGAATTTCACTAAGAATATTAAAATCTTGTATTAGTTTTGTAACTTGCCATTAGTAGGCCCACTATTATTCTACTTTACATCGTTAATAGGTTTGCATGATCTTTAAGTGGTACCAACTTAAATTTAAAGGACCCGTCATTATGCACATGACAAACTTAATGAGACTCATTAAATAAAGTCGCTAGATAAATCAATAAACAAACAATTGATCAATATAATCAAGTATCACTAAGTCAATCCTTAATCAAGTAGGCACAAGTAATTTAATAAAATCATGAGAGATTATAATTTTACTTAAGGAGACTGAGCTAGTTCTACCTAGCATTAGGATTAAGGTGAATGATTCATCTAATCACATACCTCACATGTTTTGGATACTTTTTGTAAAAGAATAACTTTAGATGATTCAATTTAAAAACATATGTTGGACACTTCTTTGAACAATCTATTTTCTTTCTTTGTAGAATAAATATAATAATTCAAAACATATGCTCATATAACACAATGTTAAATGATCCACAATTTTAATAACCCTATATTATCTTCAAAAATCTTAGGGTTAGGATGCTACACATCTCTTCGGTTCCAACAATCTCCCATTTTTGGTGATGACAAAATATTAAAATTTTGAACATTTATCAAAGTATAAGAGATACATTGAACAAAAAACAAACAAAGCTAGGATTGGTTACGGCTGAACAGATCTCTAGGGGAGAGGATCTTGTAAAATTATTGCCTAGGAAAGGGCCTATCTAGATTTGTTAGTTCTTCTTTATAAGTTAGCGTGATGATCAAGAATTAGACCAATGCAGCCTCTTGTCTAATGATACTCCGAGCGAACCCTAGTTTGAGGAATTCTAGTTGTAGCCATCAAGGAGTCATTAAAATGCGAAACCTTCTTGTACTTTAGCTTGTAGAAAGGTTTATGCATAGTAGGAGCATCCTTTTTTACTTTTTTTTTTTCTTCCTTTAATAGATTATCTGTTGTTGGTTGCTTCCTTCTGACATCTTTGCAAATGCTACTTCCAAAAAAGAGTTGCAGATTATTTATCAATCTCACCATGTGTGCTCTGCTCAATTATCTAAGGCAGGGTGAAACTTGGATAATCATAAAGATCAAGCCTTGTTGGCAAAGACATTCTAGTGAAGATTCTTCTCTCTTCTTTTTAGTTGATAAGCGGTCCACTATGGCTTATTGTGTTACACTTGGAAAAAGGATCATAGGCTAAACTGAGAAATCGAGACACATAATTGCACGATCTTTAGGAATGGTGTGTGGTTTTGTACATTCTTTTGAACTTTGAACCTAATGCTTGTTTGCTAAATGAGAGCACTTAAGGAGTTTATTGTTTGGTAATAATATGATTATCACCAAGAAATTGAGTCCAGTTACATTAATGTATTTAAATATTGAGGCAATGTGTGATTACGATTTCAAGCAAATAAATGTAAGAGCTAGGGATTATAGGATCTTCATCTAAGTTTTTCACCTTGAGTCATTTTTTTATCGTGTCTCTAAGTATTTTGTGAAGTCTACTGTCTTAGTAATATTTTTAATTCTCACTATCTATTGACCATGACAACCTTTCCTTATTCCATTCACTTAACTAATACATAATAACAAGCATGTGGTAATGAACTAAGTCTCTATGGGATGATACTTTACTCATCACTCAGTACAATTGTAAGTTTAGATCAAATGCCATTACTCTATATACTTGCACTCATTATATTCATTCTCAATCTCAATGAATCTTTCATTTCACACTTAACCAAACAAAAGTATAAGGGTACGTTTGTTTCATAATAAAATTTTGCATTCCTAAGAATCACATCCTCGAAAATATTATGACTAAGAATGTTATTTTTATAGAAATGTTTGGTTAATATTTAGTAATTTTTAAAAAAAGTAAAACTTATATTCCAATCAACATGGAAATATTTATTCTCACCCTTATATTCTCAAAAGTAAAAAAAAGATGACGTGAAACAAATACTTCCTAGATTTTGATGGACACCAATATACTCTTACTATTTGAATGATGTCATGATTGTACAGGTTGTTTTGAGTAAACAGTCTCCCTAGAGTGACTAACCAAAGAATAAATGTTAAAAAATACTTATTGGGACACATTAGATGATATTAATTTAAAAGAGGACTGAGATATGAAAATACAAAGAAGGATGAGAGATATGAGAAGGCACTAATAATGTATTTTGATATTTGAGTGAGACACAAGATTCTTGATCACATCTATGAAACTTAAGTTATTACATGAAAGGGATCTAGCTGATCTTCTCTCCATAATTTCTTAGCTGATGATTTATCTAGGCCATCTCATTTAAGAATCACTACTTGGTGCAAATACATATTCTGATTTCTATGTTCCGGATACCTTTACTATTAAACAAAAAAAACCCTGAACGTTACTGCATAGGAATTCAAGACAGTATATTTTTTTAAGAACAAGACAGTACTAGTAATTAAAACTTCCTAAAAAAAGACAGTAATTAAATTAAAACCGTATTTTTTAGGAAGTTTTTTAATTTCCCATGAACAGAAAATCAGAAAGGATTTCCTCTGCATGGATGGAAAATCCGCATCTCCGGTAGCAGCAGAAACAAAATCTGCGCAATCAGAACACCACCCTTTATTCCCAAAGTACCCTCACCTTCTTCCATAATTCACTCATTCATTCACCCCACTACACACCACCTTTCAAGTTTCAACTGAGGGTTTTCACAGTCAATTCACTACGATTCCTTCTACAAAAGACATCCCCGCGGGTTCTCCCTACACGACATCGTTTGGCCCACTCTCTCCCCGCCACCGGCGACCGCCGCAGCAGATCACCGGCACCTTCCATTTCGCTACCGTTTAATTCGCTTTCCATAATTGCCCCTCCCCGGGGCATTAAATTTGGATGCTCAGTATCGAGAGAGCGAAACGCATCGGTTTCGGTAGCTACTAGGGTTTCTCATTCGTTGGAATGGCGGATCGCGAAGACGAGGATTTGCAAATGGCGATTCGGATGAGCATGCAGTGCTCGCCGCCGGAGCCGAAGCGGAGCAAGCCTCGGGATGCCGTCGACGGGGGCGGCGTTCCGGAGTCGCCGGAGGCCAAGAGCCGGCGGCTGCAGCGAGAGCTCATGGCCGCGGCTGCCGAGAAGCGGATGACGTCGGTGGTGGCTGGAAAACTTGGTGGCGGGGTCGGGAGGAAGGAGGAGGAGGGGAGCGGGATGAGTATCGAACTTTCTCTTGAAGAAGCGAATGAGTTGTTCGATGTGGTGTTTGGTAGTGACGTATCAAAGGGGATTCTTGCGCAGTGGAGCAATCAGGGAATAAGGTATTTTCAGTTTTTGATTGCTTTGGGTTATGTTGTGATTGTTCCCTCATTTGATTTTTTGTGCTAGCTTTTTCTTTCATTTTGTTATTATTTATTGGATTCAATTGAAATGCTTTCACACGGAAAATTCAACTAATTATAGATTATCATATGCTGAATTGTCACAAGTTGTTTAAGCTTAGCCAGTGATCTTGAGTTTGAGTCCTGTGAATGCAATTGCGCTAAATAGTCAGAGTGAAGCTTTGCACCCATAGTGGTCCAAGTAGTCTTTTACCAAAAAAAAATGTTGAAAATTGATGACTTCTGTTAATAGTTTTGATTGTCGATGTTTTGTTATAAACCCTGGTGATTTACACACTGGTAGGGCATATGCAGCCTTTGTTCTCTTAGTTATTATGAACAGGAATTAAATTTGAATAATTGGATGACTTGATCGTACACATTAATTGAAAATGTGTTTGGAACTGTGTCTAGTACTCCGTATACTCATCTTCGCCAATGCTCCCCACTGTAGCTTTTGCATCAATGGTTTAATTGACGTGATTTTATCCTCTGGAGATGTGTTTCCAAACACTCACTAAATGCATGCCTGATGTTGAGAGCCTTCTATTGTTGTGAACTTTCTTTTCTAGATGGGTTTTGAATTATTTGTTGCTTATGCTTCTAAATTCTAATAGGTTTATGGACTTCCTTTTTGTTGCTAATACTATAATTTTTTTACTGTAGGTTTAGCTCTGATCCAGAAACATCCATAGGCCTAGTGCAGCATGAAGGTGGGCCATGTGGCGTTTTGGCAGCTATACAAGTAATGGTCCCAATTTTAAGCGGTGCTTTTAAACTAGTGGAATGCTTTCTGTCACTCTTGAATTATGTTTGGACATCCAATGTTATAATTGACAGCTGAATATTTTCTTTAAGATCTACTGTTGTGCACATCAAATTTTATTTTGATATAATTTTAGAATCTCGCTTTAAGTGGTTTGGACATGTGTGGAGAAGACTTGTAGAAGCCCCAGTAAGCAGAGTGAATAAGATGGAGGGAAACTCAGACGTTAGGGGTAGAGGGAGATTGGGAAAAACTATTGGTGGAACAATTAAGAAGGATTAGTAGTCAATAATTTGTCTATATAAGTATGTGATTTATGACAGAAAATTATGATGTCATTTGATCTATGTAGCTGTTCCCACCTAGTGAGAAAAGACTTCATTGTTGTTGTTATTGTTGTTGTTGTAACTTGTATCTAATATCAGAAATGTAAGCAAGTAATGCTCCAATTTATCCACAGTAGTCTGCCTCATTAAAGATCAGTCTATTATTTTTAGGTATGAATTTATAATATTTGAGGAATGTTAGAAACATACACTTTAATGAGTGACCCACAAAACTGGCTTGCAAGGTGAGGATTGGGATTGTCTAAGGCTCTAAGCCTTAAAAGGATTACATTGGTACAAGAGTTTGTTTTAATATTTATACGGCCACCTTTTTCAATTCCGTTTTGTTTGATTATTCTGTTTATTCTTTATTGCTTTTTTAATTGCTGTTTTTTTAATATTTAATCTGTTTTTAATGCTTAACTACTATTTCATATATATATATATATATATATGTTATTTTTTTTTATTTTGTCTGCCATGACTTCCGCCATAGTCCACACTGGCTGAATTTTGGTTCGCTGCCATCGTCTGCCATTAACAACACTGTTAGCAAGGTTCTGAAAGACAGCAAATACCAACATTTTATCATTTATATCATTTATTATTTTTCTTGCATTTTGCCCCCATATTATCAAAATATTGCATATTTTGCCCCTAACTTCAAAAATATTTTACATTTTGTCCCCATATGTTTACAATGTTGCACATTTGCCCCCTAACTACACGTCATCACATCAGTGCCACGTAATTGGCCAACTAGCAAAATTGTCAGCCAATTGACGGAGGGACAAAATTCATGACATTTTGGAAAGTGGGGGCAAAATGAGTGAAAAGAGAAAGTTGGGGACAAAATTCACGAGAAAGTGATTAGTTGGAGGCAAAAAGTGCAATTGAGCCTAAAAATAAAATTAATGGATTGGATCACCATTTTTTATTGGATGGAGGGGTTGGATATCCATCCATAAAAAAATTGTTAAAAGGATGGATTTGATGTTTTTTTTATTAGAGTTTAATGGTTATGCACTGATAATGTAAAACTCTTTTACGCTGTCAGTGCTTAGTCTTGTTTCTCTTTTTTATTAAATGTGTCATGGATGGATTTGAATTTCAATATACTTTTAATGGGTCATAAAATAACTAATGGTTAATTTTTAACTCATCTATTATAATTCAATTCAAAATTTATCCAATTCATCTATTTGGCAGCCCTACAGAAGTTGATGCGTTTAATTCTGTGTTGCTTTAATTATTCACTTTTTGAACTTTGTTTGTCTAGTAATGTTGAATATATTGATCCCATGAACAAAATAATAGTTTTGTAGTATGTTTATTTGTGTTTTAGCATGTATTGAGATGTGTACATTTGTTATTCTTTTTCTTTCCATTCATTTATTTCTTCTACTATTTCTTTGTATAGGTTCTACAAACATATCTTTGTTTTATGTTGATGTTGCTTGTGTGTTTCCTTTAACTTGCAGGCATTTGCGCTCAAATACATTATTTTCTTTCCTAATGAGTTGAGAGATGTATTAAGCATGCCACTGAACTGTGGTCAGAGCACATTGTTAAAAAGTCAATCTGTTCCATCAAATAATTTTTCCTTACTCACTGAAGATGTAAAAATAAGGTATTAACTTTTTCCTGATCAGTCATTTGTGTTTAGATCATAGCATTCCAGTTCTTGTGATTTGTGCTTATTCTGGTCAATTGCTTCCATTTTCATCATTCTGATTCCTTTCTTGTGAATCATGAATATGAATATTGATTGTAGTTGCACTATTGTTGTGCTTTTTATTAAACTGGATGCCCTTTCTGTGTACGTGACAATTTTGACCTAAATAAGTGTTTTTGTTGAATTTTGAGGGGGAGATTTAGAGGAAGATAAAACACAATATTTTAGAGAGAATGAAAATGCTTTATTATTCAATCAAATATGTAGTAAATAGTTCCTGCATATCATCCTATATATAGACACTTGATAAACTTAATCGAGACTATTTCCTAGGCTACTATTAAGTGTAACTTGCTAGACACTAATACCCATGAGTACTAAATGCAATTTACGTGGTTATGGTATTTCCTAAGTACATTAAATACCATTATTTCCAAGAGTTTTATTTGTCTGCTAACATCATTATCAATATGTATTTGAGCTCCTTTGTTAATCAATTGTATTGCATTTAAGGGAGTAATTATTCATTTGACAGCAATGAGTACAAGTAGGATATACTCTTTTAACTGAATCAAAACCCCAACAACAAAAAAGGGTCTGCTTTATTTATCAATGTCTTTCTCTTTTTGTCCACTAGTTTGACAAAATGTCTTTAAAGCTCTATTCTTGAATAATGTTAATTATGTTTAAAGCATTTTAATGTTGGCAGGTATATTCTTTCAGGGTTGCACACATGCTTTTGTCATGACTTATTTTTTTATTAATTTTTTAATATTTTTTTGGCAGTGCTCTTGTAAGAAGCATGGGTGAAATATTATTGATGTGTGGAAATAACGAAAGGGCTGTGATTGCAACCTTGAACATTTTAGGGAATGACATTCACCATTCTGAAGATATTTCAAAGGATGAGGTAGCTTGAATGTTCTATTGATACTGGTTTTGTGCAACATCTAGTTGGCAATATATGGAAGTTGGAATTTTAATCTTGCTATTGCATTCTTCTGTGGTTCTGAATTGATTTTCTTATCTACTTGAGTATTGTCCAATTATTAGGTTATGATAAAAGCACTTGAAGGTCTTACGATTGAATCAGCCTTGGATCTGCAAAAAGTTCTTAGAGTTGAAACATACACATCACAAGCAAGTGCGATGAAAAGGCTAGAAGCAGTGATTCCTGTATTCCAAAGTCGTATGGGGGCATTGCTTTTCCTGATCTCTGCTTTACTTTCTCGGGGACTGGTATGTATTCTAATTGTAACTGGCAGCCTCAGGAGTTCACTGTCTTTTAAAGTATGAGATGCTTGGGCATCTTTCTTCTTTCTCTAGTTCTTTCCTATTTTATGAACATATGTTAGTCATTCTTGATTCTACCTACAAATATGCATTATGTTTTTGGCCGAATATGTATAGGTTTGAATGCCATTTTTCTGAATATTAGAATGTCACCAGATGTTTTGTACCAAACAGAAAATCTAATCAGCTGAATGACTAACTGAATTATGAGGCATATCAAGTATTGATTTTTCTGAACAAGGTTGTTCCTTTCTTTTTCTTTTCAAAATAACCTGCAATTTCTGCCATGGCCGCCACAAACACCATGCATTTGGCGGCCGTCATTTTTAACCAGCCCCCAATGTATGTTGTTTGGTCAAAAACCTGCCCCCAATGGCCCCACAATTTAATAACAGTGTCTCACAATAAATAAACATAATTTAAAATAACTAAAATTTGTGATAATTATTTAATGGGAAGCCCCATTCAAATTGGGAAATCATTGAAAAAATAAAACAAGTTACTTTTTTTTTTAAGAGATTTTTATGAAGTGTTTGGCTTCTCCTTTTAAGGAAAAGATAAGCTAAAAAATATCTGGGCCAAACACACTTTAAGAATGGGCAATTAAAAGAATTTAAACAAAATAACAGTTTGTACTTTAAGCAATGACTTGGTTGGTCAGATGAGTAAAAAGTTTACCAAATCATTAAGCTAGTTATTCAATAAGGATTATTCTAAACTTTTTAGTATTATCTTCCTAATAATACCAAAGGCTCAGGATCGAACAAAACAATGCCATAGATGATTTGAAAAGACCAAAAATCTGTGCCTATGCTTTTTACAACCTCGGATTAGTATCGGTAAGAATAGAAGGGAATGAAAAATAGTTAGGGCGACTAGAACAGTTTGTTCATTATAGGTGTTCAATTAGATAAATAGGGGCATTAAGGATGGAAGGATTCATTCAGACATTAGCAAATTAGGAAGTTTGTCAGTAAGGGGCAACCTTGGAGTAGAATTCTTTTGCCTATTCAATTCAATAAGATTGTTTTCTTTTTGCTTGTTCCATCAATTTCTCATTTTCCTTTCCTGGGTTAGGAACTGTATCTCTGAAATTGTGAAGTAGTGAAGTAAAATAAACTGGAAGGAAGGGTTTCTTTCCCCTTTATTTTACATATTTATTGTTCCTCTTCAGTCCTGCATCAGTTTTATAACCTTTGTGAAACTTATTTGATTTACAAATACAACAACACAAAGCAATAGAAAACATAGGGTTCTTGTAAGGAGATTGTGGTCTGTCTGAACCAGGAAGTCCCAATTTAAATCTTTTGGTTTAGAATGCACTAAGCTTGTTATTCTCCATGCTGATGAGATCAGCTGCCTTTATTACTTGATGTCAAGTTTGTCAAGATCAAGATCCTACCTATAGGATTGGAAGGGGTACTTGGTCTCATTAAATGTGGGATCATAGAACTACAATGAAATATAAGATCCTTCCTAAACTGAAATCATATTCAAACATATATACTGCACAATGTTATAAATCCCAGATAGCAGCACGTAGCAGCCGGCTTCAAAAATTCTACAGCGAGAAAGCATATAGTGGGATAACCACTATTTTGATTTTTTTTTTATATACTTTATATAATGTGTACTATATACATATAAATTCTCAAAAATGATAAAAGTTACTAAAAATTAATGACATTCATAGTTAACAATAAAATTCGTAGGTGTCTTAAATAAAACATACAAGTAAATACCAACAAAAAAATACAGGTTTGCTAGATAGGAATTATCAATCCTCATAATCTTCTAAATCCAAGTCTTTTTTATTGTTTTCACTATTATTACATCTATAGATTTCATTTTTGGAAATTAAAATCCCAAAAATAGCCCTATTGCCTCTATTCAGAGGAATTTTTTGGGAATCAACACAAAGTGCCGCTATAGCACCCACTATTCAGCCCACTAGGTTGTCTGCTACTCAGCCCACTCTGTGGTCTGCTACGACCACTACACTAAACCTCTCCGCTACAGCAGCCCTTGTAATAGGCTAGGGTATTGGGTACCGAGCAATCACACAACAATCGAGAAGAGAGAAAAAGGAAGAAGAAAACAACACATAGAGTTTACCCTAGTTCACCCAATGTATATATTTGCTGACGGTACAGTATGAGCCATACCTAACATAGGGCTGCTCTGGACTGCTATACCAGTGCGACCTTGATACTGCATGCATACAAAATATCACCATTTTTTTTACCAAAGAGATCATAATCACTATCGACATCTCATCATGACCACAAATAAAAGCGTATAAGGACACCTTCGATACCATAGAATTGCCATAGCCCCTTGTGGAATAAATGGAAAATATAGTCTAGAATAAATCAAAAGTCACATTTCCACTGAGAGGAATATAAAATCCATACCAAGATTATTGGAAATTGCAACAACACTGAGATCTTGAGATCTTCTATTCAGTTCAGGTTGTTTGGATTGAAAATACTAAACCTGATACCCAAACCGAACAAGGCTGGGCTGACTTTGTGGAAATCTACGGAACCATCAACCCAAACCAATCCACATAAACATAAATTTTATAACAGTTACATAATTATACTATTCATAATATCCCTAATTACAAATATATTGTGAGATTTCTAACGTTTACCTTGTTGGCTTCAGAGTGAGCTAAATCTTGAATTTGTGTCCTTTTCTTGACCTCTTAAATTTTAAGCTAATGAGAGAATGCCTTGTTTTGTTCCAAGATGTGTATAGCAAGGAAGCTTAAGTTCTTAGTCTTTATGCTTTAATAAAATATTGTGTTGTATTTCTGACTTAAAGTTATGAATCTTCTCTTTCAATGCACCATACACATGGGGGAATACAATAGCCACTTAAGTGTCATCAATGCAAAAGAGTAACTTTTAATTTGCATTAGCTGTTATGTTTTATACAATGGGCTCATGTTAATACCATGTGTTCATCTATAGGACTTGGTTCAAACAGACAGGGATGATCCCAGCCAACCTCTGGTTACTGCTCCTTTTGGGCATGCCTCTCAGGTATATACTAACAGAATTTAAAAATATTGCCATCCTTTCAAGTGCTTCACATTTTAAAATCTGCAAGAGCATGTCTGAGATTTTTCTTCCTGCTGGATATTTTGATGCAGGAAATTGTAAACTTGCTGCTCTGTGGGCAGGCCGTCCCTAATGTCTTTGATGGGAGGATGGATTTAGGTGGAGGAATGTTTCTAAAAGGTATATCGCAGTATGTGGAAGTTGGATTTCTCACGTTGCTAGAATCCCTGAGTTTCTGTAAGGTTGGTCAGTATTTGAAATGCCCAAAGTGGCCTATATGGGTTGTTGGCAGTGAATCCCATTACACAGTACTGTTTGCTCTGGACACCAGTGTTCAAAATGAGAATGAGCTGGAACAAAGGGAATCACAGATTCGCAAAGCTTTTGATGCTCAAGATCAGAGTGGAGGGGGTGGTTTCATTAGTGTAGAAGGGCTCCATCAAGTTCTTAGAGAAACAAATATCAAACTTCCACAAGAGAAGCTTGAGCACCTTTGCAGTGCTGGCTTCATTGTATGGAGTGAGTTTTGGCAGGTCATTTTGGATCTAGACAAGAGCTCAGGAGGTTTAAAGGATTCATCAGGATTGATGGGTAAAAAAGTCTTTGATATTTATCATTTTAATGGGATGGCTAAATCAGATCTGAATGGAAGTCAAGTAAATTCTGGGGGTGAAACTCCACTTCAAAGACCTAGGCTCACAAAATTGAGAGTTTCAGTTCCCCCAAGGTGGACACCTGAGGAATTTATGGCAGATGTGACAGTTTCCTCTGCTTCTAATGCAAATGAATCTTCTGGGAAGGACACTGAAGTAATTAAACCTGAGCCTTTGCAGCATGCACCTTTGGTAGATTGCATAAGGACACGCTGGCCCCGCGCTGTCTGCAGCTGGTCAGGGGATCCTCCTAGTATAGTCTGAGATATTTAGACGCTGTTGTGGTTTAGTGGATGTAATTAAGTTATGCCAAAAGAAAGAAGAGATGGAATTTTCGTGTTTTCTTTGATGTTCTTCCTGGCACATAAATGAGGGGCATAAATATCCAAATTTTCTCCAATATGTGCATAGCCGTTTCATAATCTGGAGAAATTTATCTTTTAACATTCTCTTCAATTTTGTCGTGTCATTCAAAAGATCACAAGCTATGTTATACTTGATGTCAAGCCAACTTGTAAAATGTACTTGAATGTGTCATCAATTAGTGAGATTTAGTTCTTGGGGTGCGAAAAGGGGGTTGGTATGTAAGTTTTAAATTTGTTGCTTCTGAATTGTTGTGATGCTAATACTAAATTTATTGTGCTCTGGTTCTCAATAGGGAAAATTGAATATTAATTATACCACCACCCCATCTAACCTGCAACATGATCGATTTATCAATTGCTAATGACAATCATCATAAAACAGGGTCCGTATGGTTGTCAAAACAGAAAAAATAAATACTGGCATTTTTGCAGCAATGTTGATATTTTCCAGGTCTTGTCATTGCCTTAACCATTTCCTTTTGGGGCACACTAATTGTCATGCGTGGTGGAATTATGCTTTGATCTTTTCTGCTGGTATGCCACTCAATTATTATGCGGTTAGAGAGAATAATCTTCTAGAAAAGCAGAACCCAAGTCCTAGGAGAAATTTCGGCAACAAGATGCAAAGAATAGATTGATCTTGAATTATTAAATTTTCATTAACCGCTTTTCCTAAAAGTGCTTATGTAAATTAAAGAATTTGTCCGAGTATGTCCATGCTTCGCCGTTGATAGTGGCATAGTTGCGTTCAAATGAGAAGCTATTGAAATGTTTGATGATCATGCAAAATTAAATAAAATGATGCATTTAAAAAAAATTGAGGACTAAATTGAATCTTTTAAAATAAATTGGGAACCAAATTAATAATTAAGCCTTAAATAAAACTTGAAATCCAGCATTGTAAAACAAATCTTTGGCTGCTTGTAAAAAGGAAAATAGAAATATGAAGAATTATGAATGTTGTCACCGGGTGTTAACTTTGCCTGGACACTAGTAGTCATGGAAAGACCATATTTGAAAACTTAGTAAGGAATAGAATGTCTATCCAGACATTTTTATTTTCTTAATTTTAACATCATTAGGAGTAAGGACACCCTCCATATTAGTGACTTTGATAATAACTACTTTAAAAATTACACTAAACAGGATTTCTAATTGGTTGTTAATGTAAAAACTTTTACGAAGACTATACACACTACACAGTCATTAAACTCATTGTTTATTTAGTCACCTTATTGCAGCAATGGAGCAGCAATTTTCCTTTGCTAGCATGCTGATGAATTTTTCAGGTATATATATCAGCATCAGCATTCTATACAAGCAGGTACTTCAAAGCATATTATTAATTCAAATGGGGCAGTCCACTCTGTCCCACAAACAAGTTCAATCATACCCATGAAATGCATGTGACTCATACCATGTTGCGTTTGGAACAACAATAAAGTTGTTCTTACTTTTTCTTTAATATGTGGTGTCTTTTATAATATTACTGTTTTGAATATGTCAGAAATTTTCTCTTGATGCCAAGAAAAGAAAGTTTGAGTACTCAAACTTTTTGGAATATGTCAGAAATTTTCTTTTGAATATTGATAAATGTTTGCTGAGTGGTGGACTCTTGGTTCTCATTCACTTTTTGAAAGTCTCAAACTTTTCTTTTGAGCATCCTACTAGATATATAGGCAATATGATTTATCTAGCAGATCGTGTGAGCACAGAAAGTTAATTCTGAGCCTCTAATTATGCAGTACTGTACACTTATATTATATATACCAGAAAGAAAAAAAAAACGAGTCTAGTCAAACCTGCAAGAAATTTCTTTGAGAAAAGAATTGAGAAAAAACACTTTTTTCTTATTCACATTTCACAGTGAGAAAAGCATATACTGCAACTACACTTGTGGGATTGTATACGGAAGAAAGAATATTGATATATGGAGTATTTTGTCAAAAGATAAGTTTAGTCCAAATATACGAGTATTAATTACGTCAAAAGATAAGTTTAGTCCAAACGCATCTCAAACTAGCATATAAGCTACTCAAATAAGTTAGAAGTTAAATTATTTAACATGTCAAACGCACTCTAATATTTTGGAAATTTAATATATTGTTTATAAAATAAATAAATCATATTAATTACTATAACTATTATATTTTATAAACATTATAAATTTATAATTATATATAAAAAACAAATAAAATTAAAGAACGTATTACCATTTAAATTATTGTTGAATGATTTGCCTTTATTTACTTAACGCGGAAAAAGAGCTATGTTAAAGTTCTAAGCATGGTAAAGTACGTTGAAAGTTTGTATGCTAAAGGAACAGTTATCTTTTATCATACCACTTTTGAGACTCTTTCGAAAAGTGAATGGAAACCGAGAGCCCACCACTCAGCCATACATTTATCAATATAAATCTGGCCATTGAATTTTAAACTTCACAAGTGAAAGAGAAAATCTCGATCACAATTCTCTCTGTTTATTTTGCTCATATTTTACTCTCTTCTTAAGATTATTTCATGAATATCCTCTGCCTAGTCCTTATACTCTCTTTATATGGTAAGTGTTGAATAAGTTTAATATTTTTAAGATATTAAATACATTCAACTTTTTTATCTTTACAAGATATAACATAACATTCCTCTTATTTCATGTAAGAATAATTTAACTTCTCATATAATATTCTTTTTGACTTTATTATTATTTTTGGTTCTTAACTTTTTAAAATTTATGTTTAGTTCCCGAACTAGTAAAAACTTTAGGAACTAAAAAATACTAAACCTTACTTTTTATAGAAAGATATAACCTTAGTATAGTATTAGCAAAATTATGATTAGTGGTAAATTATTTTCTCAAAATACCTAATGCACTGTTCCTGCTGCTTTTATTGCATACCTCAGGATTCAACGGGTCAAGTAAAAGTGCTGAAGCAAAATGTGTAGAGAGGGAAAGACAAACACTTCTCAACTTCAAACAAGGCCTCATAGATGCCTCTGGCATGCTGTCTTCATGGAGGGATGATGACAATAATAAAGATTGTTGCAAATGGAAATGCATTGAATGCAACAATGAAACTGGTCGATCACGTACACATGCTTGATCTTCGTGGTTCAGAAAAACATTATTTGACAGGTGCAATCAATCTCACTTCATTGATTGACTTGCAAAATATGGAACATTTGGATATCACTTCTAATTATGATTCCAGTGAAATGCAAATCCCGGAACACATTGGCTCCTTCAAAAACTTAAGATATCTCAACCTATCATATATAGGTTTGAGTGGGAGGATTCCTTATGAACTGGGAAATCTCTCAAAGTTGGAGTATCTTGATCTTAAAGAAAATTTTCTTGATGGAGCAATCCCTTTGCAACTCGGGAATCTTACAACTTTACGATATCTTGATCTAAGTTATAATTTCGAAATTGATGGACAAATCCCCTATCAGTTTCGAAATCTCTCCCAACTGCAATATCTTGATCTTGAAGGAACTTATCTTGCTGGAGCAATCCCTTTTCAAATTGGGAATCTTCCTATCTTGCATACTCTTATGCTTGGTAAGGATTTGGATGTCAAATCTATGGATACAGCGTGGTTGTCTAGTCTCTATTCCTTGACACATCTTGGTTTGGATTCTTTAAATAATCTTGGCTCCTCTCACCACTTGCTACTAACGATCAGCAAATTTTTTCCAAAGCTAAGAGAGTTGAGGTTAGTTGGTTGTATGTAGTCTTTTGGATAATGATGTTCAATCTTTGTTCCATTCTCATTCCAACTTTTCCACTTCTCTTGTCATCCTTGATCTTTCTTCTCATATGCTGACATCCTCAACATTTCAACTGTTGTTAAATTTTAGCCTTAAACTTGAGGAGCTTTATCTTAGTCATAATAACATTGTTTTGTCATCTCCTTTCCATCTATACTTTCCTTCTCTTGTGATCCTTGACCTTTCTTATAATAACATGACATCATTAGTATTCCAAGGTAGTTTCAACTTCAGCTCAAAACTTCAAAAACTTTATCTACAAAACTGCAGTCTTACAGATAGAAGTTTTATTGTTTCATCTACTTCCACAATGAATTCTTCATCTTCTCTTGACACCCTTCATCTCTCCTTTAATCTATTGAAATCATCAGTTATATTTCACTGGCTTTTCAACTTCACCAATCTTCGAAGACTTCACCTTGTTGGTAACTTGTTAGAAGGTTCCATTCCAGATGGATTTGGGAAAATAATGAACTATCTTGAAGATCTTGTAATTAGCTCTAACAGATTGCAAGGCCAAATTCCAGCTTCCCTTGGGAATATATGCACATTGCAGCGATTATACCTTCAGAATAACAACTTGAGTGGGGAAATTTCTAGCTTAATTAAAAAAAATTCATGGTGCAACAAGACTGGCATGCTACCTGATCTTTCAAATTTAGATCTTTCCTACAATCGGTTAACCGGAGAAATACCTAAAAGCATTGGATTTTTATATGAGTTGGAGTCTCTTCACCTGGAGGAAAATTACTTGGAAGGTGACATCATTGAATCACATCTCACAAATTTGACCAAATTGGAGGAGTTAGACTTAACAGACAACTCATTGTCTCTCAAGTTTGGTACTACTTGGGTTCCACCTTTCCAGTTATATGTTTTGGGATTAGCTTCTTGCAAGTTGGGTCCTAGTTTCCCAAGTTGGATCCAGACTCAAAGTCACTTACAGTTTCTGGATATTTCTGATGCTGGGATTGATGACTTTGTACCAGACTGGTTTTGGAACAAGTTACAATCTATATATGCCATGAATATGTCTTACAACAATCTCAAAGGTACAATTCCCAATCAAGCGTACCATGAATTATGAAATATCAGTATTTCTCAATTCAAATAAACTTGAAGGTGAAATTCCTACTTTTTTGTCACAAGTTTCAATATTGGACCTTTCCAAGAATAAGATTTCAGATTTAAATGCTTTCTTGTGCGGAAAAGGTGCAACTGCAAACATGCTCATTTTGGATTTATCAAATAATCAAATAATGAGAAAGCTGCCCGACTGTTGGGAACATCACAATTCGTTAAAAGTTCTTGATTTAAGCAATAATAGATTGTCAGGGAAGATTCCAGAGTCCATGGATACTCTTGTTAATTTGAAAGCTTTGGTCTTACGAAACAACAGTTTAATTGGAGAACTACCATTCACATTGAAGAACTGCACCAGTTTAGTTACATTTGATGTGAGTGAAAATTTGTTGTCTGGTCCAGTACCCTCATGGATTGGAGAAAGTCTACAACGATTGAAAATCTTGAGCTTGCTAGTAAATCGCTTCTTTGGAGTGTTCCTGTACATCTCTGCTATTTGAGGCAAATTCGTCTCTTGGATCTTTCTAGGAATAACTTGTCAGAAGGAATTCCAACATGTCTGAGCAATTTTACTGCAATGAGGGAAAGGAGAGTAATCAGAAGAAAAATTGTTAGGAGACAAAGGTTGACATATGAAGTTATGTCCTTAAATGTTTATGACTCTAATGTGTTATTGATGTGGAAGGGTCAGGAATATTTGTATTTGAATCCCGAGTTTCTTTTGAAGAGCATTGATCTCTCAAGTAATGATTTAACAGGTGAAATACCAAAAGAGGTAGGATATTTACTTGAATTAGTTTCTTTGAACTTATCAAGAAACAGATTAAGTGGAGAAATTCCTCCTGAGATTGGGAATTTAACTTCGCTAGAGTTTCTTGATTTATCAAGAAATCATTTCTCTGGTGAAGTTCCTTCTACTCTTTCCAAAATTGATCGTCTTGCCGTGTTAGACTTATCTAACAACTATCTTGTTGGAAGAATCCCCTGGGGAAGACAGCTTCAGACCTTTAGTGCCTCTACTTTTGAAGGAAATACCGATCTTTGTGGTGAACCACTTAACAAAAGCTGCCCTGGAGGTGACACAGCAACAAAGCCTCAAGGACCAGCAATTCATGGTGATGATGACAATTCAATTTTCTGTGAAGCATTATACATGAGCTTGGGGTTAGGATTCTTCACAGGCTTTTGGGGCTTAATAGGTACAATACTACTTTGGCAATCGTGGAGAAATGCTTACCTGATGTTCTTAAACAAACTGACAGAATATATATTAGTAATGGTTGAAGTGAACATAGCCAAGTGCCATAGGTGGCTCAAGGGCTAGCGGGTACGTAATTCTAATAACTTCTTCACTTAAATAATTCTAGCTCCAAGATGTATTGTTCTACTTCATTATATCATTTAAACATTGTCTGAATCTCATGTTTCTTTAGTTTGTGAATTTACTAATGGTAGTTACTTCTCCAAGAAACGATTCTTTTTCTCGATGTAAATAAATTATAGATGTTTTCAAATGGCTTTTCTGATGTTTAAACCTCTTAAATTATGTTTAGTCATATACCTTTTTGTACTCTAATGGCCGACTAGATTTTCAGTTTCATTTAGTTTATCACTAAAATTTTGACTCTAATTTTTCTTCATCACCATTAATGTCTGTAATTTGAATTGATCACAAAATTTTCAGTTTATGGGGGATTCGCTACAACAGTCTAATCTGGGACAAAGGCCTCGCGGATTGCTGGAAGTTTGCGATATGTAGTATTGAAGCTTACATTATAAAATCTGACTCAAGCTTTCTATAACCACAACTTAGTTCCTTGGTGTCTGAAAACAGGTGGTTGAATTGTATAGATTTAACCAAAAATATGCTTCTTCTTTTTTTTTCAGTTGGTCACCTTTACAAAGAGGGCAACTCTTGTGCAGACTTACTTGCCTTTCATGCTTCTTCTATCTCTGATTTTTGCTGGTGGGATACTTCCCCTTTTTTTGTTGCAGCAGAAATGAATAGGAACAGAATACGATTCCCTAACTATAGGTTCTTACAGTTTCTTCCAGCTTGAGTTTTGGTTTGGTCCCCTCAAGCTGTTCTTGTTTTGTTTTTCTCTTTTTCATCAATAATTTTTTTTCTTGGTGTGTGTCTTAGGATCTTTAATGTTTGCAGTGCCAACCTAGTTGGGATCTCTTGCACTATTGTGACGTCACTCATCAAGTTTCATTTAAAAATATGTTAAAAATCCAACAAATCATATTTTGAAGTGACTTGCAAAGTCGCTGAGACAAGAAACTTATTGATGTAATAGTCTTTCATTTCACAATCTATTATAATAGTTTTTTCCAATTAGTTTATGTATAAGCTAATTTTAGTTTATGTAGAAATTCATTTCATTTCATTTTTTTTATTTTATTTTTCTAGAAGTCTTTCTGTATAAACTTATACAAACATGTCCTTAGTGCTTTTGTTGAGAGGTTGTCATGGCAGAAACAATTCAATTGATGGTGAATGAGTTGAAAAAGTGGATCTTTACAGTATAGTCTAATAGTCTATTATTTTGGATCAAAGTGGCAACAAATTATATTGATACCAATCTATCTAACTGGACTTGCATATGATTTGGGAAGTGGAATACATGGAAGTTCATTAACAGATTTTATTTTACATGAGAATTTTCAGAAGCCATTCTCCTGTATGACTTGGAGCTAGCAACTTCCATTATAAATTCTTGATTGGGGATTGGTGTCAAAAATTGCAAATTCTTGATCTTGTCACTTAATGACCATACCTACGAGCTAGCTTTCCAATCTTCCCTTTACATTTTTTCGGAATCCAAGAGGAGTCGTCATCATTTTAACTATCAGTTTTTCCAATTTATTAATCGTTTCAATGATTTTATATGTTGGGGACGGGTCGAGGTGTGGTGTGAATTAAACTCAGAATGCAAAAGTGGTGTCTCTCTCATTCAAGACCTTGCCAGAATCAGATTGTTATGTGTGTGAGATCTGCAACCATGGATTCCAGAGGGACCAGAACCTTCAGATGCACCAATGGCGCCACAAGGTGCCATGGAAGCTGTTGAAGAGGGAGACTCCAATGATGAAGAAGCGAGTCTTTGTTTACCCTTAGCATACTTGTTTGCACCGTGACATATAGAAGCATTTTAGGAGGAAACACAAGCAATCGGTCTGCAAGAGATGCTCGATCCAAAGGCTCATCAGCTTAGGATAATTAACCACGTAGTATATGGTTATTAATTTAATCTATCTCTAAGCCAAATGGTGGTATATTTCAATTTTTGAAGAACTTAAATTTTTAGAATAGAGTGGGTAAAAAAGGTGACTAATTTCCCCTCCCTTCAGGATAGAATTAAATACTATTTTTCACCACTAGTAGAAATGGAACGCCCCCAAACTCCACTAATGTTTTGAAATAATATTAGTGATACCATGTGGTAAGTTTAAGATATTTGATAGAATTTTCTTATTTAATTCTTTATCCTTGCCAATGCTAACTCCAAGAAATACTTCAATTAATTAGATTTTACCAAATTAATTAAACATTGAGTATATCTGATTGTCCTGATGGTGATGGTGCATTTACTAATTAACAGTAGTCGCGTTTTCATGAAATGATTAATTTTCTTTAGTAAAGAAATTATACACTTTTTTGTACTCCAATGACTATCTAGATTTTATTTTCATTTCGTTTATCACTAATATTTGGTCTCCAACTTTTTTCCATCATTACTAATGTCTGTAATATGAATTTTAGCACAAAATTAGAAGTTAATGGCAGATTAGCTTCAAGATTCCATTATGGGCTGAAAGCATTATGGATTACTGGAACTTTAAGATTTGAAGGATTGAAGTTTGCAATGTAAAATCAGACAGATCCTATTTTATAGTAATGACTTGCAAAATCTCTGTTTCAAGAATCTTCTTGATTTGATAGTACTCTTGTGATTGTATAATGCATTTGTAATTTAGTTTTATTTTGTTTTTAAGCCAAGACTATTATTATCTAATATGTGTGATGGTTTTGCTTTCCATCTTGAATAATGGTGCCTGCTAGTAGCTTGCCTCATTCAGACTCCCAACCCAAATTTGTACACTATTTTCATATAGCATACAGCATTGACATTTACATCCAGTCTAATATTATAGGTCTGCACATCTTGTTTTTTGTATGAGAATCAAATTATCTAAAGTAAGAGCTTAATTAGATTAAACTATTTCTTCAATTGCATGAAAATCGCAGACTATCACATAAAAAATTGTCAGTATTATATAATCTCGCATTGGGGTAAGTCCGTATATAATTGTTTCTATTCTAGTTGTAATAAGAATCGTCTGCTACCACCACAAAGACAAAATTATAATTATAACAATGATAATCAGACACAGCAAGGCCCATTATTGTAGTAGCTATAAGTCTATAACAGAGGCTGGCTATGTCAGTGGTAAAAAGAAACTCTGAAAAAAGGGAAGTGGTTGATTCCATGGGTAAAGAATGTTACAATTAGTTGGTTATATTGTTAGCCAATAAGTTAGGAAGCATAAAAGTGTAGATAAGTCACAGATGACTAATATAAATCGTTAGAAAATTGTATGTTGTGGCTAAACATTGCTTAATGCTTATATTGGGATTTTCTTTTTACCACTACAAGGAAGATAATTGTCTTACCATTTAATGCTCTTTCTTAGTGGCTGCCCTGACAGAAACAATTGATATAGCATAAAGAAAAAGAAAAATTACTGTTTTTGATGGGCAAAATGGGTTGGAAAATGGATCTTTACAGTTTACAGTGAGAGAATACTATGGTCTTATTTTCGAACAAAGAGCTAGGCAACAAATATACTGATAGCAATGTATCTAACTGCACTTGCATATCATTTGGTGGAACACGCGAAAGTTGCTTTTTATTTCGATTGTTGATCAATTTTAGCCTTAATCTTTTCATATTTGACTATCAGCGTATTTGTATCAGATACGTATCCGATACTGGTACGCTGTCCTAAATGGCATATCCATGCTTCAGAGGTGCTATGTAATTCCCTTCTAATCCAAATAAAATAAAAACTTAAATTGGCTTGGGACTTGGGAGTACAGAGCATTTAGGAGAGAAGAAGTTTTTTTATTCTTCGACAATCTTGATTCTTAGGAATCTTGAACGTGAGAATTATGTTTCATGAAAATAAATAAAATTTATTTGATTAATAATTGATAATCTTTAAATAAATTTTTTAATAATCAGAGAGTTAAGAATATTTTATCAATTATTTTAATTATTTACAACATTATATAATTTAATAAAGAATAACATGATGATTTTATTGTAATAAAAGAAAAATTAAATTCGAGAAAGTAAGATTTTCATGACTCCCATAATAAAGTTGTCATGGAAAATTAATTAAAAAATATTCTGGAAAAATATCTTTTTTTAGGAATGTTATTTCTTTAAAAGGCATGCTAAACAGAAAAAGTAAGTTTCAATATAATTGTCATTTTAGTTTTCTAATAATATAATACAAATTATTATTTTTTTTCGTTTATATCTCTTATAAAATTAATGATGAATAAAAAAAATTAAAAATTAAATAATAAATATAAGGTTAATTTTTTAAAATTGTGTTTTCTTTCATCTATTTATTAGTTTTTTTCTATGAAAAACATCAAGACGATATATAATAATTATTATGGGACAAAGAGAGTATATAATAATAATACGGCAAAAATTATTTGATGTTTAAATAAGGATATTTAAATTATAAGGATTATTATATGTGTACATGTGTGTGAATATCTTTTTTGCTCTAGAGAATTAGTCCCTCAAAAATTTTGTGCAAATTTTTACAAGACCAAACTTTGAGGTTGTGATGGAGATGGATAGAGTCTTATAATACTTGTTATGGTATTCATGTTTTAAAAAATACTCATACCCAATTTTATACTTGTAGGTAAATGGCTTTTATCTCCATCTCCGTATTCATTGGTGTTGGGTACCTATATCCACACTGAGACTCGTATTTTACTTATGTATAAAGTTAATAAGGCATAAATAAACAAACAAACATAATGTTGATCCATCCAAACATAAATCATAAATAAACAACATTATATTGATAAGTTATTAAATAGATACAAATATATACTAATAATTTGAAACACTAAACAACACAAAATATTAGTTCACAATTAAAAATCAATTTAAAAAGAATTTGTCCACAAAGTCATAAATTTATACATAAAAATAAATAATAATTCAAATTTAATGTATTCTATGTTGAATTAGAGTTCATTACTCTTTGTTAGTCATACAAATAAGAAAATATAATTATTTTACAAAAGAGTATATGTATACATATTTTAATTACATTAATATATATATATATATATATATGGTGTAGTGGGTGGCTATCGTGATAAATAAATAATTATCTTCTCACTTCACTACTAGAAAAATGACTTTCTACATCGGTTCTTTTGGACTTTCAACATCGGTTTTTAATCGATGTTGAAACTCCCGATGTTAAAAGTATTAACGTTAACATCGGTTTTTGAAAACCGATGTTAACATAATGACACAACATCGGTTTTCTTAAAAAACCGATGTCGAATAACAAGAAATTGACGAAAAAAATATAAAATACGTAACTTCAACATCTATTTTTTTGTAAAAACCGATGTTATGTTACATATAACTACATCGGTTCTTTCAAAAACCGATGTGAAAATCCACTTCTACATCGGTTTTAAGGAAAGAAATGTTGAATAATACTTACAACATCGGTTTTGTCTTAAAACCGATGTAGAAGTGTATTTATCACATCGGTTTTTCATATAACCGATGTTGTATAATCACTTTCTACATCGTTTAATACATAACCGATGTAATATTTCATTTTGAAAAAAAAAATATGATTCATGCTCTTTATTTTCCTCCCTGTAATTTTAAAACATTAAAAGCTTAAATAATAATTTTTGTGGATACTTACAGGATTTGGATCCACTTTGTCATTTCTAGTTTGAAGCAATGAGTGCATGGTGAAAAATTAATTTGAACCTTTTATATTTAAGTATTCAAAAATATAAATATATATTATGTAAAAAAAGTAGACACATAGTTTCATTAAAACTGTGTGTTTTCTTACATTAAACAATGAGATAGCTTTAATAAATCTCAAAATCATGCAACATTTTTTATTCAATCTACTTTTATGTTATCACCTATCATTCAATTTATTCCTAAATAAGTTACATAACATAAATATTTATACATAAGATAGGCATGCCGATTAGATGAATCAATGTGATAAGTTTGACTTTCTCTATCTTCTTCCTTGCAGAATACATGATAAGTTCACATTTAAAAAAATATAGACATATATTTTTTAAATTCACCTTCATCTTGATTGAGTTTTAGTAGGAACCAATCATATTCTTTATAACTTTAATTTACTTATATATTTATGAATTAATTAAATTTTATATTTTATCTCTTGGAGAAAATATTTCAGATCAATCATTATTATCTATCATCAACAAAATATTATTTTAAATTTTTTTTATTTATTTATTAATAGACTATATTATTTAGTTTTTCATTTATAATTTGAGTTTTAGTTATTTCTTATTTTGTTTTAAAAAGAAATATTTAAAGTTTATTACTATACATCAATTATATGTTGATATGTCATAGTGAATTAAAAATTCATTAAAAAAAATTAAAAACTAACATAAAAATATTTTTTAAACACATATCATATTTTAATTAATTTGAACAAAAGGCAACATAAAATAAAAAATAATTTTGATTTAATTATAAACATAATCTACATAATATAAAAAATATTACATGCTTATAATTTAAAAAAAAATAAATTAGATCCCTTTTAACGTAAATCTTGTGTCATCACACCTCTAAACGGACTCAGGACCAACCCTGGTTTGAAGTCACGGTATTTCAAAGAATAAATAAGGTCACCATAATCAACTATTTTTCCTATACCTATGCAAGTCAGAGAGAGTGAACATAGGTTGCATTAAGGGTTTTTACTTTCCATCCACACAATAATTGTGTATCTTTTTTCTTTTCATGATGTCAAAATCATCGTCGTGGAGGAGGACATGAATGTTAGTTTGAGTACAAAATTTAGTTACTGTCCCATGCATGCCAAATGGTTGAGTATAGA
Source organism: Glycine latifolia (assembly GCA_013407115.1). Taxonomy (NCBI): domain Eukaryota; kingdom Viridiplantae; phylum Streptophyta; class Magnoliopsida; order Fabales; family Fabaceae; genus Glycine; species Glycine latifolia. The sequence goes on from CM023956.1 coordinate 25,831,921, forward strand.
AGTTGGTGGTTTCAAATTTCGTACAAATGAAAATATTGGACTCAGAATAAAGCTATATTTGTCTTTTATAACTTCCAAGGGAAAAACGTGTTTTGTTCAGCTGAAAAATAATAAAATAATCACGTACAAGTAATGTCATGAGTTCTCAAAGAAAAGTACAAAAAATAAATTCATTGAGATTCTGTTCTCCTTTTCTCGTTTGTTTGATACATAAAATTTAGGAGTAGGGAAATTTTGTTCTCTTCTTTTAAAAATAGGAAAGGAATCTGAAAAATAAGAACAAAATTGGTCCATCACCACATAAATAATTGAGGATGCTTTGCAATAATATCATTAGCTCTTTTTTTTATTATAACTTGACACGCGTTCCTGTTTAAAAAAGAAAAGAAAAAAACTTGACACACGTTCTTTTCTTTTCTTTTTATTTTTTCTTTAAAGATATGAGAAGAAAAGGAAGAAGAAAATTATGCATGATTCTGAATTTTCTCCTCCTTACTTATGGAGAACCACTTTATATACAATCAAATAGTATGAGATGATTGCTACAAAATTAATTAACAGTAATTAAAATCTAAAATTTACATGATCCCTTGTATAAACTTAACGCATATCGTATCATTAACAAACTCAACACACATATACACATATACAAAATAATTTTAAAAAAAAACACAATCTAAGTACTACTAACCAAAATAATCCAAATAACATATCGACTCAAAGATAAAACAACTAAAATCCTTGTTTTATGCTTTAAGAAAAATTAGGACTAAAAAAAATATTAATGATTATAAGAAATTTCTTATATAATACACATAAAAATAATACAGAAAAAATATAGTTTTAATTTTTTATAAGATCCATAATTTTATTATTTAGTTTTCACTTAAAATTAATTACTCATTGATTTCCATTAACTAATATGTATCTTGATTGTTTATATCAAAAGTCCCTCAATCTGAATATATCAATTTTCATTAAAATAAATCTGAAATCTCTTTTCTTATTTTCTCTAATTACCAAAAGTTATCCAAAAGTTACTCTCAATTCTCTCACAAATTAGCTAAAATATTACTCATATTCTTATTTATACTCTTTGTGGCTCTCTTTTCGTGCATATTATTTTTTCCTTTATTCTCATTTGATTAAGTACACTTATTGTTTTTCTCTCTCAATAATGTTAATTTATTCCATATCAACTTGCAAATGGATTAACTTAAATATCGATTGAAAAAAATGTTAAAAGAAATTGAACAAAGTCTTTTGTTCTCTATCTCTAATTATTTGTTCTTGAATATGTTTGTCAATTATTTTATATTTTAGTAACTTTGTTTCTAAGTCAATTCATAAACTTACATTAGCAATGCGTTCATTACTTATCTCATGATTTCTTAATTTATGACTAATATTTCTCTAATCTCTATCATCTTCATTAGCTAATTTAGTTGTACTAAAAACAAGATTAAATAATTTGCAACATAAACAAAAGGCTTTATCCAAATCTAAAAAAAAATTTGAATGAATTAACTTTAATATTGATTGAAAAGATATTAAAGGAAATTGATTATAATAAATTAATAAATAATTTTACATCCTTAAAAACTTGAAAAATAATTTTTTAATAAAAATATTACTTTTTGTTAAAAAAATATTATTAAACTAAAAAAATCTCATTTTAAAATTCGTTTTAAGCCTCTAATACATAGAATCGGCCTGTCAAATAGCAGCATCTAACTTAATTTATTTATTTATATTTAAACAGAGTGCAACATCCAACTTTATGATGGATGAAAATTAAGATATTCAAAGTAGAGATGCCAACCTGACTCAACCCATTAACATGGTGGGTTGACTACTTAGCTGTTTACTAAATAAATAAATATCAAAGACTGTAAAAATAACAAAAAATAAATAAAACTCAAAGTTATAGATTGACTCAGTTTACCACGGGATGAAGTGTGCGACCTAACAACAAGTTGAGTGATTTAAAAATACATGTCATTAAATTATGTTTAACCCAACTAAATCATAAGTTACATATATATATATATATTGCCGATTAAAAAAATTGAACAAGAGTGTATATATGAACTTACATATCATGGCTCAATGACAACTATTGAGATGTAGACATGTATTCTACTGATGGCTCCATGCTGTGGATCGGGACCAGAGTGTTCTATACGTTTGTTATATAGCAAAACCTTTTCCTATGTTGAGGATCTTTGTGTGGTAATCTCATAATAATCCTTTTCCTTATATGAATTCTTTTTTGTTACTAGTGTTTGGCCATCACTCTTTTCCTCTCTACAAGGTCAAAACAATTTTATATCCCGAGTGCAATTTCATCTTGAATAAAACTTTCAAATTTCTTATATCCTTGTGCAATATATTTAAATCAAATATTGACATTCGAATGCTTTTTCCAACATTGAATAGCCTCCATTGAAATCGCATCAAAAAATTAAATAAATAAATAAAATGCATATCATGCTACATTATTTAATTTGAGAGGTTATTACAAGATTATCCATGTTTTTTCCTTCCCTCTTTCAACTAACACATCATGTTTTTCTTTTTAATCAATACATGTTAATTGTTAAAAAATATTAGTTTAATTAGCAGATAATGAATACACCTTATGGCTCACCGATTCAAATATGATAATATTTTCACCCATTATATCAAATGAAAAACTCCAAAGCTTTATCAATACCACCATATATACAATCATCATACACTGAGAATTGCAGGTGTACAAATTAAAAAAAGGCTTTGAAACAGCTTACCTCCTTCTGTGCTAATTACTTAAACAACTTTCTTCAACCCATGTCTCATGCATCTCATCATTTTTAGCAAAAAACAACGAGGGCCTTCAATATCTGACGGTAGATAGAGCATGAATAAGTTACAAAATGAAAGGAGAATCTCTCTCTCTCTCTATATATATATAGCTGCATAGTTAACACAGTTAACTAACGTGACATACATGAAAAATTAAAAAACAAGCCTTAATTACATAAATAGGAAACTATACTAAAATGCACTTGATCCAATCAACTTGGTTAACCCAAAAGTGATTGCCATGGCCATCCAACCCCCAAACAAGACCCTCAAAGCAGACCTCAACACTGGAGCCTTACCCAACACAGCCCCTAACCAACCAAACACCACCAAAGCAAAAGTCACAGCAGCAACAATCACTCCAAGCCTCACCTTATATTCCCTTATAAATGATGCTGCAAGCAATGGCACCATTGCACCAACAGAAAAGGCCAAAGCTGAGGCTGCTGCTGCTTGCAAAGGGTTTGGCAAACTCTCTTTCTCGTCATTGGTGTCTTCCTCTTGATCTCTCACTCTTCTTTGGCCCCTTTCCTTCTCCCTCTTCCTTTGAGCAACCTCAATGTCCAGCTGTGAGTAAACAGACACAAACTCACCTATAGCCATGCTACATGCCCCTGCCACCAACCCTGCAAACCCTGATAGGATCATGGCCTTGATGTCATGCTTCACTGCTCCAACACCCATCATGATTGATGCTGTTGAGACCAACCCATCATTGGCTCCCAAAACCGCGGCGCGGAGCCATTGAGATCTTTTTGAGTAGTCAAAGGTGTCCTCATCAGCTTCAATCTCGAGAGTTGTTGTTGCTTGTTGTTGTTGCTCAAGGTCGTCATTGGTTGGAAGGACAAATTTGGCTTGGTTAAGGTTAAGGGTTGCTTCATTTGATGACATGATGAGAAAGATTGAGCTAGGTAATCTAGGAAGAAAAAAAAGATAACCAATTAATAGAGGATGATGAAGATGATGATGGGGATGAAGAAGAAGAAGATGGTATGTGGAGAAAGTGTGGAGGACACACGCTGCCAACAAGGGTATTTATGGGTGAAAATCGTCTATGTTGGAGGAAAAAGTGGGGCAACCCCACTAGTTAAAAGACAAAAGATATTATATTAACCAAATGCTATAGAAAATTATATGTATTGGGTTTTAAAGTATGATAAATTCTGTCACATTTATTAAAGACTGCATTAAAATTATAAAGGGGGGAATAATTGAAGAGGAAAGTTTACTCAAATTGTAAATATAGTAAAAGGGTGTGTGGGACTAATTATACTTTGAGATATTATATTTACTGTGACTTGGGTTGTAATTAAGCTTTATGGTTTCGCAAATAATTGAGGCTTTCTGCTTTTAAATTAAGAAGATCGCATAATCTGTGAACATGAGTTGTTTTGGTTGCACTTTACATGAGCAATCTATACCTTTTCTCACTATATTGGGGTATGTAATTTGTATAAGGAAACAATTAACTAACCAAAACAGAATAAAGCAATCGTTGAAGTCTCATAATTTGGAAGGAAATCTTGCAGAACTGAAGATGTGACGCCATTTTTCTGAACCAAAAGCATCTGAAAGTTTGAAAAAGAAAACAGATTAATAACTGTTTACAAAGTTGTTTGAGACCAGTGATACCCACTTAAACAAAATTAACGATCTTAACAACAGCAAATTCAGCAGACAAATTATAATCAAGTGGCAGAAAAAAATTTATTTATTATTAATGTAATGTCACATACTGCTTTTTGTTCATAAAAAAAAAAAAAAAAAGATCACCTCTTTTATAAAGTACCATAACACATATGTGAGGAAGACTGTTGATCAGATAAAAAGCAGCTTCACCAGCCAATAGTATATCATTGAATCCAAGACGCAAATGAATTAAAGATAAGGGAATGATTTATTTGATGAAAAAACAAAGGTTAAATGGGAACCAAAGAAATTGAAGATTTTGGATGTGTCTAAGTATAATAGAAATGAATAATAAGAATAGCGATTACCATACATCATCTACTTTATCCCAAAAGAAGTGATCCAAAAGGTGTATATATTTTAGGCAGTTATACCTCATGGCTCATGACATGAATCATAAATATGGCGTGACTCATACAAGGACAAAGGTGTTGTTAGTTCCCATATGCAACGGTTTCCTTTCCATGCCAAAATAAGGGGCAAAAGTGTATTATTTTGAGGCATATTTCCTGTTCCTTCAGTTGCAAAGCACAGAGGATTTCGTGTTGCATTTTGAAACATTGGAAATTCATGTGCCTCTGAGTTTTAAGTTGAAGGTAATGATGGACGCGTTTGTTCCTCATGGGATACGTGGGTCGGTTGATAACTCTAAACCATAAGCACATAAATTTGGGAGAAGTTTGAATTTTGTGGAGCTCTATATCATCCATGTGGCAGGTTTCACCATTGCCACCAGAATTCATACAATTCATTAACAAATGTTTCTCATACCAAGCATGCATGATTTCATAAAATTTAAGAAACTAAACGACTTAGAGTTTAGAAATTACGATATTACATGTGTTCAAATATAACTGCATTACCTGAAATGAAACAACCCTAATAAAGAAATAGAGTAATTATGAGATAAGATATTCCACCCTAGCCTACTACTCATTTAATATTTTATAGTGACTACATACATTGTAGAAAGAGAAGAGAATACTGTGACACCAAACCCCTACTAATTCTGCAATAAACTTTTGGGAATTCCGCAATACGTATCAATAAACTTTTTCAGACGATGCTTTTGACTTCTACTAATTCTGCAATTCCGCAATTTCTATTTTTCTTTCGGAATTAATATCAAACTGCAAATTCAGTCACTACATTGCTATTTTTGGGAGCCACCGTTACTACGTTTTGATTCCATTTTGAATCCACAACAACTGCATCTGTCCTTATTATTTGCGTTATAGCGTAGAATTCCGGATATCAAACAGCATGTATATAATTCGACACGTAAATTTTCATATCAAATCCAAGTAATAAAACTATACTAACCCTGCATTAATTGCGTGAGTGGGATCTTGAATTTATAGAAGTTATGCAGTATTAGAACAGTGAATTTACTTATTAATGTTTCGTTGAAATTGAAAATAACAAGAAAATAAAATATAAACAATATAATTATAATTAATATCTATTATGTTTACAATAAATAGTATTCATATTTTTAACAGATAAAAAGTAAGGTTGTTTTTTCTCTGCACTACTAGAAAAAGAGCCTTCTATATCGGTTATTTTCGACATTCCACATCGGTTTTGAACCGATGTTGAATCAGGCGACGTTGAATGTCTGAAACTTAATATCGGTTTTCAAAACCGATGTTAACAAACGTACACAACATCGGTTTTCCAGAGATAACCGATGTGGATATATGATAAATTGAAACATTTAATGTCTCATAATGATGGATTCTTAACATCGGTTTCTGCGAAAAATCGATGTTAAGTTACACCACAACATCGGTTTTCTTTGCAAAACCGATGTTGTTACATGAAATCAACATCGGTTTTCTTTGCAAAACTGATGTTGTATTTTAAGTTAACATCAGTTTTCAAGAAAACCGATGTTGTTTCTTAATTAATTTTTTTTAATATTTTGTCTGTTTTTTAAATTTTAGCAGTTCTTCAACCTGTAAATTAAAAACCAGATCCAGCCAATTTCAAAATACATTCAAATAAATTGATATTTGAATAACAAATAAAATTCAATAGCCTCAATGTACATAAAAGAATTTCCTAAACTAATGTTTATACAATTGTATTGGAAATCCAATAACCACCTAATCAAATTCAGCCTGCATTAGAAGGAAAATGGGCCATCAAGTTACGTCAACAACATTTTAAATGCATAATTAAAACAATTATGTTGTCCTTTAAATGACATATACCTGAATGTCCTCCCAAATCAAGTCCTTCTGCGCTGAAGGAACTTCCTTCCAATTAGGAAGGGTGACGTCCACCTTGTCCCTAGCCACAATCCCTAGATATGTCCTCAATTTCTTTGCCTGAGGACCGTCAGCCTTCCCTGTCACAGGATCCACATGGACCACCGGTCTGTCAGCACCAGGAGCTCGAGTGGCAAGTGACCTCAGCCGTGTAGCCTTCCTCGTCTTCTTCGCCGTAGACGGCAAAGGTCCTGACTGAAGTGGAGGTGGTGACTCAGGATGAGCCGCTCCTGACTCAGGAGGAGGATGGGGTGCCTCAGCACGAGGAGGGGAGCTGGGTGGTGTAGTCATGATCCTGTAAAAAACAAATAACACAGATAAGTAAAGTTAAGTCACAATATGCATAATCATGAAAATCCAATACAATTCAAATGAGCTTTAAAAAAAATGTACATTATGTGATGTTAATTAATTCTCCTTCATCATGATCATTACGATTTGCATGAACGTCGTCCACCTCGTCTTCTCTTATGTCGTTAGGGATTGGTGTAGGGAATTGAGTGACACTTGTATCGGCGGTTGAGTCATCATCGTCAACGTTAATGCCAATGGTTTTTTCCTTGTAGTACCACTGACCACCTTTCGTCACAAGGATCTTGAATATAAAACACTTGTTTAGCTTGTTCTGCCATGATGAAAGGTTCATCTTGATAAGCTAGCTTGTTCAGATCTACCAAAGTAAATCCGAAGTCCTCGGTTCGCACACCACTGTTGATATCAACCCACTTGCATTTGAAAACACACACAGTGAAAGTAACATAATTAAGCTCCCAGATGTCATTAATGACTCCAAAGTAAGGCAAGCACGCCAACCGTGGATTGTGGTCATGCATAGAAGCGAAGTGTTGGGACTCAGCCCTTAGGCTGACCCCACTGTTTTGCATTGTGCTCTTGTCATCTTGTTGTTTGGTGTAGAATGAGTACTTGTTGATATCGTACCCCTGCCAACTTCTAACATTTCTTTTAGGCCCATCTGCTAACTTTCTCATTGTTTCAGATGAAGATTCATCACTAAAGATTGTATTTTTAAACCAATTCAGAAAAGTCTTGTTATACTCTTTCAACAACCTATTCTTCGTCATTCGTGGATTAGTTTCCTTGAGTAATGCTTGATGACGAACCATGTATGGCAGGACTTCATGACTGTTATTCAGGACATACAGATAAGCTTGTTGCAATTCATGCAAAGCGGGCGTTATAACATGCAGCCCTCGTGTACCCTTTCCTCCCACTCTGTCCTTATGTCGCGTCTCTGGAAGCCCAACAGGTTTTGCCTTTTCAAGGTACTCAGAACAAAACTCTACGGCTTCTTCTGCAATGTACCTTTCAACTATTGATGCTTCAGGACGATGTAGGTTTTTTGTATACCCTTTCAAGATCTTCATGTATCGCTCGACCGGGTACATCCACCGTAAATAAACCGGACCACACAATTTAATTTCTCTTACCAGATGAACAAGTAAGTGAACCATTATGTCGAAAAACGAAGGAGGAAAATACATCTCCAGTTGACACAAGATAATTGCCGCCTCTTCTTCCAAGTCATCTAACTTCACCGGATCCACGACTTTTGAACAAATGGCATTGAAGAAAAAGCATAGCCGACTTATAGCATGCCTGACTTTGTCAGGCAAAATGTCTCGAATCGCCACGGCTAACAATTGCTGCATCAACACGTGGCAATCGTGAGACTTTAAGCCAACTAGTTTCAGATCTTTCATCTGTACAAGGCTCTTAATATTTGAAGAGTATCCTTGTGGCACTTTCACTCGGCGCAGACACTGACAGAAACTGATCTTCTCCTTTCTTGACAAAGTGTGGCATGCTGGAGGTAAGTAAATTTTCTTACCATCGGACCTAGGATGTAACTGCTCACGTGTTCCCATGTCAGCAAGATCTTGATGAGTGTTCAAACCATCCTTTGTCTTGCCTTGAATGTTAAGCAACGTGCCGATGACACTGTCGCACACATTTTTCTCCACATGCATAACATCGATACAATGTCTAACATCTAGATCAAACCAGTATGGAAGATCAAACAGTATCGACCTCTTCTTCCATATGGAATTATGACCTTTCTGCTTTTTTTTGAGTCTTTCCAAATATAGTATGGATGCCCTCAACCCGCTCAAGAACCTGGTCACCGGTTAGCGGAATCGGTGCAATTTCATGCTCTTGACTTCCATTAAATGCTTTTTTCAATCGTCGATATGGGTGATAAGGTTTCAAAAAACGTCGATGTCGTGTGTAAACTGTTTTTCTTCCATGTTTAAGTTGCACAAAACTCGTGCCTTGCTCACAGATAGGGCATGCACGATGACCCTTTACACTGTATCCACTTAAATTCCCATACGCTGGAAAATCATTAATGGTACAAAATAGCAATGCATGCAACTTGAATGTCTCCTTTCGATACCCATCAAACACGGCCACCCCCTCATCCCACAACTTTGTCAAGTCGTCAATCAAGGGACTAAGATAAACATCAATGTCATTTCCTAGCTGTCTTGGGCCCGATATCATCATAGACAATATCATGTATTTTCGCTTCATGCACAACCAAGGAGGCAGGTTGTAGATGACTAGCAAAACAGGCCACGAACTGTGCTGAGTACTTAAACTGCCGTAGGGATTCATTCCATCACTGGCAAGTGCAAGCCTGAGATTTCTTGGGTCTTTGGCGAATTCCGGATACAAACGGTCAATCTTCTTCCACTGAACTGAATCGGCTGGATGTCAGACCATTCCATCACAGTGTCTTCCCTCTGCATGCCATGTAAGGTCTTTTGCGTCATCTTGGTTAGCAAAAAGACGCTTAAACCTTGGAATTATCGGAAGATACCACAACACCTTCGCGGGAGGGCCTTTCTTTGAACTCTGATCACTGCCACAGTCGTCATCATCCTTCACTTTGTACCGCGATACCCCACACGTGGGGCATTTATCCATTTGTTCAAATTCATTTCTGTACAATATGCAGTCATTAGGACAGGCATGAATTTTCTTATACTCCATACCCATCGGACAAAGTATCTTCTTCGCCAAATAGTAACTGCTTGGCAACGTGTTTTCCTCTGGAAGCATGTCCTTAACTACCTCAAGCAGTGAACTGAAGCTTTTGTCACTCCACCCATATCTGGCCTTGAGATTAACCAGATTTAACACCGCGGACAACAATGTCAATGACTCTTTGCACGCTGGATACAACGGCTTCTTCGAATCATTTTCCAACGTATCATACATTGGGGCATGTGCTTGCTTAAATGACTCATGTCCCAGATCACGAATCATATCATCTAATCGATCTCCGATGTCAACATCAAGCGGTTCAGTTTGCGAGACCCTCTGCGTGTTTGTCAATTCACCATGCCATATCCATGTCGTATAAGTCTTCTTAATCCCATCGCAAAGAAGATGCTCCCGTATGTCGTCCAGTAGTTGGCGTCTTCCATTCAAACAATTGATACAGGGACATAAATATTTTTCATTCCCATCCGGTCGACTTCTTTCAGATGCAAATTGCAAGAATTGTTCAACGTCTTCCTCATACTCAACCGTGATGCGACTTGCATTCATCCAACTTCGATCCATGTAACTAATAACTCTGTGATACTCACAAAGTTATTCCATGCATGAAAACCTCTCTTTTTTCATTCAAGGTGTGACCCTATCCCATTCAGGAAGACATATTTTTATAGTATATTCATATGTATAGGTTGCGTTTCTTATCTTAAATTTCACGAAATTTCGGCAGCATTTCGCTTTGGTCTCCGAGTACACGACATGAAAGCGGTGACATGAGTTCCACCACAGTCAAGTATGCACCCAGAGAACAAAGTGAAATGCATTGTACCGAATTTTCATGAAATTTAAGAAAAGAAATGCAACCTATACATATGAATATACTATAAAAAATTGAGTCATCCCAAACTGTCCAAACGGACAATTCAAGAATCAATACAATGATTAATCAAAACTATCCGGAAGAATCAGTGTAATGAATCTCAAACGGGAAACTAAGGTTCACTCATCATGAAGATTAATTGTATAGAAAAAGCAACATGCATACGTGACATATAAAATATTTTAAAAACATTCATAAGACAAATTGTACGCGCCAATATGAAACAAAATCACACCTGTGACGATGATCTGTGTCAAATGTCCAACAACGAAACTCGTGGTGACGAGGGAAACGGAAAAAGGGTTCGCTCTCCTACAATAAGCATATAACATTATCCGATCATGTTCATGGAATGCAAGTGATTTACATAAAACAAGGGTTCAAAGGGATGTGGACAAAACAAGTTACACAAGCACTTATTACATATTATCTTATAAATTTCAATATGAAAAACTTTTGTAATTACCTGAGAGGTTCGTCAATCACAATCTCCAACAAGGACGGAGGACGACGATGCAAAGAGCCAAATGAGAACTGCATACATATGATCGGATGGTGTTAGATTTCAAAAGTATACTTATTTCAAAAGTCAAGATCTAGAATGATATGCAATTACTCAGATTAGTAATGTGTTTTGTCAAACCATTACCTTGAAAGGCTAACAAATCTTGAATATATTACTTTAATTGCTTAATTAGCTCATGAGCTCAACCTTGTTCCATCTTGGTTATTAAACGGCTTTATAAATACACCCCAGGTAGAATAGTAACTGTGAACCTGTGACAACAGCAAAGAATCCTTTTAATCGAGCCCCTTAATTAATAAAACACAATATGCTTTCAGATCAAACAAGAAGCAAGCACAAACTGGAGGATGTTGATATTAATTACAAATAAGATGCGTTCAATGGCTGCAATGAGTGGCTGGAGAGGGATAGAAAGGGATGTGGCATCTTAATCTAGTTATTATATGTAACATTCTTCTAGCCTAAGAGAAAATAAACCAATATTATTCCACAACACAAATTAAAGTTCATGAGAGTTTTATTAATTTGACACACGTACCCTTGTGGTCAAAGAAGGGCTTGGACTTGAAATCACCAAGCTAAGGTTGGGTGTACCCGATGCGGAGCCTATAACTGTGGTCAATAAGAATAAGAATGAGAAGAACTGTTGGACTTGGAATGAAATTATCACACACCAATAACACAACAAGCACTTAGTGGTTTCTTGAAATTGATTCAAGCAATGGGGGGCAATCATGTTCTTATCATTATATATATACCATAAGCCGTATTTGACAAAAATATAGTCATTATTACTTTAGAGTAGCTTAAAAGCAGTTTTTGACATCACAATTTCTTTAGAAAGAGAAAGCATTATGACACTAAGACATGGAACTCACAAAACCTCGGGTCTCATAGCACATGATCTCATAAACACCTTCATTACATGCATTCTTACAAACTGAAGAACGCATATTACACACACACACACAACACACAAAAAAGGACTAAATCAGAAACTATCAACTTCAATTCCCAACACCATACAATGAAAAAAAGAAAGTATAAAAACATGTTCTTATGTTAAGAGATCAATCACTAAAATCAAAGCTACCACTGTGAGAGCTGCTGCCATTGTGACTATGTAACGAGAGGCCTCTCAAGTGGCCAGCCAAAGTAGCACCATCCTTTTTATTTTCTTGAAAAGCTTACTAGGTATTTTTCCAGACATTACAGTATTCGTTTAGCATGTAATAGCTTACTAGGCATGTAATAGCTAACAAGTTTACTAGCTAACAAGTTTACAAAAGAGCTTCTGGATTAGGCATTTGATCAAGCACTTAGTGGGCAACTTCATTCTATTCACATCAACAACGCATTCAACCCATACATCACACGACAATTGGTAATGCAAAACCAAACCGCATTCAACGGCCACAACAAAATACAACAGCAAGCATTATTGGGCAGCAACCAAAACAGACAAATGTGTTGACACTAACCTCGGATGGGGACGTGAGCTGAAGCTTCAACAATGGAAACCGAGAGCTGGAAATCGCGAAGTAGACGACAACAACTACGAGCAGAGGTAGACGACGACAATGGCCAACTGAGAATGAGAGCTGATGAGGTTGAGGAATTTCGCAAAAGAAAAGTGCGCTCAGTGAAGTGAAGGTAAATGATTTAGGGCCCCAGAGTATTTTAAAATAACAAAAGTAACATCGGTCTTAAAAACACATGAAAACCGATGTTAACTAGTCTTCGTTAACATTGGTTTTCTGAAAACACATGAAAACCGATTTTAACTATTCCTTTTAACATCGGTTTTCATGTGTTTTCAGAAAACCGATGTTAACGAATACTAGTTAACATCGGTTTTCATGTGTTTTTAAGGGAACCGATGTTAAATTTGTCCACATAATTACAAAATTGCCACCGCATTTTCGTCAACATCGATTTTTTTGATAACCGATGTTAACTTGTCGATGTTAAAGCCCCTTTTTCTAGTAGTGCTGGTACGGTACGTAATTAATATATATCAACCATTACTAGCTTTTAAGATTCTCCTCGTCAAGACACGTAATGATAGGGAGGTCTATGAATGATTGGGTTTTATGCATTTAACATGTAACTCTTCATTAAATTTGGATTATTGAAAAAGAATGAGCCTGTAAAAAGGAAAATAAAGTTCAACTTTCTCCAAAATAGTGGCGAGAACATGAGTGAAAGCTAGTGACATAAATAGCAAGATTGGACACAGTGATAGTGTTCTCCAATCTTTCACGTAGAGCCCATAAATATAACCCTAGCCTAAACTAAACTTACCGTATTCAAATTAAAAGGAAAAAAAAAAACTCAAAGCTATATTAATACATGTAACATGGAGGAAAGGGCAATTTTTTTAACCCGATTACCAACCGTATATATATACACACACTTTGGGCAGAGTGTCCCCTTCTCCTTTATTTTCTATATCCCCTTGTGTATATTTGATGCATTCTTGAATTTTATATTATTAGTTACCTTTCTTTTCATACAGGCATACAGCCTTATTAAGCTCATAAAAAAATGTTTGCTCATAAAGGAAAAAAAGGCATACAGCTTTAAAAGATGAACACAAGGAAGCCATAACAAAATAATAAGAAAAGAAGTCACCAAAAGAAAAAAAAAAATTCCATAATGTATTTTGGTTGAAGATATCCTCTTTTCTTCTCAATTAACCATGTAATGGAAGGGAAAGGAATACAAAATACAGGTATATTGCCAACACTACTCCTAATGAAACTAAAGGGGGAATAAAAAAAATCTTATTTTCATCGATACTGTTTGTTAACTATATGCCTAGGTCACGTTTTCTGTATCACAGCTCTATGATATTAACTTTAGTTCAAATCGATGCATGTGACTGATTTCAATCATCTGGATTGAGACCAGGGTGTATAGTTTTTCTTCCAAATAAATAAAGTTTCTTAATTTCTTGGACTATGGATCCATCCCTTTCCGCACATCCTTGATCCCACTTTCATAGTGTTAGAGTGAGTTTATTTGAAGCACTAAGAAGGAAACTTTTCATATATAAAATGTAACCATAAAACTGTAAAACTAAGAAGAACAAAGAAAAGAAGGAAGCGAAGGCTTCCATTGGAAGATTTGAGCAACATCCTTGCATTGATTAGTAAAACACCTAAAAGGAAACCAAAATAACAGAAGAAGGACAGAGGTCGCCAGCCAAATTAGGATATCAAAACACTACGAAGAGAATAAAAATAACACCAAGGCGAGAGCTAGCCCTTGCCAGCAATATATAGCAAATTAAATTTGAAGTTTGAAGATATTCTATTAAAAACTAAGAATTGAAGCACTGAAAATAATTATTAGCGATTCATTTCAACGGCTGTACCAATATCATATCTGTACTTAAATTTTAAATTTACCTAATAATTTTCTTATGCATTATAGAATATTTCTTAATTCATGGCACGCGCGCAGATAAGAACCTGAATTAGCCAGGTAGCTAGAAAAGGGTATAATTTTTAAAATGAAGAGATATAAGATAAGTTGGATGATTGAGGAAAAAAAGAAAAGAAAAAATATCCGATTCATTCTATTAATAAAATTAACATTTAAAAAAAAACAAGTAATATTTGTTGATAAAAAAGATAATTTTTAAATTGAAAAGAATAAATTAATTTTAAGAGTATAAGTGACAGAAAATAGAGATTTAATATAAAAAGAAAAAAAATAAGGGTGCATTTGGATGATGGAACGTGAATAATAACTTACAATTATAATTTTTATTCTGATTATATGTCTGGGTTCCCCAAAGAATTAGATTTAGAATAATAAGATCTAAATAAAATCAATTATAAATTTCTAATTAAAATTTTATTAATGTTTTATGAAGACACTTACTTGTAAGAGAAGAAAACAAGAAAGTAAAATAAATTAAAATTTTCTGTAAATTGAAATCAACTTATACACTTTAACTTCTATATATAAAAGTTTAATTCATTTTGACTTTTTATTCTCTTCTTCTTTATATGATTGAGGAGAAGTTTATTTCAACAAGACTTTAATTTAACAATTATCAAAGTTTACATATAAAAAATACAATTAATAATTATTTTAAATTAACAATTTAATTAGGAGTGATCGTGCATCAAATTGGGAAGAGTTCCAAATAAAATTGATTCACCAATGATAATAACAATGATAATTTCATGATGGCACAATAAGATGTTAATAACTTAAAATAATGATAATAATAAAGAAAATAATAATATTGAAGGTGACAGTAATAGTGTAAGACAATGATAGAAGGATGGTGGTATCATTACAGAGAAGAATAATTGATGATAATTATACGTGTAAAATTTAAAATGACAAGAACGGTGATGAGACAAGAAATTTATAATTATCCAAATTCATATATTATTTAAAATAACTTACATTGTAGAAATTATTGGCATAGATGCATAGTCAAACTTTTATTTTATTAATATAACAATGTTTAATTGGACGATAACCTAAAAAAAATTATAAAATTAAATATTTGTTTCTGTTTATATTAAAAATATTATGTTTTTAATAATTGTGTAAGTCCAATTTCTATTCATACTTTGATAATTTGAATTCCTGGTTATTTTAATTGCCCACATGCAACATAACCTAATTTAACTTGATAGTTGATACATATATATAGGAGTAGATCGATCGATGAAGATTGAAATAAAGTGAAAGACTCAAGAGAAGCTTAGTGGATTGCTGAAGAGGAAAGCATTAAGTGCTGTGAGAAAAGCAAGAGTTGAAAATAGATAATTTAAATAATGGGAGGGAGTGTGCATCCCACACGAACACCACCAACGTGCAATATCTCCTTCAATCAGAATTTTCAATGTTTTTGCATTCCAACATACTTCCATTATTTTGGTAACCAACTTGCTTCATGGATGATGTCATGAGGGAGAGAATTCAATGAGATCCACATACTTTTGTCTCATTATTAAAGCACATCAATATAAAGTTAAGTCCCCAGTAATAAAGGTGGTTCTAATAGTATAATGACATCCATAAACAAGTAGCGTGGTAAACTCGAATTCCTGTTCAATATCACATACTAAAATACTATAGTAACATGCATATAGTTTCACATAGTAATAAGTTTGAGTTAGGTCGTTGATGAGCTCTTAACAATGTCAGGTTTGAGCAAGCAAAAATGCCCTATAGTTAAAAGGAAACATAAATAATAAAAATATCATAATAGTATTTTGTTTAATGTATTCGTAAGTCTAATAATCGTGATGATTATTCAGTAAATATTTATATAGCACTAATCAATTAAAATATCTTTACCTAGAGAAAGATCTAAACCTGAATAATGATAAACATGAAAAATATACTGAAAATAATTAATTACTTGTTATGATTTCTCTGTCACTTTGCACTAACAATTAACCAATGGATGAAGATATACTCTATAGTTCCCTTCTATTTTATTCACATACGGGAATGTTTTAATATGGTCCTGAATGATAAGGATATTTATGAAGATTAGAAGCATGTGTGATTCTTTTAATGATAAAGGCAATCATTGGGTAAACTTAAATATTAATCGAGATTTATAAGCCTCTGTCTGGACTATTTGTGAGGGTCTAATCTTGGTATAATCCCAGCATTTAGAGGAATTACTTACTAATTTTCTTACAGGGGTGGTAAAAATTGGTTTTATAATTTACTTAGACTTATCATATTATTAAAATATGTTTGTCTGTGTGTTAATTTGATTAAATTTATAGAAATAGATTGTGATCCCTCTCATAAGTTTTTTTTTATTTCAATAATTTCACAGTAAAATTACTAGATGTTATTAGTATAAATCAAAGTCAAATATATTACCAATAATAAAATTAAATAAATATTAATATTATTACAACATAAAAGAAGAATTAGGAATGAGTTGTGTGTTTTCATGGATGGACAATAGAAGACTCCATAGTAACTTATATGCTAAAATATATGTTTTTGCTTTCTCAAAATATCTAAAAACTCGATTTTAGTCTCTATATAAATTTAATTTAGTATTTATATTTACTAATTAAAAGTGAAGCGTTTCAGTCTATTTTCATAGACTAAAAACATGTATTTTCTTTTTAAAAAATCTAGAGAATAAAATATGTTAAATTTTTTAGGGGATTAAACTGAGTTTTGAGATATTTTGATGGAAAAAAAATTACCTTAAGATATATTATTCTTTTACTTGTTTATTAATAGGATTTTCAATTGTGTCTATGGGCACGTGATATGAAAGTATTAAATATATTTTAATTAACATGCATCAAATAATTTGTGTGCTTTTTTTGTGAGATGACATTTACATTATTTATTCAATAAATACTTTTTAATAAAAAAAATGAGTTTTAGCTTAATATATTAATGTGTCCATGAACACGTAATATACTAATTAATGTGCATTTATACTTACAAAAGAAACACCTTTATATTATTTATTTATGATCAATATATATAATATAGTCTTCTATAATATATTAAAATTGATTTACTTTGGTTGTTATTTTTAATTTATAAAAAGTTAAAAAATAAAGTATTCTTTTATAAAATTACAGATATCTTTAACGAAAAACAAATCGAACAATTTGAATAGTAAAAGGAATTTAATCTTATATATACACGCCCGCACTTCCTGTATCATTCCCTTTGATTTTGAGCTTCTTTGTATTAGCTTGTAATTACAATTAGAAAATATTAAAAAAATATATTCTGAGTGAGAGATTATCAGTATTCTTTAATTCATTGATAAGATACTAATTCTATTCAGCGATATTTATATACACATTTTGTCTTTCATCTAATTTTTATTCCATTTTTTTTTTCATTCGTCTCTTTTTCCTATAAAATTATATGTGTGATTTTCTATCTATCTTTCCTTCTTTCCTTTTTGGCTAAATATCACTTTTAAATTTTAATCCTTTATTTTTTTTTCCAGTTTGATTCCTCATCTTTAAAAAAATTAATTGCAGTCCATTTTATTTTTAAAATAATTTAATTTAGTGCTTCTGTTAATATAAATTTAACATTGTTAATAATTTTAAGATATTAGTAGTTAAAAAAGGCCTAAAATGCAAAGAAAAAAAAATGAAATGGCTCTAATAATTAACACATAGTGACAATTAAAAAAATCACTATAATATTTAAAATTTTAAAAAAAATGCAAGCACAGACGAGGAATTTGATCCTTCTATCACCATTAATAATTTCAAGATATTGATGGTTAAAAATAATCATAAAACATAATTTGTTTCTAAAATATTCCATACTAAAATTAATGTCTAATGATGATTAAAAAATTTCAATATAATATTTAAAACTTATAAAATATAAGCATGAACGAGTAAGCTAGAACTAGGAAAAGGACAAGAATAACCATATTCTTTTCATTTATTTTCTTATGATTGATTTTCATCACATTTTTTCTTGATTTCTGTCTATTTTTTTCATTGCATCACATTTTGTATCTATCATTTTCTTTCTTAGTTTTCTCTATTTCTCGTCTCCATTGATTCTATCCACCTCAAAATAGAGTGGACGAGTAACATTACTCTGGGACTTCGAACCCTAAGTCATGCTCCATCCACTGCAACAACCTACCCTTTTGCTTTGTCCATTATTTCCAACCCGAAAAATAAAATCATTTGATTCAACACACAACACACGCAAAAACACTCACTCATTGCATTGCATTAATCGCGTCCTCTTCGTCATCAACTGTTGTCGAAGAGGAAATGGGCGGCCCTGCCACCATCTCATCGACCGGCGTCACAGGCTAGTTCTGTTTCTCAAATTAACCTATTTTTCCATTCCCATTCAACGTCGATTGTGAATCTAAGTGTTTTACTTTGATTTTTTTTTCTGTGTCTTGTGTCCTTGTGGTTGCTTTTAATTAAATGCCAGTATGTGTTAGTTATAGTATGGAGATATTTAAAGAAAAAAACTATTGTATTTTATGGTGGTTTTGATAATGTTAAATCTACATGCAGGGTCAACATGAATTATTTTATAAAAAAAGGACTAAAACAAATTTTAATTTTAAACAACCAAATTGAACAAAAATAAAATAAAATAAAGGGTCTATTCAACATTTGTCCTTTCTTCCAGTATATATTTCTTTTCTTTCCAGTTTAATCCACTCCGTTGAAGTTTATCATTAATTATCGTAATTCTCACGCGTATTATACAAGAAAGCTAGCACAGGTTTGAACAACACCCAAAGAAATTGGTTAACTAATTGGTTTCAATTTTTTTGAAATTCAATTTTTAATCCTTAAATAAAAATTTGATTGGACAAGATCTTTAAATTTTTTTAAAAATTTAAGTTTTGATCCCTAAAATCTCAATAAATAAATAAAAATAATGAAGTTCAAACTTTTATTCAGATACTAAAAATTAGATTTTTAAAAAGTTCATTGGATTTTAACTAATCAAATATTTGTTCAAATATTGAAAATTAATTTTTTAAAATTTAGGAACTAAAAACTTAGTTTAAAAAAATAACAATAAGAATTGAAGCAAATTTGCTCAAAGGAATAGTTTCCAACAGCCACCAGTATGCATTTCCAATGGTACAAAAACAGGCTATTTATTATTTGAAGAATACAAGCATAAAATAATAAATGAACAGGAAAACAAGAGAGTTAGATAAGTTTTCAGGCACTATCTCATCAACTTCTACTGTACTAACCTAATGATTTCTATGGACCTATCTGAAAAAGTCAAAAAGCATGTTTAAATATATTCTTGAGAAATTTTTTAAAATAATTAAACTAATTGTTTTTACACTTTGCCTGAAAAATTATGTAATTGTATAAATGTTTTAAAGCATATTTTTAATTAATTTCTTTATAAAACACTTCATCAAATGGTGTTATATATAAAGAGAGATGTAACCAAACTAATAAATGCATAACTGATTATTTTATGCTATTATAGTGTGAGAAATTAAGTGGAGATATATAAGTGTATATTTCTATTGTTTAAGTTTAAATATATTTTAGTTTATCAAGTTTGAGTATAATTGTATACCCAGAGCTTAAACGTGACTATTTGCGTCCTCTAATTAAAAAGTAATTCACTTTTGATCCTTATTATATTAGGCCAACAGCAAACTTAGGAGCTTATTTTTAAATTGTTTAGGCTTAATTATCAATTTAGTTTCTAAATTATTTTAAATGATTTAATTTAGTTCTTAAATTTTTGAAAGATTCAATTTAATCTCTAAATTTTTAAAAAGTTTAATTTAGTCTTCAAATTTTTAAAAATTTGGAAATCAAATTAATTCATTTTTAAAAATTTGAGAACCACTAAACCTTTTAAAAATTTGAATGCCAAATTAATTTACTTTTTAGAACTTGAGTGTGAAATTGAATCTTTTCAAACTTTGAAAACCTAATTAAACTATTAAAAATAATTGGGGGACCAAATTGATAATTAACCCAATTGTTTAACATCATCACCTAACGAGAGAATGTGTCAAAAAGAGTGTTAAAATGTTGCTAGTAATTTTTTCATACGTGTTGTAATCTTGAGCGAAGCTAATCAACTTGTTAATCAATTTGCCATACGTGCCCATGGTATGATACGTTTAGAAGAGGAGACCCAAAGGTGATGATAAGTTCCAAATTTTATACAAACCTAGGATGGTGACGTTTGACAAGAATCAAGCCAATTTATGGAACAAGAGGAACCAAATTGGAATTGTTGAAGCATTCTTTTTTTTTTTCTTTTTTTCACCTTTCTTACTTGTTTTGGATGTAACTTGAGCTATGGTTATCCGATTGATGTGTTCTTTGATGCATTGGAAAGCTAAGAAAACTTTCTAAAGTCCTACTTCACGTCTCAAGACCTGATTTGAGTTCTATCATGGTGAAAATTGATCTGGAAGTGGAAGACCAAATTCTAGACAAAATAGAGTCATTCAGCATCATTTGGGCTTGTAGTTGGTTTGTTTTGGAACTTGCTATTTACACCTCCTTTTTCTAAGTAAACTCCTTTCTATTTCACAATTACTCATTATATCATTTTTCTTAAAGAAATACACCCTTTTTGTTTTCTGGAAATATATTTTTGGAATTACATATACTTATTCCAGAAATGTATCTTTGGAATTATGATTCATAGTTTTAGAGATATACTTTCAGAATATGTATACACCCTCATGTTTGTTAATCTTATTTTCATCCTATCATTAGTGTTTTTAAACCATATCTATAATTTTATTTTCATCTTATATTTATTATTCTTTAAACCTTAATTTTAAATTATCTTCATCATATATTCGTTATATAATACTGTATTTATTATACAATATTTTGCCTTTTTCATCATCTGACAATGCATTTCAAGGTACGTTCATCACTAACTTTATGTGACACCAAATCGTTGACGTAGACTTGGATTAGAAAATGAATGAAGTCAAAAGCTTTGCTTTGTAATTAAGGTGTATAATATATGAAGTTAGTAATGAGCATATCTTGAAATGCAATGTCACATGAAGAAAACACAAAATATTGTATAATAATGATGAAAATGCAATATTATATAAGGATTGTAAAAGAAGTCACTTTTACGAATTGACAATCCGTATGAGTTTTACGAATTGACAATTCGTATAGTTCATACGGATTGCCAATTCGTATAAGCTATAGTAAAGGTATTTTCAATTTTTCCTCTTATTGCTGGGTGCAGGAAGAAATGTGTCAAGTCCAAGAAGAAAATCTCAAATTGATGACCAAAAAAAAAATACAACAATCACCCTTTATTGGACTTAATTTATAATTAGATTAAGGTTATATTTGGTTTTCAATTTAGGGTGATGTAAACTCAATTTGGAGAGTAAACTTAATTCTTGACATGTTTGATTATTTTCAAAAGTATATTGTATATTAAAATTTTGCCTAAAAAATTAGTTTGGTACAAATAAGAATTAAGTTATTTTTGTGAATCCAATTTGCAAAATTAAATTTAATTCAAACTAAAGTTTATAAATTTCAATTCAAATATCTACTATGTTTCAAACAAACTCTTTTTAGTTATTTTTCTCTTCATTTTTCCCCTCCTTCTTTCACCTTTATTTTCTTTTATCTTATTTTCTTTTCTTTTGTCTTATTTTTTTTTCAACTTTCTCGTATCTATCGTTGGATTTATTTATCACCGACCCCAATTAACTTAAGTTAAAAGAGTTGCTGATGTGATGCTAAATTTGAAGGGAAATTAGGAGTAACCACCTTATTATAAACTCTAGAAATAGAAGTATAATATTCTCATTGCATAAGTTGAATAGTATTTGAAGTTTTCTCGTGAGTAAAAACATTAGCTCCTCTTTTCAGTTCTTAGAATAAAACCTCTAGTAATTCTTCACTTGACTTGTCACTCTAAAAGTGACTTCTTTATTTTCCTGTCTATTCCATTTTTTTTCTATTTATTGTTATTTTAATTCTCTTCTCTTAAAGTGTGAAATAAATTTGAAAATTTTCAAAAGTTTGAAAAAATTTACAAGAATCTATTTACCCCACTAGACTCTCATTCCTGGTCCAACAGTTACAAAATGACCAGCTCAAAGACGATATATGAAAACAATAACTCCTAGTTAGGATCATATCATAATCCATGATCATGTTGAATGAGAATGACAAGCTGTGAGCTGGTTACATAGGTGTGGCTTATGGGAGTGACTTGTGAGAACAATGTGTTAGTTATATAGTCTGCGCGTATCTTGGGGGAAGGATGATTATTTAGAGAATCATGATATTTTTTACACCTTTTTGTCATATTCTTTCCATACACCTACCTTATGGTCATTGATGATGATACTTTAACCTTAAAAAAACATCAATTGACACCCCTGGCTTACGAATGAAGTTTAGGTTCGGTAAGGAGTCTTGGCAACCACCAAATCAAGGACCAAAGAGAAACACCTTGTCTGTCCAAAGCTCTAAGCAAATTCAGATAAAGAGAAAAGAAATAATGGATAACCATAGACAAGAGGATGAAAAATAAAATTGAACATACAACATCTCATATTTGTGTAGATATTATATTCCACTCATGGAATTAAAGAAATAGAAGGAAAAAATTTACAAGTCACAAGTGTTGTGCTCTCCAGTCCACGGCAAAATTCTCTTCACTTTCATCATCACTGGATGACTCTTCTTGTCTAGACTCCTTGGCTACAATCTCAGATGATTTACTACGCTTTGCAGCATTAGCAGCTTTTAGCTCCAATCTCCTCTTCTTCAACATTTCCACTTTCTCGCTAAGCATCCTATAGAAGGATAAAAAGATATCGAGGGAGTGGGGTATTTTAGTACACATGGGAAAACAGAACACATGAAAACGGAACACAAAGTAGTATTAAAGATAGCAAAACATACTTTTGCTCTACAACTTCCTCCTCTTCTATCATTTCGGCCGCATCAATCTGCTCATAATGACAAACATTTGATCATGAATCACGTTTATAGTGCATGTACATCTCAAGGGTTAGAAAGTATTACTTAAATATATAGAAGAAAGAAAATAATGATCATCACCTCTTCTTCTTCAAACCTGTTGTCCACCTCCTGCAAGTCTTCTTGAATCAACTTCTCAAATTCCTTGTACTCGTCTCTAAGAGAGGATTATAAAGAATACAAATCATTCTATGTTCCAATCTATTTAATATATAAATCTTCCACAAAAATGAAAAGAAAAGACGCTTTCACGGAACAGAACCAGCTATATACAAGGGTATTGCACTAATATTCTCAACACCAAGCAATAAAATAGATTTACCCATTAGGCTTAACTCCTCTAGAGTGAGGGGAGCATCCATAAAGCACACAATTGTTGGGAGTATTCTGCACCATTGATCAAAGGTTGAATGTGAAATTTGGCAGAACACAAAATCCTCAACCATAAAGTGCACTATTGGGAGTCACACACCTCGATCAAAGGTTGCACTATACCCTCAAAAGTGCATCCCTCACTTTAAAGAAGCCAAAACCCTCACCCATTATACCTTTATTCATTTGAATGAAAAGACCAACAAGAAAATAGTGAAAGTCATAAAAGGATGGGGGAAATAACAACATTATTAAATGTGATTATACATGGATCAAACTACGTGGATAAAATCATCAGATATTATGAATTAGACTTGTTCTCAATCTCGTCAAGAGTTTTTCAAAAATTACTCTGGTTTATAAAATAAGATAATCACTCGTGGGACACAAATATTGCCCATATTTAATAAAAAATAGAACAGTGAAAATTTAATTAGCTTTTGTGTGCCACAATAATCAGAATATTTCAGTTGTCTTTACTTCCATGCAAAAACCAAATTCATGACAGTTAAATGCAGTAGTAACCAACAACATAAAGTGGGAACCTACTTGACATCTGGCTTAACAAGCTTTATGCCACGAGCACGCAAATCAGCTTCCTTATTGTCAAAAAATCCTTCAGGCAGAATCCCTTTTACTTGCTGGATCTCTGTATCAGTAGTCTTGACTGATGTCTGCCTACTATCCGTTGTGGCTTGGCTAACATTTGACTTTGCAACATTATTGTCATGAAATTGACCTTTATCCTTCTCCAAGTTTGACACCTGACTTTTAGCAGAAACCCCAGCTTTTCTACCTAAATCAGAGTCCACTAAATGTTCTGGAAGCAAAAATGTCAATGAAACAAAAGATAAGTTGATATTAGGTGTTGCAAACAATCAATATTATCATCAAACTGGATATACCCAGTACAAATAATGAAAGACGAGGATAATGTTACCACTTCCTAGACCTAAACAACCTTGTTTATCCACTCCTATAATAAATTCTAAAAGTTCCATGGTTTTTACTATCTATCAAAATAATTTTTTTTGCAGAATACATTAGAAAGCACCCAAAGTTGTTTAATCCATTTCCAAGAAGGATTCAACCAACTGTAGCCTATAACCATTTTGTAACACCTAAAATCATCTCAAAGTCCAAGCCCATGGATGTCATGTCTTACACTTAACAATTTTTTATAAATGAAGAAATTAAAGATGAAAAGAAGAAAATAACAAGGAAAGTGAAGGATAAGGAAATAAAACAACGAATTCAATAAAGAAACACAAGTAAAAAATGTAAAACCAAATGAGGGACCACTTTAAAACAAGCATCAGCCTTTTGTGGTCTACAAACATGTAACATGTCATTAGGTTTAATTCCATTAAGCACCTCACTCCAAATAAAAGTTTAGATCATAGAGAGAGCTTTGAACATACAGAAGAGATTTTCAAGATAGAAAGTAAGTTTTATATATCGAGTTCAAAATTGAAAAAGGATTTGCATGAAAACACCCTAGATATACAAGGGACCAAATCCGTGTGTCTGAATAAGACAAATGAAGACAGTGAATGAGGCTCCAGAAAAGAGACACCAGAAAATATTCTATCTTTCAAACAAGTTACAAAAGATGTGGGAATGCGCAAAAACAAGAAAGATAACTTACTCTAAAAACTATATGCATAATAATTGTATATATATTAAATGGACAAGCTGCACATTATATATTGACATACAAAATATGTATATACAAACAAATATTACTATCAATTCCTGTGGTATGTAATTGCCTCTCCATATATCTAAATGTACGAGTATAAATATGTAATTCATTTTCTAAACCAAATTCTTACCAGATCTTGTTTTTCCTGAATCAATGTCATCAAAAAATCCTGGTGGAAGCACCGATGATGATTGAGGTTTAGAAACTACTTGTGAAGCTTCTGGCGGTTTGAATTGTGAGTCCAAAGAATGTTCTGGTTTAGCCTTGGAAAAGCTGGCATCAGCAACAGGCTTTGCATTGTTATGCTGAGTTAATCCAGCTGCATTCGCTTTCAGATTACTTATTGCCTGCCCAAAATAATCATAGCTATTAAGGTAAGCTCATTTTGGAGTACAGTTGGGGGTAAGGGTGGTTGTGAAATACAAAGGGAAACAAACCTTAACAAGACTACAAGAATTATAAAAATAACACCATCTAAATATCTAAATATGAGCTAAGAAAATCTTGACTAAAAAAAAAACACCATTGAGAGATGTTTAAATATTTAAACACATATACATAGTTATCAATCCTAGATAGCAGCACACATAGCAGCCAGCTCAAAGAACACTATAGAAAGATAACAGTAACAGGTTGACCACTATTTTAAATATTATAATACAAATTAAATAATTAATACTTGAAAAAAATAAAAGACAAAATGAAAGGAATTTATGATAAATCATAGCTATCAATCCCGGATAGCGGAGCGGAGCGGCCGCCCTCAAAACTGGAATAGCGGGATAGCAGAAGCGGGATGACCGCTATTCTAATGTTTTTATATATGTATTAAAAAATTTATAATATAAATATATAAGCTGAAGAAAGGAAAAAAGATGTAAGGAGTAAGTTGAGAATTTATAGAAAAAAATTTTTTTTTTTTTTTTATCAGCAAAGATAAGTATATATTATAGAAAAAAACAGTACAAGAGGTACTGCATCAGTGCATCAGCCCAAAATTATAGAAAATGGGAGGTGAAGAAATCAAGTCCCATTGTGGAGATATGCTAGAGCCCAATGTTTCAATATAAGCCCAAAATTTCTCACAGACCACACTTGCTCCACGTTATAAAAAATTGCCACACTTGCTCCCAAAATTTCTCACAGACCAACCACTTGCTTCAACCTTTTCGCCCCTTTTCACACTTCTCTCTCTCACTTGCATCAGTGCATCAGCATCACACACAAACAAACACTCCCAGTCTCTCTCTCTCTCTTTGACTCTAATCTCGCGATGCTCCGTTGCGCAAACACCTCCCTCCACCGCCTCTCCACCGACGTGTCGGCGACTCCCGCGGCGGATTCAGCCTTCGCGGAGGCGTGGAAGAAAGTGAGCCCCAACATCGACCCGCCGAAGACGCCACTAGCGTACATGAAGCCCCGACCACCCACTCCCTCGGCTCTCCCATCCAAGCTCACAGTCAACTTCGTCTTACCTGTGACTGGTGAGCGCGAACGACGGGCCGACGACGGTGAGAACGGCGGTCAGAGCGAACAGCGAATCACGGACGCGTCACACCTTGTAGCGGCACATGTCCGCTCCGCCACAATCGCGGCCGCGACGCCCGCTATTGATAACTATGTGATAAATAATAGGACAATTTACACACAATCTAGGATCAATAACAACATATTAATGGAGTTAAAAAAAATGAAAGATTATGTAGAAAAAGAACATAACAATTTAGATAAATATTGGTGGAACATATACTGGGAAGTTTGTAGAAAGAATGGAATAAAGATCAAAACAGAAGTAACTTTTCAGGAAAAAAATTCCCATAACAGAGGTCAAATCAGAGGTAACTTTTTGTGTGAATGTTCAAGGAAGAGTTTCAAATCTTATCATGTTTCTAAAGCATCAGAATTATACCCAAAAAAGCCCCAGAGGCCTAAACAATATTATTTTAGGGGCAAAATGGGTTTTTTAAATTTAAAGCCTATATGATGGTTACGCCACTATAGCATGCAAAAAGCTTCTTTTGGCCGCTGTTGAAAACTGCTCTGATATATGAATCCAATAGAAGCTCAGGGATGCTCTGTTCCGCTACTCCAAATAGCATGCTATTGACTACTATGCACATATACATAACAAGAACAAGATTGTAAATATCATCACCTCACGATGCTTACGAGAAACTTGGTGTGCATCCCATAAAGATTCAGACTTTAGAACAACATCACAAACCCGGCAAATAGGTTGATCAAATTCATTATACCTGTATGTATATGCACATAAAGGCAGAAACAGTCAAAATAATAACATATACAATTTTATCCAAATAAGAAGGGCATAATTTTATGTTAAACACAAATAAATCATCTTGATAAAGTTTAATTTTATGATGAGCCAGGAAGAGGCATGTCTTCACAATTATATAAGTAGCTATAATCAGATGCAAAACATAATAGGAGTAAATGTGGATATTTGTACACATTGTTGTGAATTCAAATATAGATGCCATGTACATTAAAAGAAAATTAAACAAGTTAATAAAAGGGCATAACTCAATTCAAAAGCAGAAGGCCTTTAAGAACTAAAGTATCATTCTTATGTGAAGAATAACAAATAAAGCCATGAAAAGTGAATTAATAACTGATGGAGTATAACATATACCAAATTAAAAATTCCACAGACACATTAGTGAAAGGCCAAGTATAATGATGTTTGTGAAATGAAAAAGTACATGATGTGCGCTAAGTACCAACCTTACAAGGGGAGATTCTATGCGCTTTTCCTTCTTCTGGGCATTCAATTTAGCACGAAACAATGCTTTTTTCTTGGCTTGTGCATCCATGTTCCTGTTGCTTGGAAGAGAAGTGTGGTGTATAGGAAACCAATTGACCAAAGGAACAAATGTTGTGAAGAAACCTCAACATCCAAAACGTAGTTGAATTAATAATCTTCCATTACCTCAGAATAAAAAAGAGGTTTGCAATTGCCACAAGTATTTTTGTGCCACACTGATTTATTTTTGGTGAAAGGTTCAAAACCAATTCTGAACCAACCAGTAACCATTTTAAAACTAGTTTAACAAGTGAAAACCGGCTCAGAATTGGCTCTAACTGCTTAAAACCAATTCAGAGCTAGATCAGAGACAATTTTAAACTAGTTTATCAGTTCTGAACTGGTTTATTATAGTTTTACTGATACCAGCAAAAATAATTCTTTAAAACAGCTTTTCCAAAAAATTCAAATTTATCTTCAAAATCAAAACTGGTGCAGCAACTCATGTAATTAGTGTAATGGAGGAAAAATCTGAATATTAAATAGTAAATACTAACCTAAGCATTTATATAACCAGAAACGACAAGACTAAAACTAATTGAGAAGGAAAGGGCAGCATCCCATTACATTGATAACACTGCAATTAAGCATCCCAAAAGTAACTCCCTCAAACCACAAATATGATTAGGTCCAGAATGCAGTTAAAACACAACCATGGAATTTATAAATCACATCCTAACCATAAAACAAGAAACAAATTGCACATAAGTTCAGGTGGTATCCATCAAAACAGGAGACTTGAAAGAGACCCAATCTCTAGTCTTGATCACAACTCTATAAAAAAATTAAATCACTTGGCAATACTACAAATGCTTCCACACACACAAAAACACAGTTGATGCTATGCTCACGCATGGTTGTGCGTATTATGCAGTCAAGCCCAGTGCTTCACACCAAGCACAGAAATCACTATATATTAAGGATATGAAACTAGAGCTGATTGCACTTCTGCTATGCCAACTTTGATACCCACTACATATAACACAACCATATCAGACTTAAACATCACATAGCATACCAGAAAAATACGACTTAGCATTTTGCAAACAAGGTAGGAACAAAATCCAAAGAAACCCTAATCCAATCACTGTACAATACGGATAGGCGTGAACCACAAAGGAAAAAACCAAATTACGAAAACAAAAAAAAAAAAAACGAATTATCTACCTCAAATTTGATTAAACCTTTTCTCCTTCAACCTCCTCAAAACAGTGCGGAAACAACAGAGAAACGAGTGGGTTTTGGGAATGAAGTGTGCAGAGATGTTCGATACTGCAAAGATTAAAATCAATACGATTATTCATATGCAGAGATGAAGAAATTGGGGTTAATGCCACCCATCGAATTTATGCTATGAGTTCTGATTCATGTAAGTTGCGTTGAGGGTTGTGACTTGTCGTTTTGGGTTAGGAAAATTCTTCTGGAAATAAATTTTGGTGTGCTCTTGGTAATTTTGGGGGAGTTTTGAAATTCGTGTTTTAAAAAATTAAAAAAAAAAAAGTAAAAATAGAAATTATTTTATAACATAAGTAAATGTGGTTTTAACCTATGATGCACGGACACCGACACGCGACACGCGACACGCGACACGACACGACAAGATACTCTGACACTTAAATTCTAAAAAATACCGACACGTTAGGACACATTTTGATATTAAATAATATTTTTAATATATATATATATAATATAATTTATATTTAATACATATAACAACCTAAAATAAGTCATATAATCATTCAATTATTCAAATTTCATAACATAAATATAAAGTAAAAATAATAAAACATCCATAAAGTGTTACTAACAATTTCAATTAATTTCATCTCCATCTCGAAGAATCATAGCCTCTATCTCTGGCTCATCAAGTGAAAGACTGACAACTTGAAAATCTCCAACATCATCAAGTGAATCAAATGTATCTCCAGTAATGTCTCACATTTGATTTGCTCTTTGTTCATAACTTAGACTCTTTCTTGATAAGAGTCGAAGGTTGTTATGCACATAAGCCAAGTCTTCGGCACGTTTTGGAATGATCTTATTCATCTTCATAGAATGTATAAAAGAATAAGTCTTCCAAAAGAATGGGTTCTGAAGTTTTAATTTTTTTTAAAATTTTTTAATTTTTTTTTAAAAAAATATAATTTTTTAAAAATTATAATTTTAAAAAAAATAAAAAAAAAAGTGTCGAAAAACGTGTCGAAACGTGTCGAAAAAGTTGACTTCGTGTCCGACTCGGTCAAACTCGCGTGTCCCCCTGATCAACGTGTCCTAAAAAGTCAACTGCGTGTCGGAGCGTATCGGTGTTCGACAGCGTGTCGGTGTCCGACACGTGTCCGACACTCATTTTGAACAAAAAGTGAAGTGTCGGTGCATCATAGGTTTTAACTTCTGTAAAAAAAAAAGTGGTATTAATTAGATTTGATTTTGAATAATGGAACTGTTTAAATTATACTATATGGATTATTATTATTATTACAGGAGGACAATAAATGTTAAAATTCAAACTTTGAATACGATGGGATTATTTTTTTTGATAAAAAGTATGGTTTTATTTCTTAAAATATTTTAAAATTTAAATTTAATCTCTATAAAAAATTATTAATTTACTATCATATCCTAACGTTATCATATTTTTATATAAACTAATATTTAAGTTCATAATTTGATGTATCTCATTAGAATGTTCTTCTTAATTTTTTTTTTCTTGTTAATTTTTAACATAAGATGTATCTTCTCTTTTCTTTCTCCCCATTCACTGCTTTGTTGTCCTCTCCCGCGTCCACCTCTCCTTCATTGACCTTTTCTTCCTTCTCTGCCCTCTCATCTCCCGTTGCAGATTATTTTTATTAAACGTTGTTGGTTTATTTGTTTATTGTGCTATGTTTGTGTGTGCATTTGAACAGTTCATGGAAGGAGTGTCACACACGATCAGAGACAAATAAAGGACTTAAGAAAGTGTCAGGCATGGTGAGTAATGGTTTGATGGCAAATGGAGCTCTTGGTTCATACTTGATGTGGTTAGTTCAGTTGGATTATTTTGTGATTTGTTTTTGTTGATCTTCTTGTTGTGAGATAAGAATATAATGTTTTTGTAGTGATTGTGTGTTTGCTTGGGATCAAGGCAATTATATGACTCTTTATTGTTGAAGGAGTGTTGTGTATCTAAAGGGGTAAATATTGAAAAGATTTTTACTAATAGGTAAATATTGAAAAGATTTTTACTAATAAGTCATTAAGCAAATTACATAAACTTTATATTACATTTCAACTCAAAATCTTATTATGAGTTTTTTTTTCATTTATATAATGCTCAATTTGTTCATTTCTACCTAACGTATGACTTCAGTTCATACTTGTACTCCAACAATTAATCTTTTCTTCAAGTGTAAGTCTTTTCTATATGATAATCTTCCTCTTGAGTTGAAGTCACTTTCAATTTACGAGTATCCAATGGTGTATCTTAGAACTTAAATGTGACTTTCCTGTCCCGTGTAGCCATTACCACCAATAGGACATTGATCCATTAACTTTAATACTAATTGTTGAGAAACTAAGGGGGGAAGAAGGGTAAACATTGAGGAGATTTTCATCGATGAGCCAATGAACAAATCACATAAGTAAACTTAATACTATCAATTTTCAACCCAAAACTTTATAACTCAAGTTTATAGGTTTTTTCCTCACTTATACAATACTCAATTTTCTTATTTCTACTAAATGTGAAATTCACCTCGCACTGGTTTTCTAAGAAGGAGATTGTGGATGAGATTCATAGTCAAACATCAAGGGCATTCATAAAGATCCAACAAGAGCATATCGTCATCTATTAGAGGTGTCTCCCATGAAAGGCCTCTAGATGACAAATCCAAATTTAGAATGCAAATGGACATCCAAATTTAGAATGCAAATGACACTACTACAAAAAATAGAATTAACGCTGGGCATTTAACATCGGTTTTAATAAAACTAATGTTAATAAAAATATGGTAACATATTTGTAAAGTGTTCTTGTTAACATTGATTTTTAATAAAATTGATGTTGTTAACCAATGTTGTGATTGATAAGTTAACATCGATTTTTATTAAAATCGATGTTATTTTTCTAATGTTGAACTCACGCCCAAACTCAGAACCCATTCTTCACATCTAAGAACCCAAACTTCTTATAAAAATCTGGAATCTAAACTTGTGAGTGTCGCCACCTCTTGTCATTGTTGCTGTCGTTCTCCCTCTTCACTGTCCTCGATGTGCCCTCTCTAGCATTTTTTGCGTCATCGATGCCAATTTCTTCCCCAATCCCTCTCTTCTTTCTTATAATATGTTATTTGAAGTTCTATTCTCTTCTCTCTTATATGTCATTGAATAGTAAACATTGGTTTACTCTATAGAAACCTCCTTGGGAAGAATTGGAACTCTTAGACATTAAGGACGCGACCTTGAGCTACTTGCATGTAAGCTGAACTCTTCGTTGAAGCAAATAAGGTCTAACAAGGTATGCAATAATTTCTTTTGGCTTATAAAAAAATAAGGCATATGAATGAGTGTTTTTAGAAGCTATTTTTTTAAAACTGTAAATGTTAGTTTGTTAGTATCAGTTTATTGGATGTGAATCAATTTTCATATATAGTTCATAGTCCTAAATCAAGTTGTGCTTTAGGTTAATTGACGGAAAATGTTGAGTTTAGATAGGAAGATACCATGAATTGAACAACTTTTCCATTTGTCCTGCTTATAAGCTTCTTACATTATAAGCTTCTTATAATTGGTTAAACTTCTTTATCTCTTAAGTGCATACGTGCATTAGTTAAATTCCTTTATCTCTTATGTTTGATTTTTGTTCTTAGATGTGAGCATTTTATTTTTATTGAATGATTAATATTGTGCAGTTTGAAATTTGTAATGAAGAATTGGGCGTTTGTGTTTATAAAGATAAATGGTTTATTTGATTTTATCTTTTCTGGTATTTGTTATGAATTATTACTATAATTTGAACGGGTCGTCTATGACTGTAGATAACATATTTTTTGAGTAGCTTATTTCACATCTTTGAATGTTTTCGTGAGAAGATAATAAGTGACATATAATTGTTGTGTACCATCTAGAAGTAGAATAGTGGATTCGTAGCGGAGATTTTGCAAGACAAACTTCAGTATCTTGCCCCTGTGATAAGGTTGTGTGCATATTGGCTAATTATTTATTTAATCATGCCATATTTCCATTTCGAGTCTTCTGTCAGTTTCCCTTACTCTGCAAAAAAGAAGTCAGAAAAAGTAATATATATATTATTCTACATATATTAAAAAGGTAGAGTTTTATCTGAAGCTTCTAATATTCCACTCCCATTGATAATTTGAGTTATTAATGAATCAAAGTAATGTATTATGCATGTATCAATGACACGTACCTTCACAGCCATGCTATGCCTAAACTTTTATTTTGGACCCGAAGTCCAAGAAGAAAAGTATATGTCTCCATTACATTCTTTAATTTTCCAAAAATATACTTAACTGGAAACCACTCTCTAAAAAGTTAAAATTTGAACACATTAATTTTAACATTTCTAGAAAATATTTTTCTAAATGTGTTATTTGACTTGATATTTCAAAATCTACTTTCCAAAATGTTCAAATTTCATATACTGAAAAGTACATTTCGAAAGTATTAAAAATTTTACATTTCAAAAAGTACTTAAGAAGTCAATTTCTTTTCTTGCACCATTTGTCTTTTAAGTTGTTCTGTGTTAAATTAATCTTCCACCAAATAATCACCGAGATCATGTTTCGTTTGTTGGTGAAGTTCCCCCTTCAATTGAGAAGTGAAATTTCCACGACGGTGAAAAGAGCAATCACACACCCAAGTTTTCTGCAATTGACTACGACATCAACATAATGGACTATTCCAAACAAAAAGTTTTCCACTTAAAGATAATTTGATGTCCCGTTCTTTTTCTGAAAAATTGGATTCCGGAATAAATTAAATTTTTAAGTATGAAGTACTTTTCAGAGTGTTAATTTCTCAGTAACTAAAATTGTTTATTGACTAAACTCCAAAGACAAAAACTTTAATAATTAACTAAGAGAAGGCAACAAAAGGTTAATGGAAAATGAGTAACAGCAAGGTAAGTAGCAAACATCATTTTCCATTGACATGGTCATA
The DNA here is from genome assembly GCA_013407115.1 of Glycine latifolia. Taxonomy (NCBI): domain Eukaryota; kingdom Viridiplantae; phylum Streptophyta; class Magnoliopsida; order Fabales; family Fabaceae; genus Glycine; species Glycine latifolia. Next base: position 25,866,717 of record CM023956.1, read on the forward strand.
GCTCTCTATCGTACAACTCTACAAATTAATTTAATAATTGATTTTTCTAATCAAAAGAAAGATCAATAGTAGTGTACAATCCATTTTGTCTACTAAATATACTGGAGTTCAAAGTCTCTAATTCCATTCTCAAATCCAATGAGATGTTCACAACATTCACACCAGGCAACAAAAGTGTAGTCTCATTGCTTTGCCTTAAAACAATTGATGTTGTAGCCACTCGGTTAACATTAATTTCCACAGAAACTAGCTTGTTGATCTGCCTTAGCAACAAATCGAAGTCATCTTCACTCCTAACCAAGCTAAGACGCACATAGCGGTTATTAGCACCAAATAAACTACCTTCCCGACCAGTAATGTTAACTTCTTTGAGAACTTCATAACAAGAACGATCTTTTAATATTGATGTTTCACACTTCAACCACGCAAAAGCTGCAATAACATCAATATGAAGTTGTTAGTATAATGATAAGAAAATGTTAATTTTGTATGTTTAAACCATTGGATTAAATATATGCTTAATAAGTTGTAACTTTATCTTAAGATTATCACTATATATAAGTTGATCCCTCCTCAATTTTTATCAGGGCCGTTCCAGATATTTTCGGGATCCAGAGCAAAAATCAATAAAGGGGTTCACGTAGAAAAATATGGGAAAGATAAAACTTTGAGAAGCGACCCACTTTATTTGGAAACAAGTAAGTAACTTCTGCAAAAGTACAATGTCTTCACGTGATTTTTGACTTTGTGAAAAGGACACCAAACTTTTTTTTTTTATTTATTATTTTTCAGATTCTTTTAAGAGAAATAAACCCTTAAAAATGGGGTCAGTTGCTCTTGCTTATCAACGGCCCTGATTTTTATACATGTACAATTCTTTATTTTCTTTTTATGTTCTTACTTATTTAGATAAAAAGTTCCTTATTGTTTGTATTACGGATGTTCTCTACTTATAAATTGATCTAGACATGAAATTAATTACCTGGAGAAGGTGTTCTGATTTGCTGGGAAAATGAACAATATTGAGGTTTTAATTTTTGAGTAGAAAATCTTTTTGATTGAGACAATGCTTTGCTCAATCTAGTCCATCGGTTCTTCATTGTGTTGTATCCGAATTCATACATTGCTCTTCCATTTCCACTGAGGACTACCTTTAAAAGCTTCAGTACTCTTAGTTGAGTCTCTCTAGAAACACCATAGGTACTCAAGTCCATGTATGTTAGCATTCTTTTGTAAACAGCTTCATCCTTTATTATTGCCCACCTAACACAAATCAATGCATACATTCTTTCAGAAAAATTCTTTAGGATATACAAATTAAAACAGTGTTCGTGAAATTCACAAAATGTAATTTCCTCTCTCTTGAATCGACATTTTTTTTTCTGTTTAAATCAACTTGTTTTTGTCTCTATTCCTCTTTATATACTTCTGAATAAATCATTTAGAATATTTTCTTTTTGTGAAACTACGTGGAACGTACGGCCGGATGCTTAATTACTTATTAACTAAAATAGATAGTTTCAGCGCTGTTTCATGATTGATAAAATCTTTAGAGGAGAATTTCTATATATATAACATGTGAACGATGCTATAGAATGACATATATAGAAGGCAAAAAGAAAAAATATATTATAAAAATAAAATTTTAAAGCTTTCGAATTATATATTAATACTATTTATATCTGAAAATGTAAGCCTTTGGACTAGCTAATTTGGAAGCAAACTTAATATATAATATAAAGTCAAATAACATAATGCAATTTAAACAGTTTTATATATGTACAAGTGTGTATATGACTTTCATTAGTACAATATTGAAACTGTAACTTACCCAAATCTGCTTCCAGCGTGACCAGTTAGCTTAGAGAGTGTAAATACCATTAAATCTTCATCTGCAGGAGTTAGGATAGGTGTGAAATGTGGCCAGTAGTAGGCAAGGTCATGAATTGTCTTCACAAATTGACCTTGAAGCACTGCCTTCTTCGTATGCCCGTCCGGATTGTTTGGAGAAGTCACCAACTCAATAAAGGTCGAGTTAGAAGTATCATTCTTCCACATTGACGTGTCCCCATTGAATTTGTAATCCTCAGAATTGAAAAATTCAGTTTGCTCTTTATAAACCTAGCAAGTCACATGAAGCACAAACTTGAGTTTAGATAATGAAGAAGCATTGATCTCTAATACATTATTTTCTAGATATATATTTTTTTAATTAAGTTTTTTCAGACTTACAAAACAATATTAGTGTCACTTCTTAATGAATGTGTTTTTAGAGATTTCTAACTAATGATATATATAAATAAAATAGGAGTTTTTAATATATATATATATATATATATATATATATATATATATATATATAGTATAAAACAGTTTTTCATAGTCGTCTAATTCCAAATTATAATTTGAATTATTTTATAATAATTATTTTAAAAAATTTACAAATTTATCATACATGATAAATTGTGATTGGATAATTGGATAAAACTTTTTATCTTATAATTTTTTTTACCTTGTCAATACATAACTCTTTTTCTCATAAAATAGTATATGTAAATAAATGTCAATCCTTATTTCTTGAGTTATATAGTCTTGGGGTTAATTAGATTAAACTTAAACCTAAATTCTAAGATGATTTTAAATCTTATCTTTGTGATTATTGTTAGATTTAGATAAACCATTATCAGCTTACCAATGTTTAGTCTAGAGAAATTTATATTTGAGATGTCAATTTTCGAGATAAAGATAAAGATAAGATATGTTGAAAATTTATATTGATTTATGATATAATTAAAATAATATATATAAATTGGGGATAATTCTTACATGAATTAGTTTCAGGGTGAATTACATCAAATTCAAATTTTTAGTGAGTCACATTTATATTTTCTTAAGTTCCAATAAATTTAATTAATTTAATAGTAAAGAATGAGTGAATTAGAAAGTGTGCTGTAATTCATCTTTCATGCGTGAGATAGACATATCGAGGTATGTAATGTAAGGAACTGTGGTATTAAACTTTACCGGGTAATATGGGATTGAAGCTACGACTTTTGCGGGTGAAGATGAAGCATTTGAAGAAAGGGCATGCACTGCAGCATTAAGAAGATGGGTGGCACCTGCTCCAAATATTATGTATTTTCCTTCTGTTATAGCATTTCCAACACTAGCATGAAGATTTCGAATGAGTGCCTTCAACTCTTCTGAGATGAGAGAGCCATCACCGTATTCATAGCTCATGCGATGCCACCCTGCAACCACCATTGCACTGCTAGCTGCATTCTTCACCCAAAAGGGCTCCAAAAAAGTGGGATCTCCACTGCAGAATCATACATATATTTACAGCAATTATTAGAAATTAATTTAGTTTTTATTATATAAAAAAAACAATAATGTACATATATAGTATATACAATAACAGTTGGAAAAACTTTTACATTATCTTTCCATCACAAATTGACTTTTACCATAACTAACTAATAACTTAAAAAGTCGTATCTCTCACATTTTTTAATTAATTAACAGTACTGTAATATTTTATATCCACAATGCATAGAAATTAAGCTAAAAAACTTAAGTGATATATATTATAGTTAATATGTAATTTTCCATTTATGTACAAATTAAAATATAAACTAATAAGTATTGTGTATACTACTATTACACATGCAAGTGCGTATAAATAAATATGAAATATTAAATAATAAATGTATAAATTTTAAAAATATTTGAGAAAAATTATTTTATTGATAATCAAGTATGTGGATGAAAATATAAAACACAAATGTTTAAATTTCTATGTAGATAATTTTAAATATAATAAAGTGTGCGTATATAATACTATTTATAAAACACAAATTGAGGAAGTTATTTTAATGATCTCTTAAAAATAAAATTTATATTAAACTATACTTTTTCGATTGAGCGAACCCAAAACAGAAAAATAGAGAAGACTTTTTGACCTTGTAAAAAGTTACAGACCAAGTTAATATTATAAGTTTTCAATTCTGAGCTCTAAATATAAGAAGACTTTAATTTTGATCTATGTAGAGTAAAAATGGGTATAAATACTTGGAGTTTTGTTTGTGCATTAATTTTTTAGGTTAGTCTACATATATACTGGTAGCATTAGTACTTTATTGGAGTCCTGTAGTCTAGAAACATTGAGATTTGTGAGTATGTTCTATCGTTTTTGCTTACAATTTAGGTATATATAGAAAACATTAATTTAGAGTTTTTACCATCTCAAATAGAAATAAAAGTACAGAAGTTAGCCAAAGAAGAAGTTTAGAATAACCTATTGTTGGTTGACACGGACAAATTAAGGCGTTAGAATGAAGTGTGCAAAAATGCTATGACGTACTGAAAATAAAATATGCAACACATGCAATAAAACTTATTAAATATTACAACTATGGTTCTTCATATCTCACTTGCGAAACCCTTTCAAACCCAGGAATGGCTATCATAGTTTTAAAAGCAGTCTGTGACTTTAATTTTAGCCGCAACAGAAAGATTTTTGGATTCATTATATCTGCATGGTGATTGCAATTGTTGGCCACATCAGCCTCATTTATTTGTAATTTTCCACAACATATAGAATCATGATAAAACTTAACTGTGACCACAATTTAAAACTTGATGGCTATACTAGCTAAGGCAAGATGTGTGACGGTGTAAACACAAGAATCCAATAAAATAACAAAAATTAATACCTATCTGCATCAACCATGCAATCTGGTAGGAGCTGTGAACAGTCACTTCTTCCATAGCACATGTTGCATTCACAAACATGCTTGCCATGAAGAAGTAAACCATCCAAAAAAGCCTTTCCATGGCCGGAGCACGAGATCGACGATACAGCTTCAGCTTCTTGCATAGCTTCTTGCGTCCAATTTTGCTTCCATCTGTTGCGTATTAACATGCTAACTAAAAAGAGATTAAGTGCAATTGAACTAGTAAAAGATAGAATATACTTTAGACTATGAACCCTAGCCATGTTATCCCTTGCGCTGTCTCATTTTGGATTTCAGTTTCATGTATATATACAAGCTGGGAGGGGAAACAGCAAGGAAAGGGCAGTGAATTTTTTTTTTTTTTTTTGCATTGCCAATTCACTCGTGGGAAATATGAGTATTTTGCATTAATTGACCTTAGTGAAATACTGTTTCGGTCACCGAAATTATTTATTTTATAACTTTTACGTATGGTACAACATGTGTGTAAAAAATGAAAGACACGCATTTGAAGATGAAGATTTTCCTTTCCACACTTGTATAATGACAACTGGCTCAAAGAAATCAATATATAATCTAGAGGTTTTCTTTTTTAACTTTGTATGTAGTCGACAAAGACAGTGAAACGCGTTCAAGAATATAGAACATGTTGTCTTTAATTAGTATTAATGTTGCATCGTACCGCATGTTTTCAAAACACTTTTTATAACTTATTTTTTCTTTCAATTTTTTCCATCACGTTGTTCATTCTTTTATACTTTGATCTCTTTCTTCTCTCACTCTATTATCTCTATCCTTTCTTTGAATTTTTGTTCCAGGAATAGCGTACGTAATCCTTATATTAATACGTACACAAGGGCGGAACCAGAAAAAAAGACATGGGAAGCAAAATATAGAAATTACCATGCTTAAAGAATGAAGAAATAATTATTTGAATTATCATGCTTCAACATTTTTTCAAACACAAACATAAAAGTAATAATGATAGAAGTTCAAATTAAAGACAACAATTTAAAAATAAGAATAACAAGGTAAGCAAAATAATATAATGTTAATCTATTATATAATATTCATTAGCAAAATGCTACATAATAAACAAAGTATGTAATATAGTTTCTCTACATAAAACATAATGGACGAATATAATGTAATGAAGAAGGAGAAAGTGTTATTTGACTTATCTTTCACATTAAAACTTAAATTATATGTAAAAAAGAAGTTAAGAAATAATAATATTAATAATTAATTAAAGAGCTGTTTTACGGACCAAAGACAAATACCTTTTTTTTCGGAACAAAGAGACGACATAAACAGATCGACTTGTTCTTATGACCAAATATTAAGGGGGAGAAATTTTATTTTTAAGCATAAATGTTAAGTAATTTTTAGTCTTATAATTATAAGAGGCCAGGGCTGCTGCCCTGTGGTGGAACGCGTAGTTCTACCCCTGTTAAGATCTTAGTCCTTTTTTTTTATCTATTATTGAGTTTATTTATATCAATTTTAATTAATTTAAGTTAAAAGTATTGTTGATGTTGATATTTGTTGTTTTTGTTATTTGTTAAAATCTATTGAAAATTATTAAAAAAATAATCTTATTTTTTATTTTTTATTATTATCTTATTCTTTATTCTCACTGATAATTTCAGATTTTTTAATAAATTTTAATTAATAAGAGCGTTAAATATAGAAGGTGTACGTATTACACTAATATTCCAGTACTCATCCGTAGGAATTTTTTATGCTTCAATATCATACTAATCCTATGTTGGTCAACCTCGCATATGATGACATGATTTATGAACATCATCAAAGCATATTGCATTAATTTGGTTATTATCTTGCCATCCTTTCGTTTTCTCTTATTTGGATCTATGTGTCTGCTAGCCACGGAATGATTTTATAACAGTGTTTTCAAAATTTAAAAAATATAAAGTGAAAAGCATTCACAAATGACAAAAAATTAGAGTAGGTCACATATTGAATTAATTAAAATAGGAAACAAGGTAACTAAATTACATAGAATGTATCACTTAATGTAAAATCACACAACAAAAATAACTAACTTCCGAGAAATATGTGTTGTGGATCCTCCCTAAAAATAAAATAAAATTAGAACAGTTTAAAAAAAGGAAAACAAAAAAAAGAGGCCTCAAAGAGACCTAATGACCTCTTTGAGAGTTCATTAAGTCAAGTAGCAACATAATACACATAAAAGGGGAGTGGGAGTCTATGCATTAATGACAGAAAAGAGGCATGAATCTCGAGAGCAAGAAACGGACCAAAGAGGTTACACCACTTGACAGTGTAGCTAGAGAAGGAAGGGCGGGATCTTTCAGGTATCACTCATTCCTTCCTTTTCCTCTCTTCCTCTTCCCCTTCTCCTCTTTGATTTCTCTCTTTCAATTTTGGCAAAGTCTACCTCCACCTCTGACAATCTCGTGGTGACTCAAGGTCGTGTGTGGTTCCTCCATCTTCTTTCCTTCACATTCCATTTGTGATTTTTTTTACCATCTCCGACGAGGCCCCATTAGTGCCACCGCTTGCTGCTATGACCCTATGGTCGGCTCGCATCGCTAGGCCTTATGCTAGTGATGCCAAGGTCCCTTACCACCCTTTGTGGTGGTGCCCCCTTTCCCACGCCATTTTGGACCCTTACGCACCTAGGGTTTTCCAACCCTGGTGCTTACTTGCGGGTTGGGCCGGGTCTCTCTGACCTGATTCCAACGCCAACAAAAAAAAACAATTATTATTATTTACACCCGCACTTTTACACATACACTCCTTACATTTTGGGCTTGACTTGCTTTCTTCTTAAGTTCGAATTAAATAAATTATGCTAGTCATACGTCCCTCCACTACATATCCACCCTATCACCTTTTGGGTTTGACCTATTTTCTTGTTAAGTTCTAATTAGATAAATTATGCTAATCACATCCCATTAGTTACACATACACCTCTTTCACTTTGGGCCTAACCCATTTTTGTGAGGTCCTAAATAAAATAACACTACTATATACACCCCATTTCTTCATGTATGCACCTTGCCACCTAAGCTGATGACCAAGCCTTCCATGTCAGCACTCCATCAGTGTTGACCAAGTCAAGGTCAACCATTTGACTTTGACCCTCAAAAAATAAATAATTAAGAAACAAATAAATTAGTTGACAACTCTTTACTTTATTTAGTTTTCTGTTTGTATCTACTATTTATTCTTTGTGTTGTAAATATTCAGTTACTTCTTTATTTTATTTCCCCCATGTTTCAACCCCTGCACCATTGATTACTAAGTTTATTCCCCGCCTCAATTCTATCTCTTTCCATTCACATTCGATTTATTTGCACATCTCTCGTCCATTTAATTCATTTATTCTTGCAACTTTGTATTAGTATTTGCTTATGTTTCGTGCACTCCATGTTGAGTCTCCAACTTTCTTGACTTCACTGAATTTATCGCTAACCCAAAATAATTTCTAAAAAAGCTAAACATTCTCAAATAAATGATCACTCAATTCTCCTTTTTCTCCACAAAAATTATACATTACTCGAGTTCGCTTCAAGGTCTAATGCCTTAAGTGATGCTCTATGCTTTTTCTTAAAATTCAACATTGTTTTAAGGTCCAACGCCTTAACGACTCTTTGTCACGCAATTAAAACAAATCTTTCAAAAAAAAATCAACCTAACACACAAGTTATTTTCTACCAAGGAACTACGTAAGTCTGATTTCCTCATTGCACTTAGGGATATGTAGGAATGAGGGCAAATCCTTTGTCGACCTAAAAAACTTTAAAAAAAAATCTCTTTTTGCAAAAATAAAATTTTTCTTTCTTTTTCTAAATTAAAAAAATATATAACAAACATAATTCATGTTCTTAAGGGAAGATAAATAATTTAAAAGTCACTTTATTTTTAGCATACTCGATTAAAGGTTATTGTCTTCATGACAGACGCATGGAGTGCTAACACCTTCCATGTGCGTAAACAACTCCCGAACTTTTTTTCTCTCAAATCGTAGACCATTCATTATTTTGATTTTTTCAACGTTTTCCTTAAATAAATGTTGGTGACAACTCCACCAATTTTCTTTTTTGGAAAGTTCTCTTTATCTTTTTTATCGCCATCCCGTCGTGATAGCCAAGTTGCGACATTTTGCATATTAACTAATTCATGTAGATTAATTAGCATGTATTTTTATGTTTATTAGGATTATTTTTATCATTAAACTCAGTTTCCTTAGTTTAGTCACTTAGAACTCTTAATGTGTATTTTTATTTGTCAATGGATTTTACAAGTAGGTTTGTGATTGATTAAAGATTAGACTTGAAGTAATTTGGATCTAAAAACATGGCAATTAGAACTTGTTGAAGCTTGGATCAAGCAAAGTAAGGATCACGAGCAACTACACTTAAGAAATAAAGAGAAGTGACTAATTTTGTAACCAAAGAATGTCATGAGCTGCTTGTGCCACTACTATGAAAAATTCATTCGAAGATGGTTTTTAGAGGCTTTCAACTGTCATTGAAAGCATTGTCATTGAAAGTCGAACGTTTTTTTAAGATGGTTTGAAAATCGTCTTCAAAACTAGATTTTCAAAGACGATTTCTTAAAATCGATGCAGAAATAATGTCAAAACTATCTTCACACAACACTTTCAATGACAATTTTTTCAAGAAATCAATGTAGAACACCAACTTCAAAGACAAATTTTTCTAAAACCAATGTAGAAATTACATTTTCCACATTGGTTTTACTAAAAACCGTTGTAGAAGATGCACATTCTACAATCATTTTCTTTTAACCGATGGAGAATGTTCCTTTTATAATATTTGTTTTTTTAACAAAAAATCAGACCTGTAATATCAAGCAAAAACCACACATCTAGGCAGTTTGTAACAAAGAAATATATAATTATATTCATATTAATATAATAATAATAAACAATAAATTCAAATAAAATACTAATAAATACCAATAAACATTATCAAATTATAACTACATGAATCAAGCAAATTCAACATGTCAATTTTACAATGTAAGTCCAACCTTGATCAAATTCAACAAGCAAATACCATAAGTATGAACACAAATATACTAAATAGATTGCTTGATACCATAAGTATCCAACACAAATACATTAAATAGACAGTGCTAAATAAATTAAATGAATTAGGTAAAATACATTAAAAAAAAGATGCAATAAGAGGTCCAAGTAAAGTAGATGGTTAATAAGTTATGAAGTCATGATTTATCGAGGCACATTTTGGAGTTCAATTGCATCCTCTCCATAGAAAAATTTTACTATGGACAAATACCCTTTAAATTAAATTAATCAAATAACTCAAGGAAAAAGAGACATAATTTTATTGGCATGACAATTGACACTGAATTGATTAATAGCATTATAACAAATATAAGCTAGATGGTTCTTTGCACAATTGACTTTCTAACAAAAAGGCATATTAATCGACAAAGGGATGAAAGAATGAGAGATCAAACGAAAAAAATAAAGAGAGCTAAGAAAAGGAAACCATTATATCCATACTAAATCGTGGCAACTATCGTATTACTTCTGTAGTCATAAGAGGTCAACAACATAGAGGAAGATGCACGTCGATGGAGAGAAGTTATGACATATAGACAAACATAAAAGGAAAACATCAAGATGGAAGTCAAATGTAAGCAACTTATGTCAACACAAATTAACTTCAATTTTTGACTTAAACTAATCTAGATAAAACTATGAACCCCTACTTAGAGCTTATCTATGTGAAGTGCTACCCTTGCATACCATTTATATTAGTCTTTTTATAGCAATGTGCAACATCAACATGGGCATGTGCGAACACAACAATGTCATTGCAGGCTCAATAGAGGAGTAAGGAAAATCTTAAGCATTAAAAAGTTACAAAGATGAAGGAAACACTTGGGTTTTAAAAATTTGAAGTTGCTTGTAGCCTACAAAAATGCATTGATTTGATAAGAGTGTTCAAGTTATTATTGCCAAAACCGATCATAAAATAAAAAGGCAACTTAAACAATCAAATTTCCAATGTTGAACTTCAAGACCAATAAACACTTTACCATAATAAATAGTGACATGAACCAACAATACTACCTATTATGTCAAAACTTTTAACACCACTTTCACATGTAAAGCAATAAGGAATTTGAACTCCCATTGCACAATAAGTAAATTAATGTATAATAATAAGAATAATCCGATAAGGCAATAGCAAAGACCTTTTAAAAGTTTAAGGAGAACCAAGCTACTTGCATTAACAATGGTTTACTGTAAAATTGTTTTGGACCATATGTAAGATTTTAGTTATATTAACACAAAAACATTCTTAATGATTGAAACTTGGCATATTTTGTAATTGAACACTCTGAAATAAAATAGTATACCCTAACCAAAGACAATGCTACTACCATCATAAATTAAGACTAACGACAAACCCACATCATAAGCACATATGTAATAAATTTACAGACCTAAGTTCTTTTGCATAATCTTTATCATACCAATATGACTCATCAATCGCTTTACTTTAGGTAAATTCAAGTTAGTGGAAATAGCAGTTACAATTTGATGCATTTTGGTGCAAAACATTCTCTACCTAGATCTACCAATTACATGCAGATGATCATTAATATGCAATTGATTAAGTATTAGAATGGTCAGTTCCAAATAAACAATAAAACACAAGGAATAGAATTAATTAACATAAAACAATGAAGAATTCCAAAAAGAACAAGAACATGAGTACATTTGGACAGTTACATCATAACTCTTGGACTGGGGGGACTAGCTGCTCATGATTAAAACAAAACTAGCAATCCTATATGAAATAAACATAGGCATACCAATAGGTTGGAGTGATGATCACAATATGTTCTAATAGTGTTACCCATGCTTCACAACTCTTAAAAACCCTCAAGGTTCTCTCAAATTTATAAAAAGATATAAGTGAACTAAATATTATTTTTACAAAGTCTAAAGACCTATATATAGCTTCCTAAATATATCAGTTCGAAAGAGGTGTACTACAATTGTGGTAAATCCATCATGGTCGTGGTTGGAAGTGACGTTGAAGATTTGGACCATTATGGATTGATTATGACCCTCTTGATTGATCATGACCCTTATGAATTGACCACGACCATGGTGATTTTACCATGGTCATTGTCGGATCTTGACATTTCTTTGGATGGTTGTTATAACTTTATTGTGGTCGTGTAGAGTCTTCAAATCTACATAAAATTGTGCAATTTCCAATTCTTTCACTCAGTTGAGGGACATTACTTTTGAAATACAAAACTAATGTTCAAATGTGAGTTCTGCCAAGAAAATACATGTAAAATGACACAAAATACCACTCAAAAAGTAATTTATCACGTAGGATTTCTTATTTGATTATCTCCATTTGTTTAAACATGTTCTTTAAATTTTGTTTTATTGCAAGTATTTGAACATCCTTTTCTCAATTGTTGATTCAACCTAATTGTCTAGTTTATTACAGATTTTAGCTATCTTGGAATTACCTCTAGTCGTTAGGTATAATATTCAAACTTAAGTTTATTGTCACTATTTGTAAAAAAAAAAAACTCCACTATAACTATACATAGAATATGCTTGGCCTAAGCGAACATATTTTACGCATCACACCACTATAAAACTAACTCAAGAGGGAGAAGAAAATGGAACAAAAGAAGAAATAAAAAAAGATAGGGACTTAATTGACACTACATTAAGGAAGCTATCCAACAAAAGATGTACGAAAACTTGCTCTAGGATAAGGAGCTTCAACCCTTTCAAAGTAATTTGTGAATCAAGAGATTGTCTCAAAGAGAAAACAAATGAGAGTATGAGATTTTTAGGAGTGCCTATTCAAATTCTTAAGGGTTTAAGGGAATGGTTTTAGAGCTTTTCTCTTTCTCAAAAAATCTTTTTCTAAAAACATTTCTCTTCTCACTTATCTTCTAAAGCCCAACTGTAAAGCCTAAAACATAAGGGAAGCAACCATGGGTGGATCTAGCTTGTAAGTTGGGGGGGAGCAGCGCCCTCCCTTAAATTTTGCCATTAAAATATTAATATACCCTTAACACTTGTTTGCAGTATTTGTCAATTATTTTTAGTGCTTGTTATATAGTTTGCGGTACTTGTTAATTATTTTCATTTGTAATTCATGCATTAGCACTTGTTTATAAGGTGATTATTGAAATGAGAAGTACAGTTTAACCATTTTGTAGAAATATTTTAGTCTATATTATAGCAACTCATATTTAAAGATTTCAAACTCAATACTTATATCTAAATTAACTCTCATGTTGTCATCATGGTCTTTTGAAATCTCATCGCAAATTACAATAAACTTTTTTCATTGTTCTATTCAATCCAAAACAGTAATTTGGTCTGATTATTTGTTTGTTCCTTTAGATTATGGTTTAAAATTGTTTGTTTCTTTAAATTTTCTTTAAAAAAAAATTTCGAGAGCGCTGCCCCCGAACTTCCACCACTAAATGTACCAACATAAATAAATTTTCAAATTAATGTCCCTCCTTGATTATTTTTCTGGATTCCTCACTTGAAGCAACCAAACTCATCCACAATGCACACGCTTGCTATTTCTCACTAATTAATTATTTTCAAATCGACCATAGAGAAGTAATAGGATTTCCTCGTAATTGTAAAATCTGGATAAGATGTTTATACAATGAAAGAACCTAGTTAGGAGCTACCACCAAACAGTCCATTGGTTTAATCCATTACAATTAGACAACAAAGAAGCCATGGTGTTACTAATACTAACAAGTAACAAATGCTTTATTAGGAATATTAATTACAAGAGACCTGCTATTTGGTACGAAGGCATCTAGCACGAACTATGTACGAAAGTATTGGTTAACCTCTGATTGGATAAAATTTAGTAAAAAAAATTTAATATAAAAATGAATTTGATTGAAATCGGTGCAATCATCATATGGAGGTTTTGTGCTATTCGTGCGTAATTTTTTCGTACAGTCTAACATTTTCCTAATTACAAAAAGACATACATTTGCACTTTTTTAAAGAACCAAATTTATATATAAAAATATCAGCCGTTAAGTTTGTTCACATTAAAAAAAACTCATTTTTGTATTTAAAATATATTAAAATTAAATGGAAAACTACTCCTTCTCTAGTTGAGATTCTAGAGCGAAAGATAAAGAATTATTCTTTTTCACTTTTTTAACAAGCATTTTTCAAGTAATCTTTTTATAACGTCTAAAATATTAATTATATTTCTTGGTTCCCTTGACAAAACTTTAACAACCAAATAAAATGAGAAAAAGATACTAGTACTTTTTATTATTAATAATTAAAATTTTTTAAAAAATTACACTAATCTACTTATCTATCCTATATATTCCACTAATACTAATATGTAATTTTCCATTAAAGTCCAAAATGAATATGGTGTCAAGTCTAGTAAGAAAGATAGATAGCCAATGGACATTGCCGTCACATATCTCTAATCCCAACACTAATGATGCGTTTTAGACCATTGGCTATACACAACTTTCCTCAACTTTTTGTTCACTAAAGTCAATTTTCTTGTCTGCTTCCACTTGTTCTTCAGCAAACTCACACAACCACAATCCAACCAACCACCTGAAAACTGAGCCACAACCCTCTCTTTCTTTTTCTCTTTAACATCATCATTCATCACCACATAAGAGAAAAAAAATAAGAAGAAAGAACAAATAAACCTTTTTTTTAAGAGAGTGAGAGAAAGAAAGAAAAGGAAAAAGAAAGTTTTTTTTTTTTTTTAGTTTTTCGATGGACCCGAAGTTCATCGGAAAGCCGCCGGTGACGGTGGACCTGGACCGGATGCCGGAGCGTGGGTCCCACCACCGGCGTTCCCACTCCGACACCTCCTTCCGCTTCGCCGCGAACTTCGACGACCTTCTCCTCTTCGACCCCTCCGACCTCGATATCTCCGGCCTCCCATCACCGCTCCCTCTGCCTTCGGCGGTCGAAGGCGGCGTGGTTCCGATGTCCGTCGACTCCGACGAGTCTGGCGGACGGCCGAGGCCTGCCGGGGCTTCCGCCGGGGGGCACCTGCGGAGTCTGTCGGTGGATTCTGACTTCTTCGACGGGCTTGGGTTCGGCGTCGGCGGCGATGAGAAAGGTGCCGGGAAAGGCGGCGGCGAGCGGAAGGCGGGGCACCACCGACACAGCAACTCGATGGACGGGTCGCCGACGACGTCGTTTGAGGCGGACTCGGCGGTGATGATGGATGGCGTGAAGAAAGCTATGGCCCCTGATAAACTTGCTGAGCTTGCTCTTATGGATCCTAAGAGAGCTAAGAGGTTCTTTTTCTTTCCAAAAGAAATTAATAGTGATAAATTTAAGTGCAGTTTAAATTGCTTTTGTGTTTTCGATCTTAATCTTGTCATCAACTTTTGATTTTAATGTTATGTTATTTATTTTTGGAATTGATAGTTTTAAATAAGCTGTTTCTGCTGAAAACAATATGGTTGCAAATTGTATGAAGCTTTAAGCTTTACTCTTGCCATAAGCTTTAAGTTATTCCTCTTCAAAAAAGAAAAAAGCTTTAAGTCATTATTATGATTGGAGACGGCGAAGACTTTAAGTAAGTGTGACTAACCCCGGACTGAGAAATAGTCTCATAGTTGGCTTACAAGACAAAAAATTGTAGAGACATTTTGGGGTCCCACCAAATAGCCTAAGACATTATTATTTTTACTATTACTAAGGGTTATTTTTATTATGAGAAAACTGGGAAAGAAATCTTGGTTGGATGCACTAATATTGGTTTGGAATGTTGTGTGCTTGCAGGATTTTTGTTAGTTGGAACTGGTAATGAATTAGATTTAGTTTTTATGTGTGTTTTTTTATTTTGTAATTTATAATTTTAAATAGGTTGTTTCTGCTGAAAATAAGGTGGTTACTGGTTAGGAATTACAGTATTCTTTATCTTTTTTTTTATAATAGTGATAAGAAAAGTTTTGTTAAGGGTGTTTGGACTTTGGATTGTGGGAAAACTGGGAGAAGATGATTGGTTGGGTGCACTGATGTTGGTTTGGATTTGGGATGTTGTGTGTTTGCAGGATTCTTGCTAACAGGCAATCTGCTGCAAGATCTAAGGAGAGGAAGATTCGTTACACAAGTGAGTTGGAGAGGAAGGTGCAAACTCTTCAGACTGAAGCAACTAACCTTTCTGCACAGCTTACCATGCTTCAGGTGCGTCCTTTCCTTTTTGTTTTGCGTTTATAAGTCCTAGATTTTGAAGATGAGTAAACATGAATTTGGTGACTTGTTCTTGTCGGTGTTTGATGGAGCCCCCCAACACACTAACTATGATGTATGTTTATTTATACTGATTTTGAGTTGTGTGGTCACAGGCTCATAAGTCACAACAGTTTATGGATCCCACACATTATCAAGGGCCCTTTCTTTAAATGCAAAATGTTTGCCAACATTTTCTGTTATATGATTATATCTATAGAATTGTCCTTGGTTTGGCAAAAATTAGATTAAATTACTCTATCTCATCCCTTGCATTTTGTTCTTATTACAAAAGGCCCTTTGAAAATTATACCCTCCTCATCTGATTTTTTATATTCTTTATGGTTACATGTCAAAGAAAACAAGAAGGTTGTTTGTTTAATTTTATAAAACAGGGAGATGGTTTGCACAAATTTACTGTTGCATTTGCTCTTATGACACAAATCTCTTATCTGATAAAGGACCAAATAACCAGAGAGTAGACCTCAACACTGGATAGCCATTGCTAGATATATATCTTTGAATGTCATCTCAAACCAGACACATTTTTTTCTTATATTTAGGCAAAAAAATTGTGTTCTGTAAGATGAACTTGTCAATGATGAAACCTGTGACTGCTATATCACAAATACATTATAGGCTTCATTTTGATTATGACAAGATAAGCATGAAATGTCTCTTGATGCGTAGGCTCCAGTCATGTGAGAAGTAATAACTGATAATTCAATGCTGGTTTTGTAAATTGAACTGAGTATGATATTCAAAGGTTCAAAACTAGTCATGTGATACCGGGTATAATTTGATGCCTTTTAGCCCTGTTTATTTATCTGTAGTCTGTACATGTTTACATAACTGATTCCATAACATGGTAAGTTAAAAGTAAAGAAGAATATGGTAAACAAACATATGCATAGCAATTAGAAAAAGAATAAAAGAATTGTAATGAAAACATGTGTATATCATTTAGAAAGAAGAATTTGGGTCCAAAAAAAGTTTGAGGACTGCAATGTGGATGCATGCAACATATTTTTTAAATCTGATGTATTAGATGCATATAATATAATTGTGAAGATGTATCTATGTAAGTAGTATGGATGCTAATAAATAATAGTAGAATCACAGGGCATGTGGATCGATAAAGTGTTCTGAATATATTTACTGAATACTGTTGTAGCCTTGTAGGCTTATATCAGATTATGATTCTAGATGAGAGAAAATTTTTCTCCAGTTAATAGTTGTGTAAACATCTTCTTAGGGGCTTTTAGTGCAAGTGGTAAGGGTGGGATGGGTGATGCATCATTATAGAATCAATTTACCTTGTTGCATGCAATACCTTCTTAGGGGCTAAATTCAATTTGTATGCATGCATAATAAGGGAAATAAGAAAAAAGCATCAAATTTATCAATATCTCATATGATGCAGAGAGACACTACAGATTTGACTACACAGAATAAGGAGCTCAAACTACGCTTAGAGGCTTTGGAGCAAGAAGCACAACTTAGAGAAGGTAGGCATCATTTCATATTTGTTTATGCCTTAAAAAATGGACATGTGCTGTACCCCTTTATCAGTTATTTCATATTGAATTGGATGAATAAATAAGGTTCAATCATTACTTGTCTGTTGTATGAACCTTGTCTCATGAAGCTACATGTGTCAATTTTACCCCTTTACTAAGTTATACATGAAAGAATTGGTGAATCCTAATGCGTTTTTCAAAACAACAAAATATATTCAAGTCCAGGAAAAAATATTGCTTGAAATTTGTTAAGTTGCAGATTTTTCGTTTGTTTGTTTCATATTTAAGTAATGCATGAATATCAATCAACATGGCTACAATATGTGATTGCAGATCTCAATGAGGCATTGAAGGAAGAACTGCAGCGCCTTAGGGCACAAAGTACTCGTTTGGGTGCTATGGCTGGTAGTAACCCTTCTTTTGGTGGGATATTCAACCAGTTGGCTTCCCAGTTAGCCATGCAACAGTTGTCTAATTCTGCACCCCATCAGCAGCAGACACAACACCAGCCACAGGTTGGCATGCCTCCTCCCCCCTCTGGACAGAACCACCCTAACTTCATGGACTTCAATCAGCAGGAGTAGCTAATAATAGTTGTAGCAGTAGATGATTGGTTACATGCAATATTCATCACAAGTAACATCTTGTGCATATGAATGTATAACTAGTGAGACTTGTGAAGGGTATATTGTGCAGTTCAGTGTCTTTAGTCATGTGTTGTTTATCTTTAGTTCTAGGATGTGTACTTTCTGCAGTTCTAGGTTAGAAGCACAGCCTTTAAAATTTATGTGTTATAGCTCTTGGACTTGGATGAATGGGGGTAACATAAAGATGTAGAAAGACTAGTTGATAATACTATAGATGGTGAATGAAGTTTATTAATTGGCTTCTGGAATTAGATAGCATGCTATATATGTTAGAAGTTAAAGCAGAAAGCATCTTCTCGGTATGCCTTGCTTTGTAAGATTATTAGATCAAAACTTTTCGTTTTTTAATCATTTTGCATGATGAGAATGTCATCGATGATTTTTAAGATTTTCATTTAAAACCACTATTTAGGGGAATAAAATATATAAAATGCATAAATTGATTTAATTAATTTGGTGCTATTTCAAAATACAAGTACACTGAACCGAAATGTCAGGCTAATGGGGCCTATGGACTATGGGCAGTAGTGTTTTATTTTAGTAAATCTTACAATACTAAAATTGGATACAGTTCTTTATCTTTTCAGCGACCACACAAACGTACAGAGTGTTATAATGAAAGAATTTTGTTTTATTTTATTTTCTAGCTTTTAAGAAACAATGCTCTTCACCAACATTTATTCATCCAAATATATATTTAAACATCCCACCCACCTTTTTTCCTAAACTTTGTCCTTTCTTCTGTCAATGAATGAACCATAACCTTTTTTCCTCTGTCTTTTTGTCTCTGTCCATATTTCCTATATCAGCAACAGTTTCTTCACACTTTGAATTCAATCAACAAGGAGGTAATAGGAATTTCCTCATAGTAAATAATATACGTCGTCGCTACTAATATTGTTGAATGCTATATTAAGAATTTTACAAAAGACATAATAACACATGACAATTTTTTATTTAAAGAACGCCACTCTTGATGATATTTTTTTTGGTCTACAAAACCACTCATGAAGGAGTTCACTTATACTGAGAAATCAAAAAAGAAAACCAAAAGCTTCCAAAGAATATGACCTTAAGAACAAAATTAAACAAATCCATCGAGCATGCTAAACATCTCAACCAGCAGAGCCCACATATCCCTTTCACATTACTGATAAAAAAAAATCCCTTTCATATTTGCATAAAAAGGCAAGTAAATTCAGTGATTTAAAGATTAAGAAACCATGGATACTCAATCAGTTTTGTGGATGCAAGGGCCTTCGACAATAGCATCAAATTGCTTCACCCTTTCTCCTCCGCTTTCTTCGTCTTCTGTCATTCTCAATGTCACTTTCATCCGAACTTGCTGAGTCTGCATCTGAATCTGATGAATCAGAACTCCCTGACCCATATTTCTGTTGTTGCATGATAAGACACGGCATATTCTTCAAATACTCACGTAGGTTCTCAGTAAGACCACCAAGACCAATGGATGTAAAGAAGTTAATGCAGAACCGTGTGTTTTTTGGATTATCTTTTGGAAATATGGATTCATCAAAAGGTTCTTGCATTATTGGATCATTTAACCGCTCATTTAGCAGCCCGATTCCAAGATATTCTGATTTTTCCTGGAAAAGAGTCTTACGAAATATACGTGAAGAAGAAGTTGTATCATCTTCAGTCAAGCGTATATATGACAAAACATGCCAAGGTAGAGCATCTGCGCCAAGTAAATGAGCGAATAACTTTGCCACATTATGCAGTTTATTTGTTTCAAATCGGTGAATCATTGAGTACTGCTGCAAAAAGCAGTTTTCGAGATTTTCTTGGTGTACTTTGTTGATCATGCAGAAACACTGCCCGAGAAGACTCTAATATCAGAGATAGATTTTCTTTTGGCTGCAACATTCCAAAATCATAATGCACAATTCCATCTCTTGGCCAGGCTCTAGCTTCATTTCCAGAAGCTTATGACCAGCTTCCTCAAAATCAACACTAGACATAATTGCTGAGTATATTGTCTTTCGAAGATTGACAAGATTTGTCTCCATTTCATCTTTTATCTGCATGTGTTCTTCTTCCTCTTCGTTGTCATCGTCTGACTCATCAGCATCCAAGTCTTCCTCATCATCATCCTCAGATTCCTCACCCAGCATTGATTTCTTCAACTCTTCATAACGCTTCTCATTCTCCAGGAAATTGGGGTTGCTTTTCTTATTGCAAATAAGCCTTCAATCAGAAACTGAACGCCTTTGTCAATTTCTCCTTCATGAAGAATTCCACGAAAACGCTCAAAGATGCCATGAAGGCCTTTGGGTGAGAGATCCTGCAGTATTGAGGCACATTCTGTGACAAAACCAACAGCTACTTCGACACTGTCATCAGTAGGTTTCTCGAGTAAAACCGTGAGTAGCTCCAGAGCAATGATCTCATGAGACACTTACTAATTCACGAGATGCGCCATAAATTTAACAACTGCTAGTAATTGAGGCTTATTAGCTCTCTTAAGCTGCAAAACAACTCGTCTCAACAAAAGATTCCCCACTTGAGGAAACTTGGTGTTAACGGCAGCAAAAACATCGGTAAATCCCGGAGACGCCGTCTGCAACTTCATACATGATCGTCAATAAAAGAGTCCCCTTCCTCTGATCAGGTTTTCCGAAAACAATTCCGGAATTATATGCTTTATATTAGTAGCATTAACCTTGTTTAGAATCCTTTTTCAAAGCATTCCACCTTAATCTTTGATATTCTGCACTACTAATGTATATTGAAATTTAATATTACAATGTATATTAGAAATAAAACACATACAACTAGTGTATGTTAGGAGAAAAACCTATTCTGAGATGTTGGGTGGTGACCAAATGAACCCCAATTTATTAAAGGTAAGATTCGTGGTTAGGATATATAACAAGATACCATAACTATTCTATCACTGTAATACGTTCAGATAATTAACTTTAAATCTAATTCATATTTTCTATTTAATTTTGAATTAGTTTAGATAAATCTAATAAGATATGATCTAAATAATTTTGAATTAATTTAATAAAAAATAACGAGTTAATTATATTCAATGAATAATTAATTAAATTGCTTACATTAATATATTAATTAATTTATAATTTCAAAAATATAAATTAAGTTTTATAATATATATTACGAAATCAAGTTCATGTATAGTAGTTGATTAGACTTAATTAAATTAAGTTAGTTAGATTTATTAAATTTAGGAATAATTACTTTTATTTAATAACATTCGTGATTTTTTATTATTAATGTTTACGTTATAAAATATTTTAAATATAGAAATATTTTCTCAAATTTGTATTTAGAATATATTTTAAATTGTATATTAAATATTATTTTTGAGAGTAATTAAATTCTTCATTAAATGTAATTGGGTATGTTAAATTTGATTAAATTTAATCAATGATTATGCATAAACCTGATTTTGCAATATATATTTTTAACTTATTTGATGCATGAACAGTAGCTCATGAATCTTCACGTGTAAATTTTACCCTTCTCCTAAATTATGCATGAAAGAATTGTGGAATCCTATATTTTTCAAAACAGCAAAACTTATTCAAGTCAAGGAAAGCAAATTGCTTGAAATTTGTCAACTAGCAGATTTTTCATTTGCTTGTTTCAAATTTAACACATGAATATGAATCAACATGGCTACACTATGTGATTGCTGATAGCATTGAGGCATTGATGCAACAAGTGCAACTCCTTGGGGCAAAAAATATAAGTCTTGTGCATGCTCCTATTGCTGACGGTCACCCTCTTTGGGCTGAGTTACTGAACCAGTACTTTTCTGTGCAACAACAGGCATAGGTTGGCATATATGCCTCCTTCTCCCTCTGATCAACCTTTCAATGGACAGAACCATAATTTGCAAAAGTGAATGATTAGGCAGCTAATTGTGGGCTAAGGGTGCCTATTTATAGTCATAATTTGCTGTTTGTTTTGCGCAATCAAGGACTTGTTAGTTTTTATATTTAAACATTTGCTTTTTGTTATAACAATTCAGATATATGTGTGTGAAAATCTGAAATATATCAGAGCTATTTTGCTCCTCTCTTCTTACTTAGTATATGCCTGTTTGGTTGTTTTGTTTAACAGTATTATTTTCTTAAGAGTTTAATAGATATTAAGAACGTTCAATATCTCTGTTTTATTTTTTCAAACAAAGCACCATTGTTAGGAAAATAAAATATATATAATGCAAAAATTGATTTAATTATTTGCTGATAACACTCCAAAATATCAAGTAGATGTTTACGAATAGAATGGAAACGAAGGTTAATGCATGAAACCTATGTGCCGCAGTAGTACTTACAATGAAAAGGTCACAATAATACAGCAATTGAATGCAATTCTGAACCTTTTCAACGAGCACATAAACATTTAAAATTAGAATGAAAGAAAATTCTTTAAAAATCAGTGGTCTTGGCTTTTAACAGAAAATTTTCTTTATAAAACATAAAAAAGGGAAAAGTGGTCTTGGTGTATCAAAATATAAGGTTGGCGTATGCTATAACCTTTAGTGAAAATCTATAATATTTATAGATGACTTGAAATTTTATATACAAGAATAAAGTTCAAAATATTTAATCATCCATCCAATTAATTAGTAAATTTCATTGACACAGTATGAGGAATAGTGTTTGCTAAAACTAAACTGCCTGTAAAATTTATTCAAGGTTGCAATAAAGAAAACATTAACTCTATTTTTGTTAAAATGTGTATAATAAATAATTCTTTCCTTCTCCGAGAGATGTGAGTATTATACCGTCTCTTTCCTCTTGTATTAAAATATATATAATTTAGTTTGATTAACTTAACACCATTAAAGAATATTTGTTATAATATTTTAATTTTTTAATTAAAATATATGCTAAAATATTTTTAATTTACAAAGTTATCATTCAATCACTGGATAAGGGTTTTTAACATATAATTAAATTTAATATAATGATTAAAAATAGAAATTATTAGATGAAATATATGTATATATATATATATGTCAATTTCTATATATTATATTATATTTTTAATAATTATATTTTATTTATTAATAGATTTTAATATAAATATATTCATTCAAAAAGTTTCCCATTAAATACACATATTAGCATTGCAGTTAATTATTAAATTCAATAAATATACTCTCTTTAATATATATATATATATATATATATATATATATATATATATATAATACTTAGTTATATTATTAAAATATAATTAATTATATTTGTAATATAAAAACTTGAGAGGTTACAATGGGGGAAGCTGGTAGAGAAATATTAGTAACATACTTTTGAACAGTCTTAAAATTCAATATATTCTAGGTATTGAGTTTTTTTTGTTTTTTTTTTTAAGGAATCGAAAACAGATATAGAAAGATTTACTAATAATTCATGATTTTATTTAATTAATTGAATTATATCCTCTTTTAAGAGATTCCCACTAAAAAGAATGTAAGCTAGCTCGGTTCTTTTAGCGAGATTCATTTAAAATTCAGCCAATAATATTGTATATATGTATTAGAAATAATTCATCAACGAGTGTGTTGTTATTTGTTAGCCTTGTTTTTTTTTTTTTTTTTTGGCAATGTGTTAGCCTTGCTTTAGAGTATATAAAAAAGTGCAAAAAATACTTTTTATCAACGAATGCTGAAATTTTGAGGGAGAGAAGACTACAGTCTTCCTCTCTTACTATAATACAAAAAACAGATGGCTATGCACCTCAAGCCAGATAATGGATATGGGTATAGCCCAAAGACAGCAAATTGATATATATTATGTTTGTGTAACCTAGCAATCAGCATCATAACACCATCACAAGAACAAAGAATGGTCTGAGATTATACCAAAGAAAACTTTTTAAATTTACTGCTTCAAAATGTTCGCAATACATGTCGTTACCTTTTCAAAGTAACATTGGCCTGCAGTTTATATATATATATATAAACATCTCTTGTTTTGTGTCAAGTATTCAATCTATCACAGATGTCCTAAGCTCAAGGTTCTCAAGATAGAGATACAACTAATAATTGCAGCTTATATATATAGTATAGATCGATATAGGAACTAGGAAGCATTTCTTTGATAAACTACTAATTGCAGCTATTTGGTGCTGTGGGAATGGAGCTGATCAACTTACTGTTCTCATTGATACTTTCCTTGTTCGTGTTATCAGTTATCTTCTTG
Organism: Glycine latifolia; assembly: GCA_013407115.1. Lineage (NCBI taxonomy): Eukaryota > Viridiplantae > Streptophyta > Magnoliopsida > Fabales > Fabaceae > Glycine > Glycine latifolia. The sequence continues at coordinate 25,891,122 of CM023956.1, forward strand.
CTGTATCTAACTCGTTCTCCTAAAGCATTGGAAAGCATCCCTGGCAGCCTTGGTTGGCCAATTGTGGGAGAGAGTTTCTCATTCTTCTCTGACTTTTCAAGTCCCTCTGGAATATCTAGCTTCATGAGCAAGAGGCAAAAAAGGTAACGAATTAACATCAAAGTTTAAATATGAGTTCATTGTTAGTACCCTATAAAAATATTTATACCGTCAACTAACAAAATACCTTAAATATAACTTTTAAAGTAATTTTTTATAGGGATCAAATAATTTTCAATTATGTGATAATTTATGATCGGGTCATAGTATATAATTTTTTTTTATACTTAGAGAGCATATTTCAGGTAAATTTAGGTTTAAATGTTTTTTTATTCTCTAATAAATATTTGAATTTTGCGTGGATCCTTAATAAATTTTTATCTTGTGTTGAGTTCCTAATAAAATAATAATTTTATTTTTGATTCTTGGTACTTATATTTAATCCTTGATTAAATAACAAATTTGTATTTATTTCTTGATAATTTTTTTTCATTTTTTTGTTATTAGTTAGGATTAAAACAAAATTCAATAATTTATTATGGAACAAACATAAAATTTGTTAATTTATCATAACTAAAACAATATATCAAGGATCAAAACAAAAGTATTATTTTATTAGGAACTCAAGGTAAAACAAGAATTTATTAGGAAATGAATACAAAAATTAAATATTTATTAAAAATAAAAAACATATTTAAGCCTTAAATTTATAATTATATAGTAGGTTACAAAGAATTCCCAGAATTTTCTTTTTCTTTGATCACTTTTAATTTCTCACAGATATGGAAAGGTTTTCAAGACCTTTATCCTGGGGAGGTTCACTGTCTTCATGACTGGGAGAGAAGCAAGTAAGATACTGTTAACCGGAAAAGATGGGATTGTGAGTTTGAATCTGTTTTACACTGGCCAGCAAGTTCTAGGCCCCACCAGTTTGCTGCAAACCACTGGAGAGGCACACAAAATGCTAAGAAGACTGATTGGTGAACCTTTATCAATTGATGGCCTGAAAAAATATTTCCATTTTATCAATACTCAGGCAATGGAAACATTAGATCAATGGCAAGGAAGGAAAGTTCTGGTTCTTGAGGAGGCTTCTACAGTTGAGTGCCACTCAGTTAAAAAAACAAGCAAAGTTTCATATTTGGTTATACATCTTGTTCCATACTGACTTAGTACTTGAAATTTTGAATGTCACAGTTTACTCTAAAAGTGATTGGACATATGATCATGAGTTTAGACCCTTCTGGGGAGGAACAGGAAAAGTTTAGGTCAAATTTTAAGATTATTTCTTCCTCATTTTCCTCATATCCATTAAAACTTCCAGGGACAGCTTTCCATCGTGGCATCAAGGTAACAAAGTCGTGCATAACTTGCCACACACCTCTAGATGGGTGCACTGATTCAATTTTGAAGATCACTGAACTCTTCTTTCCTCTGATGCAATGATATAAATATGTGCAGGCTCGGGATAGGATGTATGAGATGTTAGATTCTATAATTTCACGGAGGAGAAGTGGCCAAGAATTTCAACAGGATTTCTTAGGATCCTTAGTTATGAAACACAGAAAAGAAGATGGAGAAGCAGATGAAAATAAACTCAGATCAGCAATTGAAGGATAATATATTAACTTTGCTTGTTGCAGGCCATGATACCACAACAGCTGCTCTTACATGGCTCATCAAATTTCTTGATGAAAATCCGATTGTTTTGGAACAACTGAGAGTAAGTATTAAAGACACTATAGTCTTTCTCCTTTCCGTGGTTGAAAATTCTAAAATGTAGCTTCATGAATGATGATGTTTTGTAGGAGGAACACAGACAAATTGTTCAAAACAGAAAGATTGGAACAGATCTTACATGGTCTGAAGTTAATAACATGCCTTACACCGCCAAAGTGAGAATCAATGTTTTAGTTTGTTAGTAACTTCCAAGTTTTCACAGTTAGTTTACCAAGATTGTTGCTCATTTAAATTTCAGGTGAGCAGCGAAACTCTTCGAAGAGCCACAATACTACCTTGGTTTTCAAGAAAGGCATCCCAGGATTTTGAAGTTGATGGTATATAGCAATACAAAATTGCCAAATATGCTATATAATGTGTGTCTACTGAAATTGTTCTTTGAATGAGACTCACATAATTATGTTAAACTTTTCAGGTTATAAAATTAGGAAAGGTTGGTCCATCAATCTAGATGTTGTTTCTATCCACAATGACCCAGAAGTTTTCCCAGTTCCTGAAAAGTTTGATCCCTCTAGATTTGATGCAAGTTCCTTCCTGATAATTAAGACACTCTAATAATGATTTTCTATTTCTAAGGATCCCAAAATTGATATTTTCATTCAAATGCAGGAACCCTTGAGACCTTTCAGCTTTCTTGGATTTGGTAGTGGACCACGTATGTGTCCTGGAATGAACCTTGCCAAGCTTGAAATCAGTGTCTTCATCCATCACCTTATCAACAGATACACGTAAGATGAGAACAGTTTCTTAATAGTGGAGAGAATAACATAATTGCACCCAGAAAAAAAGGATAATCACACAATGGCTTACTTAAAACAATATTTTTATCCTGTATTTCCCAAGCAACATCTATTCTTTATGTTTTTTTTCTATTTATTTCAGCCTTGCGCTCTTCCATATTCTTTTTCTTGCTTAAACTAAATATTCCATGAGTTCAGCTCATGTAAAAACAATTTATGCTATCAACCAATTAGAATAATCATGGGTATAACTTTTAAGATAGTTGTTATAAATATTTAAAAAAAATTCATCCATGATAATTTATGATTGAATCACACTTTAAAATCTTTTACAATGTGTAGTCTAAGTACTCATATTTTTGTTACAGGTGGAGGACTCTGGAGGAAGAAAATTCTGTTCAACCAACAGTTGTAAGGATGCCAAAGAACAAGTATCCTATTATAGTTGAGGCACTAAAAATATGAGTAAATTAAATTGACACCTCTTGAAGTTCCATTAAATTTTGCTCTATATATACCCCTACTTTTTCATTCCTTACACTAGTTCCTCTTAATTATCTGCAAAACATTATACTGACTCTCCTTACTTGTTTGAAATATATTACACCATGTACCCTGCAAGGGAGGTTGTAGTAAACGTTTAATAAAAAGAGATTATGTGCAGTTTCAAGTCTAGTTAATTATTACCAAATGCTATATTATGTACTGAGGGCTAAGTTTCATTTGCAGTTCAACTTTTGTTACTTTGTTAAGTGCGAGGGTTTAGCTTTTAATATTACCAAAGTTTTTTTTCCTGACAATATGTAATATTTACTAAAGAATTCAAGAGAAACCAAATTGAATAATACAAATAAAAAAGAGGGAAAAAGTAATTTAATCTATAAATTATTATGATTACTATTACAAGTTTGTTTGAACTGAACTTTTGCTAAATGGTTTGCTTCTCTGGTTATTACGATGGCGTCACATGTTTGAGTCTTATTAGGGTGTTCCATATACATAAATTCATCTCACAATCACAAAGGACCAAATGGAGTAATGGACGACCAAAGGGACTCTATTTTGATCCCTTGATAGATATTGAGAAAAACAAACTCGTTAAAGACCTCCCCCCTCCCCCCTTTTTTCCTAAATTGATACCTTTTTATTTTTATTTTTTATCTGCCACTGAATATATAAACTATTCCTATTAGCCTTCTTTTCTCTCTATTTTTATGGACCCAAAGTTCATTAGAAAGTTATTTTCTATTTTTTAATGTACCCAAAGTTCATAAGAATCTCGTCGGTAGCCCAAAGTTTTCATACTTGTAAAACTCAAATCAAATATATATCTAACAAAAGGATATGATCAATAGTTAGACCAATGAATTGCTGATTAGTAATTAGAATAATTACAATTAGACAAACAAGTTACACAGTTACTATATATCTAACAAAAATATTTTCTTATAAATAAAAGTTAAAAAAATAAAGGTTCAATTCAAATGTGCCCCTTTCCCTTAAAAGATATTGAGAAAATCAAATTTATTAAAGACTTCACCCTTGTCCGTTTTCCACCACTTAATACATGAACTATGCATATGAACCTTCTTTCCTTTTTATCTTTTTGTCTCTATCTCTCCATATTTTCTATATTAACAATAATTTCTGGAAACATTATAATGTGGACATAGAGTAGATATCAAAGTGTGGGTCCTATCACCAGCATTCCCACTGAAACTCTTGCTTCTACTTTGCTGCAAACTTCAACAACCATATTGACACTTTTGAACTCGATTCGAATAAGTCTGGTAGGTGGCCCAGGTTATAGTTGGAGCACCCTTTGTTGAGCACCTCCGAAGCTAGTTGATGTTGACCTTTTTGATAGTCTTGAGTTTACCAATAACAATGATGGCAATGAGACAGAAAATAGGAAAAGTGACGGTGACTGGAAGGAGGGCACAATTGGCACAACAGCTTGATGAATGAGTCCTCGCCTTCGTTGTTTGAGACGGACCTCAATAAACTTATTGATCTTGCTCATATGTATCCAAAGAGAGTTAAAAGGTTCTTCTTTAAAAAAAATTAGCACTAATAAAATTGAGTGCCATAAATTCTACAATTTTGTGTTTGTGACCTTAATCTTGTTATAAACTTAATTTGATTTCTATTTATACATCATTTTAGTAATTGATATATGATTTTTAAAAACCTTTTATTGTTGAAAAAACAGTCACTATTGTGCATGTCTGTTTGTATTTTTATTTTATTTTTGGGTAAAGCGTTTATTGATGGCGCATAAGCATAATATTCTTTTTTTAGACTTCAAGTATCAAATAAAGTGAGATAAATAAATACTCTTATTATTAATTAATATTTGTTAAAAAATAAAAAATTCTCGATTTTTGAAATGAGCAAAACTCAAAATTCTCAAAGTCTACCTACCTATTCAATAAATTCTCTGAATGATTTATGATTTTCAATAAATTTGAAAGTGAATATTTTTTCAACTCTTGTAAAATAGCTATTGGGCATTGTCGTCATGCATCTTAATCCCAACACTAATGATACTTTTTTAGATTATTTGTAACTCTCCAAAAATAGGACACTAGTGATAATATCACCATATTGTT
>CM023956.1:25908885-25926593 GCA_013407115.1 Glycine latifolia
TTCAACAACCACATTCATTACACTTACAACTCATCCACAATATCCTATCAATGTCCAACTCCTAAATTGTGACAAATATAATATTTCTAATTATAATTAATTAATTTGTAAATTAAAATTTTGAAAAATATTAATTTAAAAATAATTTGTTTTAATAATACCATTTTAAAAAATATGTTAATTTTATACATATGCTTTCAACAAATATTTTAGAATTATGTATTTTTAAATTTAATATAATATTTCTTTTAAATATTTCTAACATCTTGAAATTATACCATATACAATTATTAATTTACAATAATTTTATAAATGATATAAGTTTGACAAATGTATTTTTTATGTATAATTTCAACAAATATTTTATAATTTTTTTTTTGGTTTAAGGTAATATTTATATTTGAAATATTTTTCTCCAAATTATATATATATATATATATATATCATAAACAATTATTTGTAGTGTTATTTCAAAATAAATTTTGGAGAGCAATTCCATAAACTAAGACAAAGGTTTTAGCTTGACAATTGGAAAAATGCATGAATTGAAAAATAAAAGAATATCCGGTGAAGTTCAAGACAATACAATTGAAATGGCAATACTGAGGACAAACTAAGGGTTGAAAAATGAAATGGCAATACTAAAGAGTGAGCACAACCTCGATAGCGTTATGAGAGGGTTAGAAATTAAATGAAATGATAGTAAGAATAATCTTGGTGTAGCGTTATCAAAGGGTTTAGAAAATGGATGTTGGAGCGCAGAATGGGCACTTGAAGCCTCGAAAATTGAAAACGTACATATCGTTGTGACCCTTTATTCTTTTATAATATAAAATTTAAATTATAGCCCTATTTTTAAGATAATATATATATATATATAACCAAGCAACTAAAATTATTTTTTATTAAAAAATCTTACGAAAAAAAAATAATTCAATGAGCAACTTTACAAGCTAGTTCCGTCAAAGCACACCCTATTCCTTCCTTTGAAACATTTTTTTGTTTAATAGTTTATATTTAAATATGTTTTTAATTTTCTAGTAAATTTTTTAATTTCATTTTTTGTCCCTTTTAAATTCTTATTAACTTTTTGGTCCCTAATATTTTTTATTTTGTTTTTTTGTTTCTAGATTTATTTAGATAGTGTAACACCCGTGATTGTCTAGCGGTCAGAATTCTTCATCGGTTAGAATCTTTTGTAGATAGTTCTTTTCAAAATCTTAACAATCAACTCTAACAATGCTCAACTATTCTCCAGATCATTGACTGTCTCCACATATCAATATGAGACTTCTCAACGTACTTTGTTCACACTCACACGTTTTGGGATCCCAAAAGGTCACTCATCACATAATTATTTCAAGTCACACACGCTTAATTGTGAAATTTTTAAGTGATAAGATACTGAAAAATAAATGTATGTTGTTGGTATAAGTAGTACCAATTAATTACTTTTAAGTCATCTTTAACTATACATATAGTTTCATACCTTAGCCTTTGTATTCCTCTGATTTTAGTGTGATTCGTTTGGTGTTTTACAGATAGCGCTTTAAAAATAAAATAAAATTATTTTGATAACGATTTAGGAAAAAACAAAAATAAATTATTAACAACCAACTAACAAAAAATTGTTAGGGATAAATAATAAAATTTGAAGAATTATCAAGAACCAAAAATATATTTAAGTGAGTTTTTATAACAGATAAGACTAGAAGAACATAAAATATCAAACATTGTGCTATTCTCTTTGTACAAGAGTTATTGAAATTATTCAATGTATTACCTTTAAATTAAATTTCAGAGAGCAACTCAGTCCATACACTAAGATAGTGTTTTACCTTGACAGTTGAAAAAATGCATTAACAAGAAGGATTTGCCGTGAAGGTTCATAGACAATACATGCATGTGTAATTTTAAATGATGATGATAGAAATAGTATAAGGTTATTTGTTATTTATTTGAGTTAACTTACTCAATATTTAATTCCACTCCACTACTTGCTAAAACTTACCACCCTCATCCGAGTCACAGAATGTTTACAAAATTCGCTCCGTCGTGTTATTTCATTTCTAGTTAGTATTTTAAAGGAAAAAATGGTTAAATAGAGATATGAAGTAGGAAAATCAAATAAATCATGTTTTCAGAAAAAATGAGTTCCAAGTCAAGTCAATTTAAATTGCAATTGTTGTGACAACTTTGATAGCGTGTGAAAGGTTTATAAAATGTATGTTTCAATTTGCGTGAGCGTTGCGCTGTTGAAGTCTTGAAGCTTGGACAGCTTAATTTAGCCACAAATTTCTTTATGAAAATCTAACTGTTCTGGAACAGCTGAGAGTAAATATTATAGAACCTATAATCTTTAACCTTACATGGTTGAAGATTGTAAAATCTATCTTCAAGAACGGTGATGATTTTGTAGGAGGAACCCAAACAAATTGTTGCAAACAGAAGGAGTGGAACAGATCTTACAAGATTAAAGTGAATAGCAGGTCTTACACAGCCAATTCAAAGTGAGCATCAATGTTTTGGTCAACTGTGAGCATCAATTTCAAAATGCAGAAAATGCACACTTATTTCTGCATTTACTTATTTATTTCCCTTTGGAAATTCAGATTGACCAAGGGCACATATGATATGGTACTGTTTTTGTTTAGAATTTTCAACTGTGTTTAATAGCAACAATTACACTTAATGGTGCAACGCACGGTTGAATTTCTAGTTATTAACTAACTACTACAAGTTACTAAGACCCAAACGACATCACATCACATTTCTTCATAGAAGCAAACAAAGTCAACTATAATATTGTGCTAGCTAAGAGAGACTCGCGGCCACGAGAAGAAAAATTAGATTGAACGAGTAGTAGTTGGAATTTCATGTAGTAAGACAGACAAGGTTATGTTGACTTGGCATAGACTTACTTGGAATAAGCTATACTGCAAGTTTTATAATTAATATCCTATGGACACAGGTTAATATATCATATATATATATATATATATATATATATATATATATTTATTATTTGTTATTTATTGGAGTTAACAATTCCACTCAACTAATTGCTAAAACTGATCATCCTCATCCGATCCACTCAAGGTTTACAAAATGCTCTCCCGAATGTAATTTCACTTATAGTTGGTATTCTAAATGAAATAAAATAAAATAAAGATATATATGAAGCAGAAAAATCAAAGAAATAATGTTTGCCGAAAATGTGTTCCAAGTGAATTAGAATGGCCTGATGAGAGGATTGGAAAATGAATGATCGTTTGTGATGGATGGGTTGTTGAAGTCTCCAAGTTGCTGGGACCGCTATCAAACCTTAATTTTGCATATCATCTTTTTATTTTGGCTATAAATATTATTCTTTGGTTCCTTTATCGTTGGCTATATAGAGAAATTTTCTTTTATATTTTATTAAATTAAATCTCAACTAACTATTTATAATAACCTTAAAACAAAGTAATTGAAATAAAGGAGATTCTGGTTGTTATTTTCATAGTTTAAGGTAATATTTAAATTTTAAATGCTTTTTCTCCGACTTATATATATCATAAGCAATTATTTCTAGCGTTATTTCAAAATAAATATTGGGGAGCAACTCCATAAAGTAGGACAAAGGTTTTGGCTTGACAATTGAAAAAAATGCATAAGAAAAAGATATCCGGTGAAGTTCAAGACAATACAAATGAAATGGCAATACTGAAGAGTGAGCACAACCTTGGTAGCATTATGAGAGGGTTAGAAAATGAAATAACATTACTGAGGACAACCTTGATGTAGCGTTATCAAAGGGTTTAGAAAATGGGTGCAGCGTTATGAGCGGGTTAGAAAATGAAATAACATTACTGAGGACAACCTTGGTGTAGAGTTATCAAAGGGTTTAGAAAATGGGTGCAGCGTTATGAGAGGGTTAGAAAATGAAATGAGAGTACCGAGGACAACATTGGTGGAGCGTTATGAAAGGGTTTATAAAATAGATATTTGTGTGAAAATGGACAGTTGAAGCCTTGGTAAATGAAAATATATTAGCATCTTTAGTGGTAGATCCTAAATTGAAATCTTAGATAACTTTTTAGTAGACCCTATAGTGTCAAATAGGATTTAAGATCTCTCAAGATCTCTTCCATTTTGTTCTTTAGTTGTAGATCTCATTTTGAGATATTATGGAGAGAGAAAAATGAAAAAAATTTATTCTTTTTTAAACAATGTGTAGATCTTAAGGGTTCTTCTACAAGAACCTATTCTCCATGTTGGAGATCTCTCCTCCTCTTTTAGTGGGAGATCTAGTGAAGACCAAATCTTGAGTTCAAGATCCTTGCTCAAGATCTTACACTAAAGTTACTCTAAGAGTCTGTTTAGCAAGCACTAAGAATATGTTTAACAAGTCAATTCAGTAGCTTATAATTTTGTTTGACTAAAGTATAAGTTGATTTAATGAAAATAAGTTTGGGTATAAAAAAAAACTTATTCTAATAGTATTTTAGCTTATAAGTTAATTACTAATTTGTTTTTATTTTATATTTATCTTTATTATTAAACTTGAAATTATTTTATATCCTTTTTGAAATAAAATAAATTTATTTAATTAAATTATAATGTATTTTAATTTGGAAAATGATGGAAACACGTCATAAAAAACAAAACAAAATTAAAATAAAACTACAAACCTCTCTATTGTTTTCAAAACTCATAAATCCATATACATGAATAGTGTTAAACAAATTCATCAAATCTCTATCATTCTTTTATAATATCAAATTTAAATTATTGTCCTATTTTTAATATAATAATATTGTTTCTGTAAAAAAGATAATAAATTATTAAAAATAATATATATATATATATATATATAATTATAACCAAATAACTAAAAATATTTTTATTAACAAATCTTATAAAAATAATTTAATTCAATGAGCTAGCTCACAAGCTAGTTTTGTCAAGCACACCCTATATCTCTTCCTTGAAACATTTTTTGTTTAAATCGTTTACATTTAAATATGTTTTTAATTCTTGGTAAATTTTTTAATTTGGTTTTTGCCCCTTTTAAATTATTTTTAAATTTTTGCTTCCTAACAATTTTTTTATTTTATTTTTTGCCTTTGGATTTATTTAGATAGGGCTTTAGAATATGAAATAAAATTATTTTGATAGTTATTTAGGGGGAAAACAAAAAATAAAATTATTACAAACCAAAAAGTTAACGAAAATTTATTAGGAATAAAAAAACAAAATTAAAAAATTTATCAAGAACCAAAAATATATTTAAATCATTTATAACACAAAAGAACATGAAAAATCAATCATTATGCTATTCTCTTTGAACAAGAGTTATAATCAATCATTATGCTATTCTCTTTGAACAAGAGTTATAATTTCCATCTAGTACTTCTTTACTTGATATTGAAATTATTCGATGTAGCGTCTTTAAGTTAAATTTCAGATAGCAACTCAATCTATAAATAAGATTGTGTTTTACCTTGACAGTTGAAAAAATACATTAAAAAGAAGGATTTGCAATGAAGGTTCAAGACAATACGTGCATATATAAATAGTATAAGGTTATTTGTTATTTAGTTGAGTTAACTTAATATTTCATTTCTATTTGGTGTTTTAAAAGGAAAAAATTGTTAAATAAAGATATGAATTAGGAAAATCAAATAAATCATGTTTGCAGAAAAAATGAGTTCCAAGTCAAGTCAATTTAATTAAATTACAATTGTTGGGACAACTTTGATAGCGTGTGAAAGGGTTATAAAATGTATGTGTAAATTTTGCATATAGTGTTTTTAATTTGGCTATAAATATTGATATTTGGTTCCTTAGTCTTTCATGTATATTTTCGCTTATAGTAAGGCCACGTAAAGACTTTAGAGTTGCAGAGGAAGTTAGAATATGGAATCATGGATGTGGTGCTTCCTTCTCTGTTCCCATTTCCTCATCCTTTCTTTTTCACCCTCTCATTCCTTATGCCACCCCCATGACAGCTTTGCCTTGCTGCACTTCAAAAACTCCTTCACTATTTATGAAGATCCTTTTTATGATATTTATTGTAGTCATGGTAATTCAAAGACCAGAACATGGGAAAATGGGAGAGATTGTTGCTCTTGGCATGGAGTCACCTGCCACCCCATCTCCGGTCACGTCACTGAGCTCGACCTCAGCTGCGCTAGCCTTCTCGGCAAAATCCATCCAAACAGTACGCTTTTCCATCTTTCTCATCTTCACTCACTCAACCTTGCTTTCAATGATTTCGATCAATCTCATTTGTCATCTCTCTTTGGTGGGTTTGTGAGCCTCACGCATCTAAACTTGTCTGTTTCTAACTTTGAAGGGGATATTCCTTCCCAAATCTCTCACCTTTCCAAATTAGTCTCACTTGATCTCTCTGGTGATGATCGGTTAAAGTGGAAGGAAGACACTTGGAAGAGATTGCTCCAAAATGCAACAGTTTTAAGGGTGCTTGTTTTGGATGAAACAGATATGTCTTCCATTTCAATCAGGATACTTAATCTGTCTTCCTCTTTGGTTACTCTTAGTCTACGAGGGACTGGGCCAAGAGGAAACTTGACAGATGACATTCTCTGTTTACCAAATCTACAACACCTAGATCTTTCAACAAAATCGGACTTTCAAGGCCAACAGCTTCCAGAAGTGAGTTGCAGCGCAGCTTCTCTTGGTTTCTTAGATCTTTCAGGTTTTGGTTTCCTAGGGCCAATCCCTCCCTCTTTCTCTAACCTCATACATCTTACTTCCCTGTATCTCTCATTTAACAACCTCAACGGTTCAATCCCTCCCTCTTTCTCTAACCTCATACATCTTACTTCCCTGGATCTCTCATTTAACAACCTCAACAGTTCAGTCCCGTCCTCACTCTTTACCCTTCCACGGCTAACTTTTCTGAATCTAGACGCTAACCAACTCAGTGGCCAAATCCCAAATGTCTTTCCTCAGTCAAACAACTTTCAAGAATTGCATTTGAGTTATAACAAAATAGAGGGTGAGCTGCCATCAACACTTTCAAATCTTCAACATCTCATTCATTTGGATCTTTCATATAATAAATTTATTGGTCAAATCCCATCTTCATTGTTTGGCTTAACTCAACTTTCTCACTTGGATTGTTCTTATAATAAATTGGAGGGCCCTCTGCCTAACAATATAACAGGGTTTTCAAACCTAACATCGTTAAGGTTATATGGAAACTTACTGAATGGGACAATTCCTTCTTGGTGTTTATCTTTGCCATCTTTGGTGGATTTAGATCTATCAGAAAACCAATTCTCAGGGCATATTAGTGCAATCTCATCATATTCCTTGATGAGTTTGTATTTATCCCACAATAAGTTACAAGGCAATATTCCAGAATCAATTATCAACCTTGTAAACCTTGCTGAGTTAGGTCTATCATCAAACAATTTAAGTGGATCTGTTAACTTTCCACTTTTCTCCAAGCTTCAATATTTGGCATGTATTTACCTTTCAGAGAATAATCAGTTATCACTAAATTTCAAATCCAATGTCAATTCTAGTTACTCCAGTTTATGGAGTTTGGACTTATCTTCTATGGGTTTAACTGAATTTCCAAAATTATCAGGAAAAGTCCCACGTTTGAATTCTCTCCTTTTGTCCAATAACAAACTTAAAGGTAGATTGCCAAATTGGTTGCATGAAAAAAACTCGCTCTTTGAATTGGACCTCTCTCAAAACCTATTTTCGCAATCATTATTGGACCAATTCCCATGGAACCAACATCTCGGTTTCGTTGATCTTAGTTTTAACTCAATCACTGGTGGCATCTATTCCTCAATCTGCAATGCAAGTTCAATTGGGATTCTCAACTTGTCTCACAACAAGTTGACAGGAACCATTCCTCAATGCCTTGCTAACTCATCAATCCTTGAAGTTTTGGATCTACAAATAAACAAGCTTCAGGGACCTTTGCCAAATACCTTTGCAAAGGACTGTCAGCTCAGAACTCTGGATCTCAATGGCAACCAATTATTAGAAGGTTTTTTGCCAGAATCTTTGTCCAATTGCATTAATCTGGAGGTTTTAGATCTTGGAAACAATCAAATAAAGGATGTGTTTCCCCATTGGCTTCAAACTCTACCAAAATTGAAAGTATTGGTTTTGCGAGTCAACAAGTTGTACGGTCCCATTGCCGACTTAAAGACAGAGCATGGATTCCCAAGTTTAGTCATTTTTGATGTCTCTTTCAACAACTTCAGCGGCCCAATACCAAAAGCCTTCATAAAAAAATTTGAAGCCATGAAGAACGTTGCTCTAGAGGCCGATTGGCAATACATGGAAATTTATTTTAACAATTATGAAATCATGTATGATGATTCTGTGACTACAACAACAAAAGCAATTACAATGACAATGGACAAAATTCGAAATGACTTTGTAAGCATGGATTTATCGCAAAACAGATTTGAAGGAGAGATTCCAAATGTCATTGGAGAGCTTCATTCACTCAGAGGGCTCAACCTTTCCCACAACAGACTTATTGGTACTATTCCCCAATCCATTGGAAATTTGACAAATTTAGAATCATTGGATCTCTCCTCAAATATGCTCACAGGTAGTATCCCTACAAAATTAACCAATTTGAACTTTCTTGAAGTCCTAAATCTTTCCAATAACCATCTTGTGGGACAAATACCTCAAGGAAAACAGTTCAGTACTTTTTCCAATGATTCCTATAAGGGGAACTCAGGGCTATGTGGATTCCCACTGACAATCAACTGCAGCAAGGACCCTGAACAGCATTCTCCACCTTCAACTACCTTCAGGAGAGAACAGGGCATTGGGTTTGGTTGGAAACCAGTGGCTATAGGATATGGATGTGGAATGGTCCTTGGAGTGGGAATGGGATGTTGTGTATTGTTAATAGGAAAGCCTCAATGGCTTGTGAGAATGGTTGGAGGTCAACTCAATAAAAAGGTGAAAAGAAAGACAAGGATGAGATCTAATGAAAAAGGTAGCAGAATGAATTAGTTGATATATGGCATGACTAGAGAATGTCTTCTTGCACACCTTTCTGTTGTTATAGACAAAACTTAAGGGCAAGAACCTAATCACACTGCCTTGCATGGAAGATCTGATTCAAAGTTTTGTTGTAATGTGTTATACTTTTTTTGCTTTTTGTTGTTTTTTATGGGTAGAAGTGTGCGATGTAATAGATGTTGGTTGTATAATAATAGATGTTGTATATGTTAAAAAATGTTACGTGTTGGCCATTACTAAAATATTTTGTATCTAAACAGTGTGTGATTTACTCATTTGGTTCAAGGAGCTTAATTCACGGTTTTACCTTCTATTGTAGTTTATTCAATTAATTTTCTAACCATTTAACCACCGTGACATTGTTTTAGAAGTTGAGGTCCAGGGCCCTACGTATAAGGGCACAAACAATGCATACTAAAGTAAGGCCACGGGTATAGCCTAGGTCACATGGACGTGTAATTTGTTCTAATTAAAAATATAGAAAATTTCATAGATGAAAAATCGGACCACTCATGTAAGTGTGCGTCATTTGCATAGAGTACTGACTTCCAAGTCAATTAAGTAGCATTATGGCAACGTTTTGGATGGGATAGAAAATGAAAAGTTTGAGTTTTACTTGTCGATTTTGATGATGACAAATCCAAAAATTTTAATTAACATGTGGAAGTAATATATATATATATATATATATATATATATATATTACTTTTAAAATAAATGAATCACTATTATATATATATATATATATATATATAAACAGGATTTTAATTGCTTATAAAAAAAATATTTATAATATACAATAAAGAACATCACGTAAAATACTGATTATATATATGAAATTTGTTAATATATACATTTCTCTCTTTCAGTTGAAATGCATTAGTAATGTACACCATAAATTTTAAAAACAAAACCCAATACCTCATTTATTTCATTTTCTTTGTGTTAAGGCTGTTGCAGTAATTTAAGATTTAATTTAATTAAAAAATAATTTTTACTTTGTGTTAAGCCTGGTGCACCGATTTAAAGAGTGGATCCTGACATCTTTCATCTCTCCATCCTCCCATTGAACTCCATCACATTTTCTTCATCATAATTGTAATCGTCAAATCAAAGATAAATATATGAAACGTTTGGGTTTTGCTCCTTTTGGATTTCAAATTTAGTTCGTGATTGTGCCGTTGCAGCCAATGGCATGTCCATGGTGATGGACAGAAGATGAACAAGAAAAGGAAGGAGCTGGTGGGATAGAGAGAGATGGGTAGAGGAGAGAAAAATTATCTTTTATATTTTATTAAATTAAACCTCAAGTAATTATATATAATAAGTTTAACACAAAGTATTGAAATAAAGGAGATTCTGGTTATTTTATCATAAATTTTTTAGTATAGGTTACTAATGCACTTTAACTAATTGAAAACGAGATGAGAGCGCTTTAAAAAGAACCCATATATCTATAAATTCTTCCTTAATAGAGAATCTTCTAATTTACCTATTATATTTATTAATGTCTCAATTTGATCCCTTATTAACATATTAATAGTTTTACATTCTTTACACGTACATATCTCTGGTCCTAAACAATAATTATCTTCTTCTGAACTATTATAACTACTACCGGTAAATTTGATCTAACTGGTATATATTATTATTAGAGACTTCTGATTTTGAAGAACTATTTTCTGGTTTTGAATATAATACTATTTTCATTAATTTTTGTTTTATTTCTTCTTTTATTTCTAATTCATTAATTTTTTTTTTGAGTTATACATTTATTAGCAAAATGGCCTATTTTTCCACATTTCCAACAAGTATTTTTCTTATTAGGGGTTTTTCTATAAAGAAGAAAGTTTTAATTTAATACCTTTAATAGACTCTGGAGCATATGTTAATTATATTTAAGAAAGATTAATACCTACTAAATATTATGAAAAGTCTATAGAATATATATATATATATATATATATATATATTAGTATTTTAAATTGTGTATTGCATATTATAAATGTTTTTATAAGCAATTAAAGTTTATAAACAATTTAAAGGGAAGAGATTAATTAATGAAAAAAAGTATTCTAAAATAATATTCTTTAAATACTTGTATTGAATTTCGATTCTTGTATATCCATAATTCAAAAAGTTTTTCTTATTATTGCCCAAAAATGAAAGTCTTTAAATAAATAATTATTGTATTTGTTATGCAAACACAAATTGTACTCTATCTTCTCCTTTTTTTACAAAAGAATCCAACAAATTAAAGTGGAATATCAATTTCTTTTGGACCAAAACACAAATTGGGGGAAATTTGTTTTTCGAAGTTTAAGTAATTCAACTATATAGAATATTTTTATAACACAAAACATGAATATCAAATCTTATTGGAAACGTTATTAAAGGATGAAAAGATAAGCATTTCTTTTTAAACTTTATACACATCATTCACATAATTATTTCATGTATCATGTTTAACATTTCCTAATTTTTAATTATATTTTCTTCTTCGTAAACATAAAAATTTGTATACCAATTAACAAATTTCATGTTGCTTACAACTTCCTTTAAATAAAATGTTGTTTGCAACTTATTTTTCACATTAATTATTATCTTACTCTTGTTTTTCAAACAAAATTTATGATCAATTTCTCATATAAAAATTAATTCTAACATTTAATTTTATTCTCAATGTTCAACAACCACATTAATTACACTTACAACTCATCCACCATATCCTAACAAAGTCCAACTCCTAAATTGTGTCAAATATAAGTTTTCTAATTTATAAATATTTTTACTTGTAAATTAAAATTTAGACACATATTAATTTAAAAAATAAAAATAATTTGTTTAAATAATATATTTTTCAAAATACGTTAATTTTATACATATACTTTCAACTAATATTTTAGAAATATGTATTCTTTTTTAATTTAATTTAATATTTCTTTTGAAATATTTCTAACATCTTGAAATTATATCATACACAATTATTAATTTACAAAGAATTTTATAATTAAAGTTTTTTCATAGTTTGAGATAATATTTTATATTTTAAATGTTTTTTCTCCGAATTATATATATCATAAACAATTCTTAAGCGTTATTTCAAAATAAATTTTTGGGAGCAAGATTCCATAAGTTAAGACAAAGGTTTTACCTTGCAATTGAAAAACTGCATAAAAAATGGATATCCCCGTGAAGTTCAAGAGAATACAATTGAAATGGCAATGGTGAGGACAAGTAAAGTGTTGGAAAATGAAATGACAATATTGAAGAGCGAACACAATCTCGATAGCGTTATGAGAGGGTTAGAAATTAAAATGCAATAACATTACTGAGAACAACCTTGGTTGAGCGTTATGAAAGGGTTTAGAAAATAGATATTTGCGTGAAACATGGGCACTTGAAGCATTGAAAAATGAAAATATATCATCGATTTGGCCCTTTATTTCTTAAGCGTTCATATTATTCTAAGAGTCTGTTTAGCAAGTACTAACAGTATGCTTAAAAAGTCATTCCAATATGTTTGACTAGCATATTATTTAATTTAATCAAAATAAGTTTAGATATAAAAAAAATTATCTAATAATTTCTAGTTTATTTTTGGACACTATTTCAACTAGTATTTTAGCTTATAAGTTATTAATTTATTTTTCAATTTATATTTTTATTATTTTACATGGAATTATTTTTTCTTTTTTAAATAAAAAAACTTATTTAATTAAATTATTTTTTTTTTTGGAAAAAGAAGGATACACACGTCATAAAAAACAAAATAAAACTACAACACTCCATTGTTTTCAAATTTCATAAATCCATATACACGAAGAGGGTTAAACAAATTCATCAAATCTGTATCATTCTTTTGTAATATAAAATTGAAATTATTGTCCTATTTTTAAGATAATGAATTATTAAAAATAAATTCAAATATATATAATTATAACCAAATGAGAAAGAGCAGGAGAGAACAACAACGCAAATAGCTTAATGTGGGAGAAAACCTGCAAGAAGAAAAAATCATGGGACCTTGTCCAGAAACAATCCACTATCAACAATGGTGGTTACAAACACTCTTATTTAAATTTGGGATGTGGAATGGTATTTGGAGTGGGAATGGGATGTTGTGTATTATTAATTGGAAAGCCTCAATGGCTTGTGAGAATGGTTGGAGGTCAGCTCAATAAAAGGGTGAAAAGGTGACAGCTAATGAAAATGGGAGCAGAATGAATTAGTTGATATGCGGCATGACTAAAGAACATCTTGTTTCATACCTGCCATCTTTGAAAACAAAAACTTA
This sequence comes from Glycine latifolia, assembly GCA_013407115.1. Classification (NCBI taxonomy): domain Eukaryota; kingdom Viridiplantae; phylum Streptophyta; class Magnoliopsida; order Fabales; family Fabaceae; genus Glycine; species Glycine latifolia. Next base: position 25,922,201 of record CM023956.1, read on the forward strand.
AAGGCAAGAACTTTATCACACTGCATTACATGGGAGATCTGGTTCAAAGTTCTGCTGTAATATGAATGTGTTATACTTTTGCTTTTTTGTGTGTTCTTTGTTGTTTTTTATGGGTAGAATATTGCTATGTACTTCATTTGCCTTGAGCTTGCAGTTTCGATTTATTTAATACGTATAACTGTAGCATTGGTTGTATAATAATAGATGTTGTATATTTTAAAAAAATGCTATATATGTATACAGTATGCAGTTGTCTCATTTCCTTCCAAGGAGCTCAATTCACGATTTTACCTTCTATTGTAGTCTATTTAATTAATTTTCTAACTATTTAACCACTGTGACATTGCTTTAGAAGCTGAGGTCCAGGGGCGTAAGTATAAGAGCACAGACAATGCATGGCAAAAGAACCTACATAGTGTTTTTTTGAAAAAAAAATTGCCAATTTGGGGCTGTTTTGAAACATATTACCAATCTGGTGCTTTTGGTCACGCCCAAAATGGGCGTGACTTAATCCGTCTCTAAATTGGTCTCTAATTCGGTCGCTAACAGTTTTTGCGACAAAATATTTTTTTATGTTTGCGACAAAAAATTCCGTCGCAAAAACTGTTCGTGACTGATAAACTTATCAAAACGGGGGTGCATTTAGCAATTATTAGCCATCTTCATTTTAGTCTCTATATCAGTCGCTAACGTTTTTGCGACGGAATTTTTCGTCGCAAAAAAAAAATATTCTGTCGCAAAAACTGTTAGCGATCGATTTAGAGACTGATTTAGAGACGGATTAAGTCACACCTATTTTGGGCGTGACCAACAGCACCAGATTGGTAATATGTTTCAAAACAACCCCAAATTGGTAATTTTTTTTCAAAAAAACACTATGTAGGTTCTTTTGCCAACAATGCATACTAAAGGAAAGGCTATGGCAATTGCCTAGGCCACATGGACGTGGAATGTACCATGGATCTAAACTTAGATTATTCTATTGATATAAAGAACAATTTATCAATCTATTTATCTATTACAGAATATAAAAATTAAAACCAAAAATACAGATCATGACAGTGCCATGTACTTTTCACATGGTTAATCCATGTCATGTCAGCAAATTTAGCTATTTCATTTCTAACTCCCTTAGGCACTTGTTGTCTTACGTGACGATAATATGACAATCTATGACTGGTAGAGAAGCAAGATATTGCTAATTAACTGGCAACTTGGAAAGGAAGGGATTGTGAGTTTTACACTGGCCAGCAAGTACTAGGCCACACCAGCTTGTTGCAAACCACTGGAGAGGCACACAAAAGGCTAAGAAAGCTGGTTGTTGAACCTTTATTAATTGATATGGCCTGAAAAAATATTTTCATTATATATACAAATACTAAGGCAATGGAAACATTAGATCAATGGCAAGGAAGGAAAACCCTGATTCTTCAGTAGGATTGTACAGTTGAGTGCCACTAAGTTATCAAACAAACAAATTTTATATTTGGTTACAAGTCATATTCCATAGTAAGTATTTGAAATTTTGAATATCACATTTTGGTCTAAAAGTTAATGTACATATGATCATGAGTTTAGAGCCTTTAAAAGTTTTGGTCAAATTTTAAGATTAATTATTTCTTCCTCATTTGCCTAATTTCCTTTTAAATTTTCAGTAACAGTTTTTCATCATAGTATCAAGGTAACATAATAATACATAACTAGCCACACATGGCATACCACTAAACAGGCTAGGTTGCACTGATTCAATTATGAGACTGATTAAATTATGAGGATTAAAAAATAATTGATGTTAAAAGTCTATTTTATAATAGTGTAAATTCTTACAATTAATGAATTCAAAGTAACTGAATACATTATTTTTTATTCTTTTATGTAAAGCATATATAAAATTACTTTTTACTAAAATAAATAAAGGTTAAATGTTTCCATTGGCATAAGGCTAAGAAGGCTGATTGGTGAACCTTTATCAATTGATAGCCCCAAAAACATTTCCATTTTATAAATACTCAGGCAGTAGAAATTTATATCAATGGCTAGGAAGGAGGGTCCTGGTTCTTGAGGAGGCTTAGCTTCTACATTGAGGAGGCTAGAGATTTTTTAATTAATGTTCTATGGGTATCAGTTAATATTTTTCATAATATATATATATATATAAAGACAGGTTATTTGTTATTTATTGGAGTTAACTCATTCAATGTTTGATTCCACTCAACTAATTGCTAAAACTGATCATCCTCATCCAGTCAAGGTTTACAAAATTCTCTCCGTAATGTAATTTCACTTATAGTTGGTATTCTAAATGAAATAAAATAAAGATATGAAGTAGAAAAATCAAATAAATAATGTTTGCCGACAATGTGTTCCAAGTGAATTAGAATGGCGTGATGAGAGGATTGGAAAATGAATGTTCGTTTTCAGTAATGGATGGGTTGTTGAAGTCTCGCAGCTGCTGGGACCGCTATCAAAGCTTAATTTTCCAATATTATCTTTTTATTTTGGCTATAAATATTCTTCTTTCGTTCCTTCATCGTTGGCTATGGAGAGAAATTCTCTTTTATATTTTATTAAATTAAACCTCAAGTAACTATATATAATAACCTTAACACAAAGTAATTGAAATAAAGGAGATTCTGGTTGCTATTTTGACATCAATTTTTTGGCATAGATTATTAATACACTTTAACTGAAAAAGGATGAGATGCATATAATTATATAATTAGTATTCTAAGTTGTGTATTTTATATTATAAATCTTTTCCTATAAGCAATTAAAGGATGAGATGCATATAAGTTATATGAAATTTATAATGAACGATTTAAAGGGAAGGGGTTAATTACTGAAAAAAATTGTTCTGAAATAATATTCTTTAAATATTTGTATTGAATTTTGATTTTTGTATATCCATAATTCAATAAGTTTTTGTTATTATTGTCCAAAGTTGAAAGACTTTAAAATAAATAATTATTTTATTTGTTATGCAAGCACGAATTGTATTCTATCTTCTCCTAAATTGTCACAAATATAAGTTTTCTAATTTATAAATATTTTAATTTGTAAAATAATTTTTTGACAAAATATTAATTTAAAAATAATTTGTTTAAATAATATAATTTTGAAAAATATGTTAATTTTATACATATGCTTTCAATAAATATTTTACAATTATGTATTCTTTTTAATTTAATATACTATTTCTTTTTAAATATTTCTAACATCTTGAAATTATATCATATACAATGATTAAGTTTCAAATAATTTTATAAATGATATAAATTTGACAAATGTATTTTTTATGTATAATTTTTAACAAATATTTTATAATTTATTTTTTTATAGTTTAAGGTAATACTTATGTTTTAAATGTTTCTTTTCCTAATTATATATATCATAAAGAATTATTTCTAGCGTTATTTCAAAATAAATTTTAATATTTGGTTCCTGAGTCTTTCATGTATATGGGTAGAAGTGTGCGATGTAATTCATTTTCCTTGAGCTTGCAGTTTTGATTTATTTAATACATATAACTGTAGTATTGGTTGTATAATAATAGATGCTGTATATTTTTTAAAATATTAAATGTTGGCCATTGCTAAAATATTTTGTATCTTAACAGTGTGTAATTTACTCATTTGGTTCAAGTAGCTTAATTCACGGTTTTACCTTCTATTGTAGTCTGTTCAATTCATTTTCTAACCATTTAACCACCGTGACATGATAGAAAATGAAAAGTTTGAGTTTTACTTGTCGATATTGATGATGATAAATCCAAAAATTTTAACTTGTGGAAGTAATATATATATATATATATATATATATATATATATATATATATATATAAAGAGTTGTTTTTGAAATCGATGAATCACTCTTTTATATATATAAACAGGATTTTAATTGCTTATAAAAAAATAAATATTTATAATATACAATACACAAAGTAATTATAAAATATCTGGTGATTGTGCCGTTGTAGCCAATGGCATCTAGCTCCATGGTGATGGACGACGGAAGATGAACAAGAAAAGGAAGGAGCTGGTGGGATAGAGAGAGATGGGTAGAGGAGAGAAAAATTACCTTTTATATTTTATTAAATTAAACCTCAAGTAATTATATATATAATAACTTAATACAAAGTATTGAAATAAAGGAGATTCTTGTTATTTTGCCATAATTTTTTTTGTATAGGTTACTAATGCACTTTAACTAATTGAAAAAGAGATGAGAGCGCTTTGTATATTATAAATGATTTTCTATAAGCAATTAAAGTTTATATAATACATAAATAAATTTAATCATATAAGTTATATCAAATTTATATGCAAAATTAATTTAAAGGGAATGGATTAATTACTGAAAAAAATTATTCTGAAATAATATTCTTTAAATACTT
>CM023956.1:25926693-25940469 GCA_013407115.1 Glycine latifolia
CTGTTTTCCTTGAGGTATTTGTCCCACAAGATGGTTATTGGAAAGATCTAGGACTTCAAGAAAGTTCAAATTGGTTAATTCGGTAGGTATCCCACAAGTGAGCATATTTGAGGAGAGATCCAATGATTCTAAGTTTCTCAAATTTCCCATAGATTGGGGAATAGGACCAATAAGTCTGTTATGGGAAAGGTTGAGCCCTCTGAGCGAATGAAGCTCTCCAATGGCATTTGGAATCTCTCCTTCAAATCTGTTTTGCGATAAATCAATGCTTACAAAGTCATTTCGAATTCTGTCCATTGTCATAGTCATTGCTTTTGTTGTTATAGTCACAGAATCACTGTACGTGTTTCCAACAGAAGAATTAGAAATTTCCATATATTGCAAATCGGCATCTAGAGCAACGTTCTTCATGGCTTCAAATTTTTTTATGTAGGCTTTTGGTATTGGGCCGTTGAAGTTGTTGGAACAGACATCAAAAATGACTAAATTGGGGAATCCATGCTTGGTCTTTAAATCGGCAATGGGACCGTACAACTTGTTGACTCGCAAAACCAATACTTTCAATTCTGGTAGGGTTTGAAGCCAATGGGGAAACACATCCTTTAATTGATTGTTTCCAAGATCTAAAACCTCCAGATAAATGCAATTGGACAAAGATTCTGGCAAAAAACCTTCTAATAATTGGTTGCCATTGAGATCCAGAGTTCTGAGCCCACAGTCCTTTGCAAAGGCATTTGGCAAAGTGCCATGAAGCTTGTTCAGTTGTAGATCCAAAACTACAAGGAATGATGAGTTAGCAAGGCATTGTGGAATGGTTCCTGTCAACTTGTTGTGAGACAAGTTGAGAATCCCAATTGAATTTGCAATGCAGATTGAGGAAGAGATGTCACCAGTGATTGAGTTAAAACTAAGATCAAGGTAATTGAGATGTTGGTTCCAAGAGAATTGATCCAATGATTGCGTCAATAGGTTATGAGAGAGGTCCAATTCATTTAACCATGAGCTCGTTTCATGCAACCAATTTGGCAATCTACCTTTAAGTTTGTTATTGGACAAATGGAGAGAATTCAAATTTGAGACTTTTCTTGATAATTTTGGAAATTGAGTTAAACCCATAGAAGATAAGTCCAAACTCCATAAACGGGAGAAACTAAAATTGACATTGGATTTGAAATTTAGTGATAACTGATTATTCTGTGAAAGGTCAAGAATTTCCAAATTTTGAAGCTTGGAGAAAAGTGGAAAGTGTACAGATCCACTTAGGTTGTTTGATGATAGATCTAAGTGAGTAAGGTTTACAAGGCTGAAAATTGATTCTGGAAGATTGCCTTGTAACTTGTTGTGGGATAAAGACAAACTCTCCAAGGAATATGATGAGATTGCACTAATATGGCCTGAGAATTGGTTTTCTGATAGATCTAAATTTCTCAAAGATGGCAAAGATAAACACCAAGAATAAGAAGGAATTGTCCCATTCAGTAAGTTTCCATTTAACCTTAACGATGTTAGGTTTGAAAACCCTGTTATATTGTTAGGTAGAGGCCCCTCCAATTTATTATGAGAACAATCCAAGTCAGAAAGTTGAGTTAAGCCAAATAACGAAGATGGGATTGGTCCTCCTAAATTGTTTTCCAAAAGATTGAGACTATTCAATTTGGTTAGCCGGACAAACACATTTGGGATTTGACCAATAAATTTATTATGTGACAGATCCAAGAGAATGAGATGTTCAAGATTTGAAAGTGTTGATGGCAGCTCACCCTCTATTTTGTTCTCACTCAAATCTAATTCGTGAAAGTTGTTTGACTGAGGAAAGGCATTTGGAATTTAACCACTGAGACGATTATAATTGAGATTCAGAAAAGTTAGCCGTGGAAGGATTAAGAGTGAGGATGGGACTGAACTGTTGAGGTTGTTACTTGAGAGATCCAGGGAAGTAAGATGTGTGAGTTTAGAGAAAGAGGGAGGGATTGACCCTAGGAAACCACAATTTGAAAGATTTAAGAAACTAAGAGAAGCTGCGCTACAACTCACTTCTGGAAGCTGGCCTTGAAGGTTCCTGTTTCCTGAAAGATATAGGTGCTGAAGATTTGGTAAACAGAGAATGCCATCTGTCAAGTTTCCTCTTAGCCCAGTCCATCCTAGACTAAGAGTAACCAAAGAGGAAGACATATTGAGTGTCCTGATTGAAATGGAAGACATATCTGTTCCATCCAAAACAAGCACCCTTAAAACTGTTGCATTTTGGAGCAATCTCTTCCAAGTGTCTTCCTTCCACTTTAAACAATGATTACCAGAGAGATCAAGTGAGACTAATTTGGAAAGGTAAGAGATTTGGGAAGGAATATCCCCTTCAAAGTAAGAATTAGACAAGTTGAGATGCGTGAGGCTCACAAACCCACCAATGAGAGATGACAAATGAGATTGATATAAATCATTGAAAGCAAGGTTGAGTGAGTGAAGATGAGAAAGATGGAAAAGCGTACTGTTTGGATCGATTGTGCCACGAAGGTAACTGCAGGTGAGGTCGAGCTCAGTGACGTGACCGGAGATGGGGTGGCAGGTGACTCCCTGCCAAGAGCAACAATCTCTCCCATTTTCCCATGTGCTCTTTGAATAACCAGGTGGATCACATTCATCATAATAAGGACACTACTACAAAATTCGTTTTCTACGACGCACATTCTAAGACGGTTGTCTTGAAACCGTCTTAAAATAAGATACGGTGGCAAATTTGTAAATAAAAGGAAATTAACGACGACGGTTTTAACAAAACCATCTTAGTAAGTTAGTATCGAAGAAGGTTTTAAAAAACACCGTCTTTGAACATAAGTATTAAAAACGGTTTAAAATAAACGTTCAAAACCGTCTTTGAATTTTCGTCTGATTTCGCGTTTCCTTCCTCGATCTTGTCATTTCTCTCTCATTAGATGCTCATTTTCAAAATTTGAATCACAAAAATCGAAGCAGCGTCTCACCGTTTCGTTTCTCTTTCTTCTCGCCTTTCATTCATTCAAAACCAAAGCAAACCTTTCATTCACATACCTCTGGCCCCTTCCCGCAGAGTACACTTTTGGCGTCCACGCTCTCTCTGTTGACCTCGCGCTCATGCTCTCCGTCGTCAGCAACGGCGGCGACACCGCCATTCTCAGAGCCAGCTTCGACCGATACAGAGGGATCGTATTCAAGCACACCGGTGTTGGGTTTAGTTTCTTCAGAAAGCTAAGGGAACGATTGCTTATAAATATTGTTCTTGCTATTATTATTATTATTATTCCTGGTTCTGATTTTCAGAAGGAAAAGAAACCAGTGGAACAACCCAAGGCAGAGGAGAAAAAACCAGATGAAGAGAAGACGAAAGAAGAAGCAGTAGCAACAGCAGTGAATAAACCAAGTGAAGAGAAAAACTGGAAGAAGAGTCGAAAGAGTCCAAAGAGGAAGAAGCTGCTCCGCCACCGGCAGACATTTTACTGCAAGTGTTCATGCATGGGTTGCGCTCGCAAGGTTTGTCGCTCCCTCAAAGGATTCCCAGGTGGGTCTCACTTTTTTCATACACACATCATTTTGATTCATTCATTTGTGGTGGCTTTGTCTGAACACCTACACCCTTGTGTCGGTGGTGGTGGTGTTGTCTGAACACCTACACCGATTGCAAATCTCACAAGGTGGTCGTTAAGGGAGAGAAAGCGGATCCGTTGAAGGTTTTGAAGAGAATATAGAGAAAGAGTCACAGACAAGTCGAGCTTCTTTCTTGGATCTTGAAACTGCAAGAGGAGAATAAGGTCCAAGAGGAAGAAAATGCCAAGCCCACACCCGTAGAGAAGAAAGAAGAGGTTTTAGTTTTACAGTTAACTAACTATTTGTAATTTCTTTCTACGAATTATCTTATATACACTGTTTTGATCTCTATCAAATTATGCAAACTTTTGCCTTTTACCCTTGACCAGCCTCAGATTGTGATGATGGTTCTGAAAGTTCACATGCATTGCGAGCTTGCTCTCAGGAAATCAAGAGACGCATACAGAGAATGAAGGGTAAGTATATATGATTTTTCAGATTTCATTTTCACTAAGCAACACTCCATTATGCAACACGGTGTCTTTCTTTTTATTGAATTTTAAAAATTATAATTTAATTAACGGAACAAAAACATGTAGAATTGTGCCTTCACTATTTGAAACTTTGAATATGAATCACCCATGTGAAAGGGATTATTATTATTAGTATTTAATTATTCTCATTTCATTAATCCCACTACCTTGGCACTTGAAATTAAATTAATTAATTTAATAAAGTCGTCAGGTTTCGGGTGAAGAGTGCTGCAGCTATGGTCAAATTCTGGCTGAGTAATCAATGAAGCAAGAGTGTTTGCACAGGCGTAGTATCTTTATCACCAAAAAGGGTAAAATGACTGCTAGCTCCATTTAAAATAAATTAATATTGTTGATGATATTTTTGTATCTTTATCACCAAAAAGACGTGGAATATTATATTATATATATATATATATATATATATATATATATATTACTGGTATTGTTGAATATTATTGTGTTTCTTGATGTTTTTATTTTTTTTTCTTTGGGAAGGTTCATGAGAATGTGTACAACAAGTTTCTTGAATATTGGAAAGACACATTATCACACCCATGACCCATGTCAACCTTAGGGAGAATTCATGGAGTATTGACCTGAGAAACTGTTGGATACCGGTAAATTCTTTTTTGCCTAGTTTTTTTGTTTCTCCTATTTTATGTTTTGTTTTATTTAAACGTGTACATTACCTCCTTCAAATTTCAATTTATCTTTTTAGTTAATTGTAGTTGCTAGGCTTATAATAATTAATGTGTTTCTTAGCTTGTGTACATTACCACGTGGTTAAAATATATATAACACTCTTTCTTATAAGAATTAGAGTTTCACATCAATAAAAAATTAACATTAAATACCAGTAGTATATATTAAGAAATTCCAATTCTAATTGAATAATAACATGAAAACATTTAACAATATATATATATAGTAGTATCTAAGTTGTCTATATTTTTACTCATGTCACTTTTTAAGAGGAAAAGAAAAATGAACTTTTTTTCTGGGCTAGCTTGCATAATTATTATTTAGAAGTGACGAGTTACTTCAACAATTGGCAGTGGTAAACGTGATTTTCCTAGAGTCTCCAGCAGGAGTTGGCTTTTCATATTCAAATTTCAATTGTAGTTGAAGTGCTGGCTAGACTTATAATAATTAATGTGTTTCTTAGCTCGTGGATATTTCTTATGATATATAATAGGATCCAAAAAAATGGGCAGTGCCATTTTAATTTAAATAACAAAATGGTAGCTAGTTAGCTACCTCACATAATAATATTTATACAAATATGGATTAGTAGAATAGTTGTTGTGAAACTAAGAAATTTTTTAATACAATTTTTTAATGTGTTGATTTCTTAACAAGTAGTGTTCTTAGGACCTTAAAATATAATAGTCCTGTAAGTTTTGAAATTACCAAACGGAAGGTTCTATATTTTTAAGACTAAAACACTTAATTCAATTCTAAAACAAAAAATATTCAAATCAGTTTAGTTAATTACTAAAGAACAAGTCTAGTACTCCTTCAAAATTATAAATGTAAGATATTTTAGTTCTTCAATTAATTGTAAGATTTTTTTTCTCTTTTTAGTTCTTCAACAAATGAAAAATTAATAATTCAATGATTTAATTAAAAATTATTAAATTTGAGGGACTTATAGAGTAATTTAACCTAAAATTTAATTACCTTTTAAGTTTAAATCATTGACCATACACATTATCTCCGTAATATATAGTTCAATGATTTTCTATTACTCTTTATGTACTTGGTCTTTAAACTTTTGATTTAAATTTGTTTCTCGTTACTTTTAATTTTTGTTATGTTGGATGCAGAGTAGTTGTGGATCTAAGCTAACAACCAGTTGAGGAATAATAGGATCTTGTTCATTTATATTTAGCTCTATGCTCTCTTCCATGAGCTTAAAGAAGCCAGTGGTTGTCCTATACATCTCAAACACCATCCCTACTTGCCCCCTATGCTCTAATGTGTTAACAACACTTGCCAATGTTTGTTCCAATAACCCCAAGCATAATAGGCCAAGATGCATTCACAGAACCCAAAAAAAATGATCCTGAAGCTGATGTTTCAATGCAGAAATGAAGGCCTTGTGCAGGATACATCATATTAACTTTGTAAGTGATGTTTATAATTAAGAGAGTTTGTTGGCATCCTCTTAAAGAACTGATGGTTCATTATATTATACATATAATCACAATTGTTAACAAGTATGCTTTTGTCTTTTTCTCCTCGTTTCCTTTATTTTGTTGATTGGTGTATATGTGCTTTGAAATTCAAATTCTGTATGTATATGTTATGTTTTCCTCAGGGTAGAGGTGTTTTGTTTGCTATTTTAATTATGAAAAATAGCATGTGACATTTTCTCTCTTTTCCCCCTCCCTCTCCTACATATCAAGCTGCAATGATTGAAGATGTACCTTGCATATTTGAAGCTGTTTTTCAGTGCACACTTGAGGTAACTGTGTACGATATTCATTCAACTACTGATGAAAATGTTCTACTTTAGTATCATGTTAATTTGGGTGTGCCTCTGTTGTTCCCGCTCCCCACTGTTAGGAGATATTGGGGTTATTAGTCTTATCATGAAGCAGGTTAGTCATCACATGTTTGAAGCTGAAAAGAAAGCTTATGGGATGCATGAAAAACAGGCAAACTTAGTGGAGTGGTTGATTGGATGTTGTTGACTCTACCGAGGAGGTTACAAAATCATCATACATTTGTTACAATAGTAGTTACAAAATCATCATACCTTGTATATTGTATGGGATATGGCAGTATATATCTTGTTTTGTAGAATTTTTTTTTTACCATTGTAATTAGCATCACAAAATGTTATAGATATTATATTTTATCCTATGGATATTGTTGTTAGTGAAACTTTGAGATTAATCTTGTTAATGAAATGATATTTATTTTTATATACTTCGTATGGTCCATTAAGATTGATCATATCATCGCGGCTATTATTATGTACGCGTAAAAAAAATTGGAAAAAAATATTTAAAAAAACTACGTCGGTTCTCACCTAAGAACCGTCTTAGAAAGTTACATTCTAAGACGGTTGTCATGTAATAACCGTCTTAGAATAGGTCTTTCTAAGACGGTCATTTAAATTTTATATTATCAAAGAATTATAGAGATTTGATGAATTTGTTTAACCCTCATGCATATGAATTTATGACTTTTCAAAACAGTGGAGTGTTGTAGTTTTATTTTTATTTTATTATGTTTTTTATGATGTATTTCCTTCTTTTTCCAAAAAAAAATTATAATTTAATTAAATAAATTTATTTATTTAAAAAAGGATAAAAAATAATTTCTAGTAAAATAATAAAGATAAAAATAAAAAAATAAATTAATAACTTATAAGCTAAAATACTAGTTGAAAAAGCGTCTGAAATAAATTGTCACTACTAGAAAACCGTCCTAGTATCGAGCGACTTAGAATGTAGGACTTACGAAGACGGTTGTAAGACCGTCTTAGAAGGTGCTTAAAAAAAAAAACAAAATTAATACAAATTTTAAGACGGTTATCTGCTGCAACCGTCTTAGAATGCGTACAAACTAAGACGGTTATTCGACGGAACCGTCTTAGTATGTACCCATTCTGAGACGGTCCCACCAAACAACCGTCTCAGAATCAGTTGGATTTTTTATTAGTAAAATAGTTTCTAAGACGGTTTTTCCTCCAACCGTTTTAGTATGTATCGACATTCGAAGACGGTTTACGCTGCAACCGTCTTGGAATCTGGTGTTTAAAAATTCTTTTTCTAAGACGGTCTTGGCCTACGACCGTCTTCGTAGCTGTACATTCTAAGACGGTTAGGGGAACAACCGTCTTCGTTTGTTTTTTTTTTTTTTTTTTGTTCCAATTGTTCATATTTTGTATTTTTTCCGATTTTTTCAATTCTAATATGCTTTATTTTTAACAAACTAAGACAGAATACAATTCAACCAACTGCCGCCATTTTACATAATTTAATGAATTAGTATATAACTAAAAACATATGGAGGATCCAATGACAGTGTTTCCATTACATAGAAAAAGTACTAGGTTTGTCAGAATCAGCCCATTCATAGTCTCCACCAGGATTCCTAAAACCGTCGATAAAATGGCATGCTATTACATGAGAAAAAGTCTGTTAACCTGTAGAAGAAAAGAACATGTTCATTAGCATGATTCATATATTTGAAAATTTTCTAACATGTTTTCGAAGCACCATAGATATCTTACACGAAAGAAAAAGGAAACAAAAAAAGAATACTCTGAAAATCCGGGATAATAGAAACAATTAATTGTGTAAATTGCCACATTTTACACAGCTTAAAGAAAGTCATCACACTACTTACTGCTAGCTAATTGAATGTCATTGTATTTGCATGAAGTTTGATTATGAAATATTGATATTGTAAAGTTAGTGAAAGTGTAATACAACGTTAATAAGCTTTTCTAGAAATTGGTGTGGCTTGTACCATTTGCTGGGTGTGGCATTCTTTGGGAACACAACCAAAAGGGTAACTTACATTTTCAGAAAAGGGTAATTTTAGAAGAAATAAATAATACAGAGAGGTATATTAGCAATTTAGGGAGGAGGTTTATTAACATTTACCTCAAGTGTATAACTATCCGATTATCCAATAACAATAAGCATTGTTTTTTATATATATACTTCTGTACCAGCAGTGGGCTTTTAAAAATTGGAATGGCGGCCTAGCTAAAACTGGTAGTGGTCTCCTAGCTAGGAGAGGAATAATTCTCTTCTTTCTTTTTTTTTTAATTAAAAGGCAGAAAATAGTCAAAATACAATGCATTATGTCTAAAACCCTTTTTTATATACTTGTGCACTGCGAATTGAACAGTAAAATATTTGGATGGAACGCAATGGCAGCAGTAATAGTATTTGGATAAAAACGCACAAAAAACTCTGCCAAATTTGTAGTAAAAAAAGTAAATTAGGTAACTATCCCCTATAATATGTATATAATCAAATTATATATATATGTAACTTTAATAATTATTATATCATATATATATATATATATATATATATATATATATATATATTCTAAAATTTGCCTTTGTTGTTTATTCTTATGACAGGTTTTGGGCCACATTGCAAGAGAAACTAACACGTTTTATCGGCCGTTACAACTTGCAACACACCCTGCACACGTATGTTTAATTTGTGTTTTACCATATTTGTTAGAATCTTTTAATGGCATCGAGTGGACCACGCGTTAGAACATAGACAATACATAGTAATTTAGTTGCACTCCTGCATCAAAAGGACCAGGTATGTAGCATTAGAAAACAAAGTTGAAGCTGTGGAACCATATGGCATACAACTTTTGTCTCAGCATCTAAGTGAATAAAAGAGGAAAATGGGACTCTCATATGACTAATCTGGAATCTTTATCTTATATTTTTAATTTACATCTAATGTTATGTAATAAAATCATTATTAATATAATAAAGTGGTATTGGCTTAGATAGAAGCTACAAAACCAGAATCTAGATAACTAAGAAATTGTGCCAGAGCTTCCTTGATGTACACGACCTTGAGTATCAAGATTCAAAGTTAGGTGAGTCCTCTGTCATAATATAAAAAAACATAGGACACAAAAGGCAAATCTAAAAAGGCTTTACCTTTCAATGAAGTTGGCAATGAGTGTTGCTCAACATGCTGGATTGAACAACGCAGACATAAAGATCAAAACCAGAGATAACACTCCAAACTTTAGTAAGAAGACCAAAGCTTGTCACAACTCACAATAGGTGCTTGCACAAGTCCACAGCCAAATCTGCAACCACAACACAAGTACACAAAAAAAATTCATTGGAAGCAAGTTACTCAATCCAAGTATGCAGAGTGTTACGTGTCTAAGCCTGTATTCAAATACTGTGATGATTTGCAAGGCACTATATGTAATTGCATCATTATCTTTATTTGTGATTTTCGGTGAACCATTAATTACATATTTGAATACACTTCCCCGTAAGCAAGAAGGTAAAAAGAAAGGCTAAACTCCAATGGCTGATAATTAAGTACTTAAAACGCATACAAGATTCACATTTCAAGTGGGAAAACATAGGAGTCCTTAATTCTGGGACGAGAAAGTGAAAGAAAACAGAACACCTGAACAAATTTAAGACTAAATATTGTGATAGACCATACATCATTGAAAGAAATAAGCTTTTACCATAATCCCCCAACCCTTGACCCCAACCCCACATGGGCACACCCAACTCATGCACACACACACAGTCAAACACCCTAGTTCCCAAATTCCCACATGCGAGTGAGAGAGGAATCACGAGGCTGAGGGGAAATGAGGAATCACGAGAGTGAGAGCCAGAGAGGTACCTGATTTTTTGGATTTAGGAGAGGAAGCACAGAGGCTGAGACGCGTGAGAGAAGAGGCACAGAGGTTGAAGTCGTCAAACGTGAGCAGAACCTTCTACAAGGACTCGCGCCGGGAAATACCACACATTGCCGGATAGCACCGCAGCCTAACCGGAGGGAAATGGCACGGACTGAGACGATGAGGCTAGGGTGCAAAAGGCCAGGGTTTCGCGAATATCTCAGAGCACTCTTTGTGAGTTCAATTTTTTAGGGCACGTACTGGACTGCTTGAGAGAGAGTGATTTTGTTTTTTAAAAAAAAATTTGAACACCCAATCCAAGACGGGTATTCGTAAACCGTCTTGGAATATTACACTAATAAGACGGTTAGCTTAGTGGCCCGACTTGGTTTGTGCCCAACAAAGACGGGTTCTATGTAACCGTCTTTAAAGACAACTCGTTATTTACGAGAATGCCACCGCCCAGCCTTCTAAGATGGTTTCGAGACAACCGTCTTCGATTCTGCGTCTTCGAAGGCTCCTTTTGTAGTAGTGTGTGTGCAGGATTGTTGGGCTGTAGAGAATATAAGTTTAAATTAGAAGTTATTAAAATAAGTTTATTTTGATAGCCAAACTTATTTTGATTAAATAAACTTATGCTATCAAAGAAAATTGTAAACTATTAGAGTGACTTGCTGTACATAATCTTAGTGCTTGCCAACTTTAGTGCAAGATCTTGAGCAATGATCTTGAGCTTAAGATCTGGTCTTCACTAGATCTCTCACTAAAGGAAGTAGAGAGATCTCTAACATGGAGAATAGGTTCTTATAGAAGAATCCTTAAGATCTGTACATTGTTCAAAAAAGAATAATTTTTTTCCTTTTTCTCTCTCCTTAAGATTTCAAAATGAGATCTACCACTAAAGAATAAAATGGAAAAGATTTTAAATCTTACTTGCCACTATGGGGTCTACTAAAAATGATCTAATATCCTAATTTGGGATCTATTACTAAAGATGAAAGAATAACATCAACCCTTGAGAAATAAAGGGTCAAAACGATATGCTTTCAATTTTCAAGGCTTCAACTGCCCATGCTTCACGCAAACATCCATTTTCTAAACCCTTTCATAACGCTACACTAAGATCGTGCTCATTCTTCAGTATTGCCATTTAATTTCAAACCCTCTCATAACGCTACACCAAGATTGTCCTCAGTACTGTCATTAATATTTCATTTAATTTCAAACTCTCTCATAACGCTACACAAGTTGTGCTCGCTCTTCAGTAATTGTATTCTCTTGAACTTCACGGGATATCCTTTTTTCTCATGCATTTTTTCAATTGTCAAGCTAAAACCTTTATCTTAGTTTATGGAATTGCTCTCCAAAAATTTATTTTGAAATAACAATAGAAATCGTTGTTTATGATATATATATATATATATATATATATATATATATATATATATAAACTGGAGAAAAATATTTAAAATATAAATATTACCTTAAACTAAAAAAATTATGCAATATTTGTTGAAATTATAAATAAAAAACATTTGTCAAAATTATATCATTTATAAAATTATTGTAAATTAATAATAGTATCTGGTATAATTTCAAGATATTAGAAATATTTAAAAGAAATATTAAATTAAATTAAAAAATACACAATTCTAAAATATTTGTTGAAAGTATATTATAAAATTAAAATATTTTTTTCAAAATTATATTATTTAAACAAATTATTTTTTAAATTAATATTTGTCAAAATTTTAATTTACAAATTAAAATATTTATAAATTAGAAATCTTATATTTGTGTCAATTTAGGAGTTGGACATTGTTAGGATATTGTGGATGAGTTGTAAGTGCATGTAATTAATGTGGTTGTTGAACGTGAGAATTAAATTTTATAAGAAAAATGATTATAAATTTTCTTTGGAAAAAAAAGTAAGATAATAATTAACGTGGAAAATAAGTTGTAAACAACATAAACTTTGTTATTGGTGTACATGTCTTTATATTTTAGAAGAAGAAAATAAAATTAAAAATTAGGAAATGTTAAACATGATACATGAAATAATTATTCGAATGATGTATAAAGTTTAAAAAGAAATATTTATCTTTTCATCCATTAATATTGTTTCCAATAAGATTAGATATTCATGTTGTGTTATAAAAATATTCTATATAGTTGAATTCCTCGAACTTTGAAAAAGCAATTTCACAATTGGTGTTGTGCTCCAAGAGAAATGGATATTCCATTTTAATTTGTTTCATTCTTTTGTAAAAATGGAGAAGATAGAATACAATTCGTGCTTCAGTAACAAATACATTAATTATTTATTTTAAAGACTTACATTTTTGGACAATAATAACAAAAACTTGTTGAATTATGGATATACAAGAATCGAAATTCAATACAAGTATTTAAAAAATATTATATTTCAGAATATACTTTTTCAGTAACTAACCCCTTCCCTTTAAATTATTCATTATAAATTTAACGAAATTATATATTGAAATTGTTCACTATAAATTTCATATATCTTATATGTTTAAATTTATTTATTGATTATATAAATTTTAATTGCTTATTAAAAAAAATTATAATATACAATACACAATGTAAAATACTCACACAAGTTAAAATTTTTGGATTTGTCATCATCATTATCGACAAGTAAAACTCACCCTTTTCATTTTCTATCCCATCCAAAACGTTTCCATAAGTATACTTGATTGACTTGGAAGTCAGTACTCTATGCAAAGATGAGACATACTTACGTGAGTGGTTCGATTTTTCATCTATGAAATTTTCTATATTTTTAATCAGAATAAATTACAGCAACACTCCTGGGCTTTACTCAAATTACATATAATCTCATCTTTTTTTTATTTTCTTACATTAACGTCTTTTTAAGTTTGAAAATATTACACTAACATTTATTTATTCTTTGAAAATCTTACACTGATATTTCTTAAAAACTTATACTAACCCTTCTTACCACAAAGGTGAATGTAATGGTTAAATAAATTGGAATACTTATGTAATTTCGTGAAACCTTAGGAGGCATTGTAATTATTAAGTCAAAACAAACATTCATTTTGTACTATATATAACGTTATTATGGTGTTTCTCAACACTGCTATTGGAATTGACTTTAGGTCAATACTCTAAAAAATGAGACTTAGGTTTTATTTTGGCTTAATTCCACTTATTGGTTAATCTAATATGATGAACACCTCTTAACAAATCAGTAGATTTTGAACTTCAATAGCGTCAATTTAATCAAATTTTGTGTCCATGAGTCTAATCTTCTTACTTG
>CM023956.1:25953160-25986826 GCA_013407115.1 Glycine latifolia
TATATATATATATATATATATATATATATATATATATATATATATATATATATATATATATATATAATACACGAGCCTCACTAATTAGTGTAGTTAGGACATAAATTAAAAAATAAAAAGAATAAATATTTAATGTGAGAATCATTCGATGAAATTATTCGATGTAGCATCTTTAACTTAAATTTCAGATAGCAACTCAATCCATGCACTAAGATAGTAAAAGGTTAAATGCATTAAAAAGAAGGATTTGCCGTGAAGTTTCAAGACATTACATGCATATGTAATTTTAAATGATGACGATATAAATAGTATAAGGTTATTTGTTATTTGTTTGAGTTAACTAAATATTTCATTTCTATTTGGTATTTTAAAGGGAAAAAAATTGTTAAATAAAGATATGAATTAGGAAAACCAAATAAATCATGTTTGCAGACAAAATGAGTTCTAAGTCAAGTCAATTTAAATTGCAATTGTTGGGACAACCTAAATTTCATTAATTGTATATTTCATCTTTTTTTGGTTTATTTCTTATTATACGACATTGATTTATTAAAAATTCATGTTATGTACTATAGGTTAATATTGATTTTTGGAAATCGATGTTAACGTTAATATTTTTATTTTTTAGTAGTATAAATTCTTACAATTAATGAACTTAATGTAACCAAATGCATTATTTTTTTTATTCTTTTATGTAAAGCATACATAAAATTATTGTTTATTAAAATAAATAAAGGCTAAATGTTTTAGCTAGTAAACAAAAATCTAATCATATTTATATAAAATTTATCATTGTAATAATTGTGTCATATTGCCAAAGTATGATTGATTGATGGTTACCGATTGTTTAAAGTCATAATTAGAATTAATATTTAATAACTAATAATTTGAAATTCCTTTAAAAAGACAAAATATTTGAAATTATATTTAACTAGCTAGTAGATATGTATATTAGTATATTAATAATAAAATGTTGACAAAAAAAATCCCGTTAATTCTCTTTTTTCTTGTAGTGCATGATGATAATAAAAATAACATATAATAATTCTAAGAGTTCGCTCATGTAGTCATGTAGTTAAACGTAAAAGTAGGGTTGAACTCATAGTCACAAACACATGTTGAATGATGAAAAATATTTACTCAAAATTAGTTCATCCATTTAAGGGTGTATTTATTTTTAGATAACTTCATGAGTTAAATTTTTAACTTAATTAAATAAAAAATTAAACTAATTTACTTAGAAATTAAAAAGAATAATGATTCTACTATTTAATCACTACACATTAAATAACTAATTTATTTTCTGCACATCAGATCCAATTTGATTTTGTTACTATCTAATATTGTTAAAATAAAAATTTCATAACAACAAACGAATTATGTTTATTAATCAATATTATATTTATTATTTTGTTTGTTTTAATGTATGTTTGGTTTTCTAATTTTTAAGTGTTTATTATAATTTTATACTTGCATGATTAAAAAATAGATAATATGAAAATTAAATTATATTTTGGATAGAGAGCTGACAAATTCGTCCTTGAATGTGTAGAGCGTTGACAAATTCGTCCATAAATGTGTCATGTAGGTTCTTTCCATTAATGGTAACGGACTAAAGTTAACATAGTGATAGATTTGTCAAACTTTTTTCACTTTCAAGGATACAAAATTTTGATTTTTTATCTTTTGGGAACGAATTTATCAGTTCTCTATTATTCAGGGACGAAAATGACTATTTACCCTATTTTTATTTAAATTTTTTAAAAAAATATTTCTAAAAGCAGGAGTAGTATTTTCTAAAAACTGGGAGACACATTTATGTATATTATTATTTTTTTATTTTCTGCAAACCGGTAGTAGTCTTTATTTAAAATTTTAAAAATATAATTTGTTACGGTACAAATATTCAAACCCTTAACAACCTAATATCTTAACCATCAAAGGATAAAAGATATAACAAATATCACAACAGAAAGATATAACAAATATTATAACCGCC
Source organism: Glycine latifolia (assembly GCA_013407115.1). Lineage (NCBI taxonomy): Eukaryota > Viridiplantae > Streptophyta > Magnoliopsida > Fabales > Fabaceae > Glycine > Glycine latifolia. The sequence continues at coordinate 25,955,160 of CM023956.1, forward strand.
GCTTCTCAGTTATTCATATAACCGAATATCCCGGCCAAAGATAGTGAGCTTCAACCACCACTCCACGGTCCAGGTCAGTATCCTATAAATAGAGTATCCTATAAATATAGTGATTTTCTTCCTGGAGGTGTTTCATCTCCATAAACATCATCAGAGAGAGAGTCTGATCCCATATCAAATTCCCAGCAAACTTTGCTAGACACATCTCTGTTTCTCACGAGCATAACATAATTTATAATATTCTTATTTATTTCATGAATTAGTAGCCTTTATTTTAGATGCATTTACGTATACCCGTTTTTATAAAATAAAAAATGCTTTTAAATAGAAAACTATAATTAAGTAATGAGAAGAGATATTAGTACGATTTTTTGGTGAGAGAAGAGAGATCGTAAAGACCACTAAGGCCATTATCTCCAAAAAAAATATGTTTGATGAATTTTGTAGTATAATAAATAATTGTTTATTTTCTTTTGTTGTTCGGTTGGTATTATGGGTTTTTTAAGTAGTTTTGACTTGAGTGTTTTATATAAACAATCAATCTCCAAAGTTTTTAAAGAATAAAAAAATAATTTAATATACTATAAAATATTCAAAGTGATTGTCTTAAATTTTTGCCATTAAAAATGCCCTTAAATAACTTAGTTAATGCATGGAATAAATAGGAGAGATAATTTTTTTTTGGAAAAAAATCATTACTAATTAACTAATTAACATTGGTTAGAAAATCGTATTTTAAAATAAGTATTAAAATTGTGAAATTTAAAAAATAAAAAGACTTGAATATCTTTAATTTAAAATAGAAATATAAAAATTATATATTGTAAAAAATAAGAGAAAAAATTACATTTAACCTTGTTTTTTAACGGAGGTCCATATGTCTAGTACTTAGAAATCACGTCATTATATACTGGAAATGCGCCACTATCCATAGTATAATAGCATATTTGGGCTTCACAAAAAACAAAAGAAGCATATTTGGTCTTTACTCTTTGACAAAAAAACAAATTAGCATATTTGCTGAATCACGATGCATATTTTAATCCTTATATACTTGAAAATATAAATGTTTTATGCTACATAAAAGAGTTTTATTCCATTGAATATTCTTTCAGAAAGTGATTTCGCATTGAATGTTCCTTCTTTCTAAAAGTGATATTTAAAACAATGTAGAATTTTACAATAAAAAAATTGCGTATAATGTTCCTTCTTTAACAAAGGGATCTAGCTTTGAACAATTTAAAATTTTATAAACATTTACTAATTATCTTTTCTGTCGATCACCAGAGGCTTAGTATTATGTGAAAGGACGAAAATTGCAATGTGAAAAGTGAAAGTTATAATTGTTAGCATGTAATTAAGTTGTTACGTGGAAGTAGATATGGTGGTAAAACGAAAAGAAAAATTGAAAAGAACAAACTCCGTGTGAGCGTCACTAATTAAAGTCAAAGTTGGACTAAAGTAAAAGAACCAATAAAAAAAAAGTAAGATCACTAATTAAAGTTAAAGTTAGACTAAATAAAAGAACCAATAGAAACAAAAGTAAGAGAAATAAAAGGCAACAGACAGGTACCGCTCCAAATACTTGCAAGCTTAATAAGATAATGAAAATCTAATATAAAAAAATGGAGGAAATAGTCAACATACCTGCTATGTATGACCATGCATTGTTACATCTCTACCCTTGTTTTTTTTTTGTCACCTTTGTTGCCTTACGTTTTTGACATTAATTAGGTCTTTGCACAAGTACTGTGTCCAACCCAAGTGACTAAGTGAGAGAGAAACACTTTTGAAGGTGAAGCTTTATTGGAAAATCTTATAAATAGGAGAAAGTGTAATTTCGGAATAAAACGTTCAGCAATAAAGAAGAACTCGAAAAAAAACGAAGAAGAAACATTGATCAAATTTACACTGTTTTTATTTTTTTAAGTTCTTTTATGATTTTTATAATAAATATTTTTTAATTCTTTACTTAATGTCTAAGAACACTAATTAGCGAGATCTTTTCTATAAATGAAAAAGTCATGTAATGGATAACATAATAAGTTGAATCTGAATAATGATTTAAGTGTTTTGTCCATTGTGAGTGTTTCTCTTTGTTTTTGGGTGAAGAATTTTATAGTGTTGATTTTATGTGTATGTTATGGTTAAGGTCAAGTTTCTTTTACTCCATTTGTTTGATTTCAAGATGATCAAATAAGTCGATTCATATTATTGTCGGTTAGAAAATAGTTACTTGTTAGTATAATTTGTTATTAGCACATCTATTTGTATATATTCAGCTCTTGTACCATAATTGGTTATTTTTATAAAAAAATTATCATAATAGGTATATTTTAAAAAAATTACGAAAATGGATAAATCGTGCTTTGAAGTTCAATTTCACTATGAACAAATCGTTCTTCAAACCACGATTTTATTTTTTCAAAAAATTATTACATTGAAATCATATATGTACATACAATTTCAGTTTTTAATTTTTTTTATTATTAAAAGTTGAAATCGTATATGCATATACGGTTGCAACATGTTTTTTTAATTATTTTAGAAATCTAGCTTGTATTTGAACACGATTTTGTTTTTTTAATAGAAATTGTTTTAAGTAGGTAATACTTGTTTTTAATTTTTTAATAAGTTTTGGTTGGTCAATATAAAATACTTGCAATTTTTCATAAAAATAAGAAAAGCAGTTACATATTACATATATTTTAAAAAATATTTATGGGATGATGTCCCACATTCATGTAGACTTTGCTTGTGGAGTCATGGTGTTCCTTCTTGTTGTTATTGTTGAGTTGATTCTGTCTATCCTTGTCTTAGTCTATGACCAGGTTGAGTTGGTTGGACTCCCTTAGTTGTAGTATTATCACTAACTTCAAGATTATCATCATCATTTATCTTCATCTTCATTGCCTTCATCATCACCATTGTCCCCCATTTGAGGAGGTAATGTGGGACAATAACAATTCATTAATGATGTTGGATTGTTTGCATAAGGTGGTGTTGTTGTAGAATAGGTGGCAAACATATTTGAATGTCCATGAAAAATATTAAAAGTATGTTGAATATTTTGTAATCTTTATTTTTCAAGTATAATTAATTACTATATATTGTTAATTGAACTTATAAATTAAATTTTGTTCATATACCATTTTATTTTGAGTAAATTACATTCACATCCCTTGTGTTTTGCTCAAATTTCACCTGATACCCCTTCATTTTTGCACCTTACAAAAAAACTCCTTAATTGTTTAACTCACATTACACTTAGACTCCCTCCCTTCTAAACACCGTTTAATAATTTGACAGAAATTAGGCACATGCTGGTCACATGACTTTTAATGAAATTTTATGTCTAAAATACCCTCATCTTCTTCCTCTCAACAAGATATTTTAAAACTCTCGCTTCTTTTTGTTTTTTATGTAATTGGACGTGAACATACCTTGTTGGTACGCAGTGTTAACACCCTTCCTTCTTCTTCCTTTTCTTCAATTTTTTAGTTCAATTTTTTTCTCTGATTGAATATGTTTATTTGCTTCAAATTTTAGTGTTTTGTTCCTGCATTTGTGTTTTTAACTCATTTCTTTGAAATATTTTTTTATGACAAGGTGTTTGATATAATATCTCGGTCAAGAGTTATAGACACATCATAACACATCATAATGTTAAACTAAAAAGATTGAGTAATTCAACAATTTTAATCTTTAATTAATTCTTATTTAATCAGCCTTTTGCTCATTAAACATTTTCTTCAACAACTTTAATTTTTAATTAATGCTACTTCTATATATATATATATATATGACATTTTATTTTATATATTTATATATACATAGCCTTAACCTTATAAATGTCCTACGCCACTGGATACTCTCACTTTCTATAGCTATGCGAAGAACTGTGATGTTCAACATGTTACAAACTCATCACCCCCAGTTTCTAGCGATTATTCTCTCTCTTTTTTTTTTATATAAATTGAAATGCTCTGAAACCGCAACAACCACTTCCATCCCACATTGATTTTAATTTCAAAATAAATTTTGTTAGATAGTCATTCATGATATGCTTATTTAAATAGAGATTGATAATAACCTAAATAATAGACTATAGGAGAAATATTATTTTCATTCTAGAACAGAGACAAAATTATATTTCATTAGGAATTTGATTATTGGTCCAGTATCTTCTTGAAAATTCCTTGCAACTAATTATTATTATACTAATAAATTGTCAATAATGTTTACAATGCAGAACTGAGTATAAAATAGAACCAAAAACATTGTCCCAAAAATTGTGTAAAAACTGTTAGAATTCAAAAGTGTACTAAGGACACAAAGGACATGACACTTCAAATAGATTGATTCATAATTAACTTAACCTTTTTCTAAATAATTTCTTCTTAATTGTTTAAGTCATGTTGATTTGCTGGAAAAATATAACTAATGACAATACTCTTAGAAATTTTGTCTACTGACATTTTGAAGTGTCTAAAGTCTCAAATATAGACCTTGTATACTATTCAATGATAAAGGTAACAACAATAATAAAGGTAACAATTTCATATTAAAAACTCATAAAAGGCTGCTCCAAAAAGTATGTGTAAGTGATCCAATAATTCCCAAAAAATAAATTAATAGCAAATCATGCATCTTACATTCTTGTCTTCCTTTTAGCTCTAAGTTTTTGCCTTTTTTTAGGTCTTGCTCCTGTATCCTCTATAGTTTTAATATAATTTATGAGGATTAAGTTCGGTTCTCGGAGGGGAATTTGAGTAGTATACACGACCACTTAAGTTAAATTCTTTCTCATTGCAGTTATTGTATATACCCAAAAAACAAAAAATAAAGGTTAGAGCCAACAGTAAGGTAAAACCAGATATGATATGATCAAAAGAAAAAAGAAAAAAAAATAAGGAAAGCATATAGGCCTAAAATCAATAATAATAAACAAATGATTTTCAGTTTATCCATTGTGTTTCATGTGGTCTCAAATATCAACATTATTTTAATCAACAATAATAAACAAATGATTTTAAATATCATAAGTGGTCTCAGATTGGTTCCTCAATGAAACCCTATTCAGAAATAGACAATAATAAACAATGAAAATTAAACAAATATTCTTAAAAAGTAACCTATATACAAGGTTTAGTGGTCACTTACAAGCCTGGAAGAGGAACAATGGAGAACTTGCGAATTGGAAGAGGAACAGTAGAAAACTCACGAATTGGAAGGGGAACAATGGAGAACTTGTGAAGGGGGAAGATGAAAGGAAGGTGAACGTCGTTGAGAGGAAGATGAACTCGCCCTCCGTGGACGCGGAAGAAAAATTCGTCAACAAGAGGAAGATGAATAGTACTTGCATGTGAAGAGAAATGAAACGTGAATCCTAAATTTTGAAACTAATTGAGAAGGGATAATTTTGATTTTATAATTAAAATATAAGGACAATTTCGTCTGTTCACATCATAGTTATGAAAACCGGCCCGGTCGAGGTAGTGGGTCAGTGGTCCAACCGGTGGGCCGGTAATTAGCCCAGTTTGACCCGGTCTATATTAAAAAATTTAAAAATAATAAAGTGTATTAATAATAAAAAAGAGTGTGAATAACAACTATCTACATCAAAACAGAAAAATGAAAACTGCATAAGAGAAAAAGGGGCGCAAAAAGCAAAACTATATTATATATACGTAGGTCATTAACATTTTTTTATTACAAAAATATAAAATGGAAACTGCGGAAAGTAATAATAGGAGTACAAAAAGTAACAATCAGGCCCAAATTAAAAAACCCTAATGATATATATTCTTCTCTTCTGCAGATTGCTTCCTTCTCTGTTCCCATTTCCTCATCCTTTCTTTTTCACCCTCTCATTCCTTATGCCACCCCCATGACAGCTTTGCCTTGCTGCACTTCAAAAACTCCTTCACTATTGATACTAGTTATCACTATTATTATGATTGTGATCCAGCTGGTTTTTCGAAGATCAGAACATGGGAAAATGGGACAGATTGTTGCTCTTGGCATGGAGTCACCTGCCACCCCATCTCCGGTCACGTCACTAAGCACTCAATATGTCTTCCTCTTCGGTTACTCTTAGTCTAGGATTGACTGGACTAAGAGGAAAGTTGACAGAAGGCATTCTCTGTTTACCAAATCTTCAGCACCTATCTCTTTACGGAAACGACCTTGGGGACCAGCAGCTTCCAGAAATGAGTTGCAGAACAACTTCTCTTGGTTTCTTAGATCTTTCAGGTTGTGGTTTCCTAGGGCCAATCCCTCCCTCTTTTTCTAACCTCACACATCTTACTTCCCTGGATCTCTCAGGTAACAACCTCAACGGTTCAATCCCTCCCTCTTTCTCTAACCTCACACATCTTACTTCCCTGGATCTCTCATATAACCACCTCAACGGTTCAGTCCCATCCTCACTCTTAACCCTTCCACGGCTAACTTTTCTGAATCTCAATGCTAATCATCTCAGTGGTCAAATCCCAAATGTCTTTCCTCAGTCAAACAGCTTTCACGAATTGCATTTATGTGATAACAAAATAGAGGGTGAGCTGCCTTCAACATCTCATTCACCTGGATCTTTCACATAATAAATTTAGTGGTCAAATCCCAGATGTGTTTGCCAGGCTAAACAAATTGAATACTCTCTATCTTCGGGGAAACAATTTTAGAGGACCAATCCCATCTTCATTATTTGGCTTAACTCAACTTTATGACTTGGATTGTTCTCATAATAAATTGGAGGGCCCTCTGCCTAACAATATAACAGGGTTTTCAAACCTAACATGGTCAAGGTTAAATGGAAACTTACTGAATGGGACAATTTCTTCTTGGTGTTTATCTTTGCCATCTTTGGTGGATTTAGATCTATCAGAAAACCAATTCTCAGGGCATATTAGTGCAATCTCATCATATTCCTTGGAGAGTTTGTCTTTATCCCGCAACAAGTTACAAGACAGTATTCCAGAATCAATTTTCAGCCTTGTCAGCCTTACTTAGATCTATCATCAAACAATTTAAGTGGATCTGTCAACTTTCCACATTTCTCCAAGCTTCTAAATTTGGCAAGCCTTAACCTTTCCCAGAATGATCAGTTATCACTAAATTTGAAATCCAATGTCAATTATAGTTTCTCCAGGTTATTGAGTTTGGACTTGTCTTCTATGGGTTTAACTGAATTTCCGAAATTATCAGGAAAAGTTTCACTCTTGCAATTTCTCCATTTGTCCAATAACAAACTTAAAGGTAGAGTGCCAAATTGGTTGCATGAAACGAGCTCTTTGAATCAGTTGGACCTCTCTCGAAACCGATTTTCGCAATCATTGAACCAATTCTCATGGAACCAACGACTCAGTTACCTTGATCTTAGTTTTAACTCAATCACTGGTGGCTTCTCTTCCTCAATTTGCAATGCAAGAGCAATTGTGATTCTCAACTTGTCTCACAACAAGTTGACAGGAACCATTCCACAATGCCTTGCTAACTCATCATTCCTTCAAGTTTTGGATCTACAACTGAACAAGCTTCATGGCACTTTGCCAAATGCCTTTGCAAAGGACTGTAAGCTCAGAACTCTGGATCTCAAGGGCAACCAATTATTAGAAGGGTTTTTGCCAGAATCTTTGTCCAATTGCTTTTATCTGGAGGTTTTAGATCTTGGAAACAATCAATTAAAGGATGTGTTTCCCCATTGGCTTCAAACTCTACCAGAATTGAAAGTATTGGTTTTGCGAGCCAACAAGTTGTACGGTCCCATTGCCGGTTTAAAGACCAAGCATGGATTCCCCAGTTTAGTCATTTTTTATGTCTCTTCCAACAACTTCAGCGGCCCAATACCAAAAGCCTACATAAAAAAAATTTGAAGCCATGAAGAATATTGTTCTAGATGCCGATTGGCAATACATGGAAATTTTTTTTTCTAATTCTGAAAACAGCTACACTGATTCTGTGACTATAACAACAAAAGCAATTACTATGACAATGGGCAGAATTCGAAAAGACTTTGTAAGCATGGATTTATCGCAAAACAAATTTGAAGGAGAGATTCCAAATGCCATTGGAGAGCTTCATTCACTCAGAGGGCCCAACCTTTCCCATAACAGACTTATTGGTCCTATTCTCCAATCCATGGGAATTTTGACAAAGTTAGAATCATTGGATCTCTCCTCAAATATGCTCACTGGTGGGATACCTACAGAATTAACCAATTTGAACTTTCTTGAAGTCCTAAATCTTTCCAATAACCATCTCGTGGGAGAAATTCCTCAAGGAAAACAGTTCAGTACTTTTTCCAATGATTCCTACGAGGGAAACTCTGGGCTATGTGGACTCCCACTGACAACAGAATGCAGCAAGGACCCTGAACAACATTCTCCACCTTCACTAACCTTCGGGGGAGAACAGGGAGTTAGGTTTGGTTGGAAACCAGTGGCTATAGGATATGGATGTGGAATGGTCTTTGGAGTGGGAATGGGATGTCGTGTATTGTTAATAGGAAAGCCTCAATGGCTTGTGAGAATGGTTGGAGGTCAACTCAATAAAAAGGTGATGAAAAGAAAGAAAAGGATGAGAGCTAATGAATTAGTTGTTATATGGCATGACTAGAGAATGTCTTCTTGCACACCTTTCTGTTGTTATAGACAAAACTTAAGGGCAAAACCTTATCACACTGCCTTGCATGGAAGATCTGATTCAAAGTTTTGTTGTAATGTATTATACTTTTTTTGTTTTTTGTTGTTTTTTATGGGTAGAACGAGGACCCTGAACAATGTTGTGTATTGTTAATAGGAAACTCAGGGCTATGTGGACTCCCACTGACAATCAAATGCAGCAAGGACCCTGAACAACATTCTCCACCTTCAACTACCTTCAGGAGAGAACGAGGATTTGGATTTGGTTGGAAACCAGTGGCTATAGGATATGGATGTGGAATGGTCTTTGGAGTGGGAATGGGATGTTGTGCATTGTTAATAGGAAAGCCTCAATGGCTTGTGAGAATGGTTGGAGGTCAACTCAATAAAAAGGTTAAATGGAAGCCAAGGATGAGAGCTAATGAAAATGGTAGCTGAATGAAGTAGTTGATATATTGCATGACTAGAGAAGACCTGCTTGCACACCTTCCTGTTGAAATTCAATTCTGTCTAGCTTCTTTGAAAACAAAACTTAAGGGCAAGAACCTTATCACACTGCATTGCATGGAAGATCTGATTCAAAGTTTTGTTGTAATCTGTTATACTTTTTTTTTTTTGTTTAATTATGGGTAGAAGAGTGCGATGTAATTCATTTTCCTTGAGCTTGCAGTTTTGATTTATTTAATATATATAACTGTAGTATTGGTTGTATAATAATAGATGTTGTATATTTTTAAAAATGTTACGTGTTGGCCATTGCTAAAATATTTTGTATCTTAACAGTGTTTGGTTTACTCATTTGGTTCAAGGAGCTTAATTCACGGTTTTACCTTCTATTGTAGTCTATTCAATTAATTTTCTAACCATTTAACCACCATGACATGGTTTTCGAAGATGAAGTCCGGGGGCCTACGTATAAGGGCACAAACAATGCATATTATAGTAAGGCTATGGGTATAGCCTAGGTCACATGGTGGACATGTAATTTGTTCCAATTAAAAATATAGAAAATTTCATAGATGAAAAATCGGATCACTAGTGTAAATGTGTGTCATCTTTGCATAGAGTACTGACTTCCAAGTCAATTATGTAGCATTATGGCAACGTTTTGGATGGGATAGAAAATGAAAAATTACTTGTCGATATTTATGAAGATAAATCCAAAAATTTTAACATGTGGAAGTAATATATATATATATATATATATATATATATATATATATATATATATATATATATATGAGAGTTACTTTTGAAATAAATGAATCACTCTTTTATATATATAAACGGGATTTTAATTGCTTATAAGAAAATAAATATTTATAATATACAATACACAACGTAAAATACTAATTATATATTTGAGATTTGTTAATATATACATTTTTCTCTTTTCAGTTGGAATGCATTAGTAATGTACCCAATTATAATGTATGTGAGAAAAGGAAATACTCACGTCTATCTAGGGATGTCTACTTTACTCAAATTATTATACACAAAGAATATTAAAATACAATTATAATGTATGTGAGAAATATCAAGCACATGTCTTGGTCCCCTTTTGCAAAAGCAAAACTAAGGTTAAGGTCAAGTTACTTCCTCCTCATTTTGCTTTGAGACAGTGAGATCTATAAAGACTGCAAGGAGAAAGATAAGTGAGATGAACGATCAAATATGTTAGTGTCACTGCATATTTTGTAAAAATGGGTGGCTGCAGAGCGAGGACCGTGACAACATGCTCTAGAATGTGGAGGTTCTACAGATAACAGAAGAAAAAGTGAAGAATCAAATATGCCAGTGTCTTTACTTCTACCAAGGTCCACATCAAGTTTTGCAACAAGTTACAGATTCCAGTAGTGAACACAAAGTTAACTATTTTTTCGATTTTCACTAACGAATAGCAAATGTTTGTTCATACAACCTCACAACTCATTCTTCCAACTATTAGTAGTCCGTAGTTTTACATTTGTATTTATTTAATTATTCAATAATGGATTTCTTGTAACCTTTTGCTAATACACTCAATGATGTTTTTATGGCATGAATGTCAATGGGTGGGAAGGCATGGTCTTCATTGGAGTATATCAGGATTGGTAATGGTATGCAACTAAAAGTAATGTCTTGCTGTTGTTTGATTAATGAATTACAGGGTACCTAGGGGACTTGTTCAAGGGATATCAAGGAAGCATTCATACTAAAATCATTCCAACTTCGCCGGTCCAGAGCAAAAAGCTTTGATAACATAGCTCATTGCCTACAGCATACTATGAAGGTCCCATGCACCTGTAAATCAGGTTAAAATTAAATAAATACATACGTTGGTTCTTTTCAATCAAATAATATGCAAGGATTAGCAGGGTCAAAAGCATTGATTTTGTAGCCCGGTAAATCAGGCACTTTTCTTGGTCTCTTTCTGAAGAAGCAAATCTTCAACTAAGCCCAATTTAATTTATTCTTCCTGATTTGCATTGAGGTACCAAAAAATACCGCAAGGCAAAATATAAGTGAGATGAAAGATAAAGTATTCATAGTGCATTGATGAGTGAGACCATTGACTTTGGAGATACTACCGTTGATAGAAGAGAAAGTGAAGGATCAAGTATGGTCATTTCTTTGTTTCTGTCTTCTAACAAAGGTCCACATCGAGCCGTATACTGAGTTAGAGTGAGCTGCTTATAATATAAAATTCGAAGGTGTATTCACTCAAACCACCGAGCCGTGTAGTGAATACAAAGCGAATTATTCTTTCGCCTTTTACTAAAGAATACCGTGTATTCGCTACATTAAGCGGCATATGCCTATTTTTTAAAGAGTTTTCCTTTGGGAAAGCTCAGTAATTGGTTTAAATGAATAATTTCACATGCTGCATTGTTTATTTGATGGGTCTTACTAGAGTCTCGGTAACACTTTCTATATATCCATTTTTGATAGGTATGCAGTTGTATCTACGGGTGTGAGTCTTACTAATATCAATTTACATGGTTACTGGTGGGATACCTACATAATTAACCAATTTGAACTTTCTTGAAGTCCTAAATCTTTCCAATAACCATCTTGTGGGAGATATACCTCAAGGAAAACAGTTCAGTACTTTTTCCAATGACTTCTATCATAGAAACTTGGGGTTATGTGGACCTCCATTGCAAGAGAATGCAGCAAGGAGCCTGCACAACATTCTCCACTTTCACTAACCTTCGGGGGAGAACAGGGAGTTGGGTTTGGTTGGAAACCAGTGGCTATAGGATATGGATGCGGAATGGTCTTTGGAGTGGGAATTGAATGGTATGTAAAGGAAGACAAGGATGAAATCTAATGAAAATGGTAGCAGAATGAATTAGTTGTTATATGGCATGACTGGATAATGTCTTTTTACATACCCGCCATCTTTGAAAACAAAACTTAAGGGCAAGAACTTTATCACACTGTTTTGCATGGGAGATCTGGTTCAAATTTTTGCTGTAATATGAATGTGTTATACTTTTGCTTTATTGTGTGTTCTTTTTTTGTTTTTTATTGGTAGAAGAGTGCTATATACTTCATTTGCCTTGAGCTTGCAGTTTACACTATCAGTGCATTAATTATTTACTAAAAAATATTGCTACAGGTGGAGACCTATGGAGAAAGACAATTCTGTGCAACCAACGCTTGTAAGGATGCCAAAGAACAAGTATCCTATTATAGTTGAAGCACTATAACACGATTCCTCCAGAAATTACAAACAAACAACAGAAAAAGAGATAGCACAGAAAAATATTGTATATGAACAGAATCATTGTATCATTATTGTTGCTGCATGGAGAGAAATTATGAACCAAATCATGCTTTATTACTTGTGAGGAAAGAAACTAATTCTCAATGAATAATACGCATTTCCTTTTTCAGTATGTAGGTATAGTGCTAGAACGGAAAGCGACTAAAAATAATTAATATCCTGTTAACTCTGTTTCACCCCCTTCGTTATATACTCATCAATATTAGTCATTACATTGTTTAACAGATGTAAAAGCATAAGAATTCTGAAAAAAATCGTATATGAAACTGAAAGTTTTATAGACAATCTGCAATTAGACATATAATAGACTTTGTCTTGCGACTGCAACATCAAGGATTCTGTTGTCTTGTTGAATATTGTTTTGCTAAAAGTCCTACATTGTTATTGAAGCTCATAAATAAGTAAGAAGATTAGACTCATGCACACAAAATTTGATTAACTTGATACTATTGAAGTTCAAAATCTACTGTTTTGTTTAGAGATGTTCATCATCATATTAGATTAACCATAAGTGAAATTAAGCAAACATAAAACGTAAGTCTCATTTTTTAGAGTATTGACCTAAAGTCAATTCCAATAGCAGTGTTGGGAAAGAAAAAAAGATGAGATTATGTGTAATTTGAGTAAAGCCTAGGAGTGCATGTCGCTGTAATTTATTCTGATTAAAAATATAGAAAATTTCATAGATGAAAAATCGGACCACTCATGTAAGTGTGGGTCATCTTTGGATAGAGTACTGACTTCCAAGTCAATTAAGTATAATTATGACAACGTTTTGGATGGGATAGAAAATGAAAAGGGTGAGTTACTTGTCGATAATGATGATGACAAATCCAAAAATTTTAACTTTTGTGAGTATTTTATGTTGTGTATTGTATATTATAATTTTTTTAATAAGCAATTAAAATTTATATAACAAATAAATAAATTTAAACATATAAGTTATATGAAATTTATAGAGAACAATTTAAATGTATAATTTCGTTAAATTTCTAATGAACAATTTAAAGGGAAGGGGTTAGTTACTGAAAAAAATATATTCTGAAATATAATATTCTTTAAATACTTGTATTGAATTTCGATTCTTGTATATCCATAATTCAACAAGTTTTTGTTATTATTGCGCAAAAATGAAAGTCTTTAAAATAAATAATTGTTGCATTTGTTATGCAAGCACGAATTGTACTCGATCTTCTCCCTTTTTTACAAAAGAATGCAATAAATTAAATTGGAATGTGCATTTCTCTTGGACCACAACACCAATTGTGAAATTGGTTTTTCAAAGTTCGAATAATTAATTCAACTATATAGAATATTTTTATAACACAACATGAATATCTAATCTTATTGAAAACGATATTAATGGATGAAAAGATAAAAATTTCTTTTTAAAATTTACACATCATTCGAATAATTATTTCATGAATCATGTTTAGCATTTCCTAATTTTTAATTTTATTTTCTTCTTCTGAAATATAAAGACATGTACACCAATTAAAAAAGTTTATACTGTTTACAACTTTCTTTCAAAAAAAAAAATGTTGTTTACAACTTATTTTCCACGTTAATATTATCTTACTTTTTTTTTTCCAAACAAAATTTATAATCATTTTTTTCTTCTAAAATTTAATTCTAACATTAATTTAATTCTGATGCTCAACAACCTCATAATTATACTTACAACTCTTCCACAATATCCTAACAATGTCCAACTCCTAAATTGTGGCAAATATAAGATTTCTAATTTATAAATATTTTAATTTGTAAATTAAAATTTTGACAAATATTAATTTAAAAATAATTTGTTTCAATACTATAATTTTTAAAAATATGTTAATTTAATACATATACTTTCAACAAATATTTTGGAATTATGTATTTTTAATTTAATATAATATTTCTTTTAAATATTTCTAACATCTTGAAATTATACCATATACAATTATTAATTTACAATAATTTTATAAATGATATAATTTTGACAAATGTATTTTTTTATGTATAATTTCAAAAAATATTTTATAATTTAATTTCTTTTAGTTTAAGGTAATATTTATATTTTAAATATTTTTCTCCAAATTATATATATATATATATATATATATATATATATATATTTCATAAACAATTATTTCTAGTGTTATTTCAAAATAAACTTTGGAGAGCAATTCCATAAACTAAGATTGAAAAAAAGCATGAAAAAAAAAGGATATCCCGTTAAGTTCACATAATACAATTGAAATGACAATACTGAAAAGTGAGTACAACTTCGATAGCGTTATGAAAGGGTTAGAAAATGAATAACATATCCTTTTGACCCTTTATTTCTCAAGCGTTGATGTTATTCTAAGTTATTAATTTTTTTTTATTTTTATCTTTACTGTTTTACTTGAAATTATTTTTTTATCCTTTTTTAAATAAAATAAAATAATTTAATTAGAGTTTTTTTTTTGGAAAAAGAAGGAAACACATAATACAAAAACAAAATAAAGTAAAAATAAAACTACAACACTCCATTGTGTTCAAAAGTCATAAATTCATATACATGAGGGTTAAACAAATTCATCAAATCTCTATCATTCTTTTATAATATAAAATTTAAATTATTGTTCTATTTTTAAGATAATAAATTATATATATATATATATATATATATATATATATATATATATATATATATATATATATATAACCAGACAACGTAACTAAAAATATATTTTTATTTTGTATTAAAAAATATTTTTAAAAAATCTTATGAAAAAAATAATAATTCAGTGAGCTAGTTTACAAGCTAGTTCCGTCAAACCACACCCTATATATTTCTTCCTTTGAAACATTTTTTTGTTTAAATTGTTTATATTCAAATATGTTTTTTTTTGTCCCTTTTAAATTCTTGTTAACTTTTTGGTCCCTAATAAAAAAAAAGTATTATTTTGTTTCTAAATTTATTTAGATAGTGTAACGTCCATGATTGTCCAGCTATCAAAATCCTCCGGTGGTTAGAATTTTTTTAGATAGTTCTTTTTTGAGACTTTAACAATGAATTTTGCACCGCTCTACTGTTCTCAAAATCATTAACTATATTGACAGACCAATACGAGACTTCTTGCTTTGTTCACACAATTTTTTGGATCCCAGAAAGTTACTCATCCCATAACTATTTCAAATCAAGCATACTTAATTTTGAAATTCGTAAGTGATAAGTTACTGAAAAATAAATGTATCTTGTTGGTATAAATATTACCAACCAATTTCTTAAAGTCACCTTAATTATATAGCTTTATACATACTTAATCTCTGGATTCCTCTCACATTATGATGTGATTCATTTGGTGTGTTATAAATAGCACTTTAAAAAATAAAATAAAATTGTTTTGATAGTAATTTAGGAAAAAACAAAATTATTAACAACTAATTAACAAAAGTTTGTTAAGAATAAATAATAAAATTTGAAAAATTATCAAGAACCAAAATATATTTAAGTGAATTGTTTATAATAGAGAAGATTAAAAGAACATGAAAAATCAAACATTATGTTATTCTCTTTGTACAAGAGTTATAATTAATTTCCATCTAGTACTTTCTTACTTGTGGATATTGACATTATTCGATGTAACATCTTTAAATTAAATTTCAGAGAACAACTTACTACATACATTAAGATAGTGTTTTACCTTTGACAGTTGAAAAAATGCATTAAAAAGAAGAATTTATCGTGAAGGTTCAAAACAATACATTCATGTGTAATGTTAAGTGATGATGATATAAATAGTATAAGGTTATTTGTTATTTATTTGAGTTAACTTACTAAATATTTAATTCCACTCCACAACTTGATAAAACTCACCACCCTCATTCGATTCATTGACGGTTTACAAAATTTGCTCCGTCATGTTATTTCATTTCTAGTTGGTATTTTAAAGGGAAAAATGGTTAAATAAAGATATGAAGTAGAAAAATCAAATAAATAATATTTGCAGAAAAAATGAGTTCCAAGTCAAGTCAATTTAAATTGCAATTGTTGGGACAAATTGTGAAATTGGTTTTTTAAAGTGCGAGTAATTCAACTATATGGAATATTTTTATAACACAAATTAAAACATGAATATCTAATCTTATTAGTAACGATATTAATGGATGAAAATATAACTAAACATTTCTTTTTAAAGTTTATGCGTCATTCACATAATTATTTCATGTATCATGTTTAACATTTTCTAATTTTAATTTATCTTTTCTTCTTCGTAAATATAAAGACATGTACACTAATTAACAAAGTTCATGTTCTTTAAGATTTCCTTTAAAAAATGTTGTTTACAACTTATTTTCCACATTAATTATTATCTTAATCTTTTTTTTCAAACAAAACATAGTTAATTATTCATATAAAAATTAATTCTAACATTTAATTTTATTCTCAATGTTAAACAACCACATTAGTAACACCTACAACTCATCCACCATATCCTAACAATGTCCAACTCCTAAATTGTGACAAATATAAGTTTTCTAATTTATAAATATTTTAATTTGCAAAATAAGTTTTTAACAAATATTAATTTAAAAATAATTTGTTTAAATAATATAATTTTGAAAAATATGTTAATTTTATACATATGCTTTCAACAAATATTTTACAAATAATTTAATATAATATTTCTTTTTAAATATTTCTAACATCTTGAAATTATATCATATACAATTATTAATTTGCAAATAATTTTAAAAATAATATAATTTTGACAAATGTATTTTTTACGTATAATTTCAAAAAATATTTAATAATTTAATTTTTTATAGTTTAAGGTAATATTTATATTTTAAATGTTTTTTCTCCGAATTATATATATCATAAGCAATTATTTCTAGCGTTATTTAAAACTAAATTTTGGGGAGCAATTCCATAAAGTAAGACAAAGGTTTTGGCTTGACAATTGAATAAAATGCATAAAAAAATGATATCCCGTGAAGTTTAAGAGAATACAATTGAAATGGCAATATTACTGAAAAGTGATCATGAGCACAAACTCGGTAGTATTATGAGAGGGTTAAAAATTGAAATAACATTATTGAGGACAATCATGGTGTAGCGTTATGAAAGGGGTTAGAAAATGGATGTTTGCGTGAAAGATGAGCAGTTGAAGCCTTGAAAAATAAAAATATATCGTTGTGGCCCTTTATATAAGAGTTTGTTTAGTATGCACTAATAGTCTGTTTAAAAAGTCACTCCAATAGTTTATAATTTTATTTGACTAGAGTTTAAGTTGATTTATAATCCAAATAAGTTTGGGTATAAAAAAACTTATTCTAATATTTTAAGTTTATTTTCAGATGTTATTTCAACCAGTATTTTAGTTTATAAGCTATTAATTTTTTTTATCTTTATTATTATACTTGAAATTATTTTTTATCCTTTTTGAAATAAAATAAAATTATTTAATTAAATTTTAATATATTTTATTTTGGAAAATGAAGGAAACACGTCATAAAAAGTAAAACAAAATAAAAATAAAACTACAAACCTCCATTGGTTTCAAAACTCTTAAATCCATATACCTGAATAGGGTTAAACAAATTCATCAAAATCTCTATCATTCTTTTATAGTATCAAATTTAAATTATTGTCCTATTTTTAAGATAATAAATTTTTTCTGTAAAAATATAATAAATTGTTAAAAATAAATCATATATATATATATATAATTATAACCAAATAACTAAAAATATTTTTTATTAACAAATCTTATGACAAAAAAATAATTCAATAAGCTAGCTTACAAGCTTGTTCTGTCAAGCACACCCTATCTCATCGTTTAGATTTAAATATGTTTTTAATTCTTGATAAAAAAAAATTTTGGTTTTTCCCCTTTTAAATTATTGTTAACTTTTTGCTCCCTAATAAATTTTGTATTTTATTTTTTTGACTTTTGATTTATTTGGATAGGGCTTTAGAAAATGAAATAAAATTATTTTGATAGTTATTTAGGAAATAAACAAAACAAAAAATTATTACAAACCAAAAAGTTAACCGAAAATTTTTAGGAATTAAAAAACAAAATTTAAAAATTTAGCGAGAACCAAAAATATATTTAAACGGTTTATAACACAAAAGAACATGACAAATCAATCATTATGCTATTCTTTTTGAACAAAGAGATATAATTTCCATGTAGCTTCCTGGATATTGAAATTATTCGATGTAACATCTTTAAATTAAATTTCAAAGAGCAACTCAGTCCATACACTAAGATAGTGTTTTACCTTGACAGTTAAAAAAATGCATTAAAAAGAAAGATTTGCCGTGAAGGTTCAAGACAATACAGCATGTGTAATAAATGACACATGCATGTGTAGTTTTAAATGACGGTGATATAAATAGTATAAGGTTATTTGTTAGTTATTTGATTTAACTTAATATTTCATTTCTATTTGGTATTTTAAAGGGAAAAATTGTTAAATAAAGATATGAAGTAGGAAAATCAAATAAATAATGTTTGCAGAAAAAATGAGTTCCAAGTCAAGTCAATTTAAATTGCAATTGTTGGGACAACTTTGATAGCGTGTGAAAGGGTCATAAAATGTATGTGTCAATTCTGCATATAGTGTTTTTAATTTGGCTATAAATATAAATCTTTGGTTCCTGAGTGTTCCATGTATATTTTCCCTTATAGTACGGCAACGTAAAGACTTAAGAGCTGCAGAGGAAGTTAGAATATGGAATCATGGATGTGCTGCTTCCTTCTCTCTTCCCATTTCCTCATCCTTTCTTTTTCACCCTCTCATTCCTTATGCCACCCCCATGACAGCTTTGCCTTGCTGCACTTCAAAAACTCCTTCACTATTGATACTAGTTACAACGATAACTATGAATGTGATCCAGCTGATTATTCAAAGACCAGAACATGGGAAAATGGGAGAGATTGTTGCTCTTGGCATGGAGTCACCTGCCACCCCATCTCCGGTCACGTGACTCAGCTCGACCTCAGCTGCAGTGGCCTTCTCGGAGAAATCGATCCAAACAGTACGCTTTTCCATCTTTCTCATCTTCACTCACTCAACCTTGCTTTCAATCATTTCTATCAATCTCATTTGTCATCTCTCTTTGGTGGGTTTGTGAGCCTCACGCATCTCAACTTGTCTTCTTCTAACTTTGAAGGGGATATTCCTTCCCAAATCTCTCACCTTTCCAAATTAGTCTCACTTGATCTCTCTGCTAATTGGTTAAAGTGGAAGGAAGACACTTGGAAGAGATTGCTCCAAAATGCAACAGTTTTAAGGGTGCTTGTTTTGGATGGAACAGATATGTCTTCCATTTCAATCAGGACACTCAATATGTCTTCCTCTTTGGTTACTCTTAGTCTAGGAGAGACTGGGCTAAGAGGAAACTTGACAGATGGCATTCTCTGTTTACCAAACCTTCAGCACCTATCTCTTTCAGGGGTCCTTCAAGGCCAGCAGCTTCCAGAAGTGAGTTGCAGCGCAGCTTCTCTTGGTTTCTTGGATCTCTCAAATAACAACCTCAACGGTTCAATCCCTCCCTCTTTCTCTAACCTCACACATCTTACTTCCCTGGATCTCTCAGATAACGACCTCAACGGTTCAATCCCATCCTCACTCTTAACCATTCCACGACTAACTTTTCTGAATCTCAATGCTAATCGTCTCAGTGGTCAAATCCCAAATGCCTTTCCTCAGTCAAACAACTTTCACGAATTAGATTTGAGTGAGAACAAAATAGAGGGTGAGCTGCCATCAACACTTTCAAATCTTCAACATCTCATTCTCTTGGATCTGTCACATAATAAATTTATTGGTCAAATCCCAAATGTGTTTGTCGGGCTAACCAAATTGAATAGTCTCAATGTTTTGGATAACAATTTAGGAGGACCAATCCCATCTTCGTTATTTGGCTTAACTCAACTTTATGACTTGGAATGTTCTCATAATAAATTGGAGGGCCCTCTGCCTAACAATATAACAGGGTTTTCAAACCTAACATTCTTAAATTTATATGGCAACTTACTGAATGGGACAATTCCTTCTTGGTGTTTATCTTTGCCATCTTTGGTGGATTTAGATCTATCAGAAAACCAATTCTCAGGCCATATTAGTGCAATCTCATCATATTCCTTGGAGAGATTGTCTTTATCCCACAACAAGTTACAAGGCAATATTCCAGAATCAATTTTCAGCCTTGTAAACCTTACTGAATTAGATCTATCATCAAACAACTTAAGTGGATCTGTCCACTTTCCACTTTTCTCCAAGCTTCAAAATTTGAAAAGCCTTTACCTTTCACAGAATGATCAGTTATCACTAAATTTCAAATCCAATGTCAATTATAGTTTCTCCAGTTTATTTAGTTTGGACTTATCTTCTATGGGTTTAACTGAATTTCCAAAATTATCAGGAAAAGTTCCATTCTTGCAAAATCTCCGTTTGTCCAATAACAAACTTAAAGGTAGATTGCCAAATTGGTTATATGAAAATGATTCGTTAGTTACATTGGACCTCTCTCGAAACCTATTTTCGCAATCATTGGACCAATTCTCTTGGAACCAACGACTCAGTTATGTTGATCTTAGTTTTAACTCAATCACTGGTGGCATCTCTTCCTCCATCTGCAATGCAAGTTCAATTTGGATTCTCAACTTGTCTCACAATAAGTTGACAGGAACCATTCCACAATGCCTTGCTAACTCATCATTCCTGGAAGTTTTGGATCTACAACTGAACAAGCTTCAAGGCACTTTGCCAAATACCTTTGCAAAGGACTGTCTGCTCAGAACTCTGGATCTCAATGGCAACCAATTATTAGAAGATTTTTTGCCAGAATCTTTGTCCAATTGCATTCATCTGGAGGTTTTAGATCTTGGAAACAATCAAATAAAGGATGTTTTTCCACATTGGCTTCAAACTCTACCAGAATTGGCAGTATTGGTTTTGCGAGTCAACAAGTTGTACGGTCCCATTGCTGGCTTAAAGACCAAGCATGGATTCCCCAGTTTAGTCATTTTTGATGTCTCTTCCAACAACTTCAGCGGTCCAATACCAAAAGCCTACATAAAAAATTTTGAAGCTATGAAAAATCAAGATGATGGTTGGCCATACCTTGAAACAGATTTTGCAGGTGATGGAGCAGAGTACACTGATTCTGTGACTGTAACAACAAAAGCAATCACTATGACAAAGGAAAAAGTTCGGAAAGACTTTGTAAGCATTGATTTTTCAAAAAACAGATTTGAAGGAGAGATTCCGGATGTCATTGGAGAGGTTCATTTACTCAGAGGTCTCAACCTTTCCCATAACAGACTTAGGGGTCATATTCCCCAATCCATTGGAAATTTGACAAATTTAGAATCATTGGATCTCTCGTCAAATATGCTCACAGGTAGTATTCCTACAAAATTAACCAATTTGAACTATCTGGAAGTCTTGAATCTTTCCAATAACAATCTTGTGGGAGAAATACCCCAAGGAAAACAGTTCAATACTTTTTCCAATTATTCCTACGAGGGAAACTCAGGTCTATGTGGAGTCCCATTGACGACAAAATGCAGCAAGGATCCGGAACAACATTCTCCGCCTTTTACGGCCTTGAGGAGAGAACAGGGCATTGGATTTGGTTGGAAACCAGTGGCTATAGGATACGGATGCGGAATGGTATTTGGAGTGGGAATGGGATGTTGTGTATTATTAATTGGAAAGCCTCAATGGCTTGTGAGAATGGTTGGCGGTCAGCTCAATAAAAAGGTGAAAAGGTGTCAGCTAATGAAAATGGTAGCAGAATGAATTAGTTTATATGGCATGACTGAAGAATGTCTTGTTGCACACCTTCCTCTTCAATTTCAATTCTGCCTTCTTGGAAAACAAAATTCAAAGCCAAGAACCTTATCACACTTCATTGCATCGGAGATCTGCTTCAAAGTTTTGTTGTAATATAAATGTGTTGTACTTTTTTGGGTAGTAGAGTGTGATGTACTTCATTTACCTTGAGCTTGGAATTTTGTTGTACTTAATACATATTGTTGTATTGATTATATATTAATAGCTGTTGTGTATTTTTAAAAATGTTATGCATTGGTTGTTGCAAGAATATTGTCATTCTTATGTCTCATTTCGTTCAACGAGCTTATTTCACAGTTTCACCTTCCTCTGTAGTACGTAAGAGCGCAAGCTGAGCAAACTAAAGGAAGGCCTTGGGTATAGTAAAGTGCCATGGGATCTAAACTTAGATTTATTCTATTAAGTATTAATATAAAAAATAATCGATGTTAAAAGTAAATTTTTTAATAATGTAAATTCTTACTATTAATGAACTCAATGTAACCAAATACATTATTTTTTATTTTTTTTTATGTAAAGCATATATAAAATTACTGTTTACTAAAATAAATAAAGGTTAAATGTTTTAGTTAGTAAAAAAAATCTAATCATATTTATATAAAATTTATCATTGTAATAATTGTGTCATATTGTCAAAGTATGATTGATTGATTGTTACCGGTTGTTTAAAGTCACAATTAGTATTGAATAACTAATAATTTGAAATTCCTTTAAAAAGACTAGTAATTTGAAATTATATTTAACTAGTTAGTAGATATGTATATTAGTATTTTAATAATAAAATGTTGAAAAAAAAACCCCCGTTAATTCTCTTTTTTCTTGTAGTACATGATGATAATAAAAATAACATATAATAGTTCTAAGAGTTCGCTCATGTAGTCTTGTTGTTAAACGTAAAATTAGGGTTGAACTCATAGTGAAAAACACATGTAAAATGACGAAAAATATTTACTCAAAATTAGTTCATCCATTTAAGTAAGGGTGTATTTATTTTTAGATAACTTCATGACTAAATTTTTTTTACTTTATTAAATAAATAAAAAATAAAGTAATTTCTGAACTAATTTACTCAGAAATTAAAAAGAATAATGATTCTACTATTTAATCGCTACACATTAAATACCTGATTTATTTTCTGCACATCACACAGCTTGTCCATATTTTTTATTAAGTGTAATATTCGTCTTTCTATTTTTTAAAATTTGTAATTTTTAATCTCTTATTTGAAAATAGACATTTAATCCCTTTATTTGTTAAAATCCATATTTGTATTCTCTTATTTTAAAATAAAGACATTTAATATTTTACTTTTATAAAATATGCAGTTTCCGTCTTTCTCTCAAACGGAAAACGTTTACGGTTAAAATATTAATATTGACTATAATATAAATTAAGTTACATCATTAAATTTAGGTTATATCAACTTAATTTTTTCCTAATTAATGCTAAATGATTATGTGAATATATAAATAAGAATGATCAAAATTATAAATTTTACAAAATTAGATGAATATAATATCTTTATTATAAATGATTTTTCTAGCTTGTACAAACTTGCACAGGTCAGGTCATTAACAATCCACTAACAACCAATTTTAATTAACTATTGATAATTATGTCTCTCCTATTTATTTCATACACTAACTCCTTTAGAATCTTTCTGCTCTCAAAAAACCTACTAATCTCTCTCTTCAGTACTTAATTTTGTTTTTTATTTTAAAAGCATTTTTAAAAAAATTTCTAAAAGCTGGAGTAGTATTTTTTAAAAACTGGGAGTCACATTTACGTATATATTTTTTTTTATTTTCTAAAAACTGGTAGTAGCTTTATGTAAAATTTTAAAAATATAGTTTATAACATTAGTATTTATTTCATGAATTAGTAGCCTTTATTTTAGATGCATTTAAGCATTCCCGTTTTTAGAAAATAAAAAAATGCATTTAAATAGAAAACTATAATTAAGTAATGAGACTATATATTAGTAAGATGATGAGAGAAGAGAGATTGTAAAGAATATTAAGAGTATATTTAGTGGTAGATTTCAAATTGAAATCTTAGACCATTTTTTTGAGATCCTATAATGTTACATAAGATTGAAAATCTCTTAAGATTTTTCATTTTTCTTTATTGTTAGATCTCATTTTTAGATTTTAGAAAGAGAGGGAGAATTATTCTTTTATGAACACCGCGTAAATTGTAAGAGTTTTTCATAACTAGTTATATATTACTTTGTTACATTATTTATTTTAGTAAACAGTAATTTTATATATGTTTTACATAAAAATAAAAAAATAATGTATTGAGTTCATTAATTATAAGAATTCACATTATTAAAAATAACTTTTAACATCGATTATTTTTAATTCTCATGATTGAACCAGTGCACCTAGCCTGTTTAGTGGTGAGTCATGTGTGGCTAGTTATGTATTACTTTGTTACATACGCTTTTAACATACGACTCTAACTTAATTTTTTTGAAAAAAATATTACCATTTTACAGTTGTAAATATTTTTATGAATTTGAAGTCGTGAACTTTTTTTTCTAAAAAATTGATAAAATTTGTTTTTTAAAAAAATGGTAAAAAAAAAATTTGGTATAATTTATTTTTTGATATTGTAAATGGTTTTTTAGTTTAACTATTTAATAAATAAATGTAAGAAATATAAAAATATATTAAATAAAATAATTATTAAAATTAGATATATCAAAAAGTAAGAAAATATTAAATAAAACCATATAAAAAAAATTTAAAAAATTAAAACCTTTATAGAAACCATATAAAAATTTTAAAAAAATATATTAAATAAAAATATTAAAATAAAGGAAATACATAAAAAATACAAAATATTAAATCAAATTATAAAATTAAAAATATATTAATTTTTTAATTTTTAAATTGAAAAAAATTAGAATTTTTTTTAAAAGTTTATGAAACAACTAAAAAATTTAAATTTTTTATATTTTTTATTTAATATTTTCTTAATTTTTGGAATACCTAATTTTTAATATATTATTTTATTTAATATATTTTATATATTTTTTACATATATTTATTAAATAATTAAACTAAAAACTATTTATAATTAAAAAACAAAATTTATGATTTTATTAAAAACAAAGTTTATGACTTTGAAGTTCTATTGTTTTAAAAAAAACTTTTAGATTCATAAAAAAAATTACGACTTTAAAATTGTATGTAAAAAAATTATGCTGGAGTCGTAAAAATTTTTATGACTTTAGTTTAAAAATTTAAAAATATATAAGTCATAAACAATGTTACGACTTCAAAATCAGAAATTGTAACTTTTACCACTTATCCATTTTGGTTAATAATTTAAAACCCACTCCAAAATGGTGTCACTTATAGTAAATTTTTCTATCATCACCTATCCCAACACTACTACTATCATTATCGTTATTATCTTCATTTGCATTGCCTTTATCATCACCATTGTTCCCCTTTTGAGAAGGTAACGAGGGACAATAATAATTCATTAATGATATTGGATTGTATGTAGACAGTGGTGTTGCAGAGTAGGTGATAAACATATTTGAATGTTCACAAAAAATATTAAAATATATTGAATATTTTGTAATCTTTAATCTTTCAAGCATAATTAATTATTATGTATTGTTTAACTTATAAATTTTGCCACATATCACTTTATTTTAATATATTAATTTTCTTTTTTAAAAAATCATAAATTTTAATGTAAAAATAAAACCCATTTAAAAAAAACATAATTGAAATAATGCACTATAATATGATTTCAATTCCTAGAAAAAATATTTTAAACAAATGAAAAGTGAAATCGTGTTTTAATATATGATTTCTTCACTTGAAATCGTATATAAAAGTATTTACTCATTTTTATAATTTAAAAAAATACTCAGCAACTCTTTTAAAAATCTACCCATTTATGTGTAATTAACCCTATATATTTTGTATAGATAAAATACTTATTTTCTCTGTTTGAGCACAACTCTCCCAATATAATTTTCTTTCATTTATTAACTTAACATTTAATATTTAACAAAAATATTGATGTGAAACTTTAATGTATTGTCATCTCTATTTCAGTTAAATATTGAATATCAAATTAATTACGAACAAAAATTAAAATGATGGAAAGACCAAATTTGCAAGAAAAAATTGGGAGACCACATTTCAAATTTAACAATAATAAAATGAAGCTAAAATAAAACTTAAGTGCCATATTTTCTGATCATGACCTCCAAATCAATTTCAATAGCAATGTTGTAATAACCTTAATAACTTCTTTGACATATCTGCGTTCCATCTTTGCATAAATTAACTTCCAAGTCAATGCAAAACAAAAGACACTATAGCAACGTTTTGCATGGGGTAGAAAATTGTGGAAACT
Source organism: Glycine latifolia (assembly GCA_013407115.1). NCBI lineage: Eukaryota > Viridiplantae > Streptophyta > Magnoliopsida > Fabales > Fabaceae > Glycine > Glycine latifolia. Next base: position 25,981,806 of record CM023956.1, read on the forward strand.
TTCTGTAGAACTTTTTTGCTAAAGAAACCTCTATTCACCGACAACACACTTTTTATCCCTCTCGTTCTCTCCATATATGATATTTGCTTTGTCTTATACTAATAAATAAGGAAATTATAATCACCTCATTAACAAACTAATTTTTTTTTTCCTAATCCAGTAACAAACTCATTTGTAAGATTTCTTTGGTTAATTTATGCGATTATAATTTCTAAACTTTTTGGGATACAACTACCAATTATATATGTAAGTTCAAGAAGATAGGAACTATATAATTCTATTACTATAGTAAAGATGTACTTTTTTAATTAACAAATGGTAATTTTTAGTTTTATTTATTCAAATTAATTAACTTATTTAATATTTAATTCCAGTCAACTACTTGCTCAAACTGATTATCCACCCTTCACTGAAGTCTGAATTACATGAAGTAGAAAAATTAAAAATTACAAAATGCAGTTTAAAGAGAAAAATTAATTAAAACAATAAAATAGATATATGAACTAGAAAAATCAAATAAATAATGTTTGCATAGAGTTTTAAATTAGTTCGAGTTAATTCAACTATATGGAATATTTTTTTAACACAAAACATGAATATCTAATCTTATTGGAAACGATATTAATGGATGAAAAGATAAACATTTCTTTTTAAGCTTTATACATCATTCACATTATTATTTCATGTATCATGTTTAAAATTTTCTAATTTTAATTTATATTTTCTTCTTCGTAAATCTAAAGACATGTACACCAATTAAAAAATTTCATGTTGTTTACAACTTCCTTTTAAAAAAATGTTGTTTAAAACTTATTTTCCACATTAATTATTATCTCAATCTTTTTTTTTCAAACAGAACTTATAATCAATTTTTCATATAAAAATTAATTCTAACATTTAATTTTATTATCAATGTTAAACAACCACATTAATAACACTTACAACTTATCCATCATATCCTAACAATGTCCAACTCCTAAATTGTGACAAATATAAGTTTTCTAATTTATAAATATTTTAATTTGTATGTTAAATTTTTGACAAATATGATTTTTGAAATAATTTGTTTAAATAATATAATTTTGAAAAATATGTTAATTTTATACACATGCTTTCAACAAATATTTTAGAATTAAGTATTTTTTAATTTAATAATATTTCTTTTTAAATATTTCTAACATCTTGAAATTATATCATATACAATTAATAATTTACAAATAATTTTATAAATAATATAATTTTGACAAATATATTTTTATGTATAATTTCAAAAAATATTTTATAATTTAATTTTTTTATAGTTTCAGGTAATATTTATATTTTAAATTTTTTTTCTCTGAATTATATGTATCATAAGCAATTATTTCTAGCGTTATTTCAAAATAAATTTTGGGGAGCAATTCCATAAAGTAAGACAAAGGTTTTGGCTTGGCAATTGAAAAAAAAATGCATAAAAAAAGGATATTCCATGAAGTTTAAGACAATACAATTGAAAATGGCAATACTTATTATTCCAATTCATATCCCTCCTTCTTTCTCTAACCTCAATGGAGAGTACTTATATGAGTTTTTTAGAATCTCTTATTCATCTTTGTGTGGTCCCTACAATATTATATCACTCATAAGAATTTTTACAAAATTTTGCTCTAATACAAAAAATTATAAGAAATTTCAAAAAATCTCATTGATTGGTCATGTTTGAAAAATAAGAAACTCTAAAAAAGGTTTCTTATATTAGAAACCCAAATTTTTTGTGAATGAACTCTCATGCCACCTAGATACTCTTCAATGCATAATTTCTTCTAAGAAACAATTCCTTATCTTTAGAAATCCACCAAGCATCTCTCATTGGAGATGCTGCTGTATCTCTCAAATAACAACCAACAGTTCAGTCCCATCCTCACTCTTAACCCTTCCACGACTACCTTTTCTGAGTCTCTATGATAATCGTCTCAGTGGTCAAATCTCAAATGTCTTTCTCCTCAGTCAAACAACTTTCACGAATTGCATTTGAGTTATAACAAAATAGAGGGTAAGCTGCCATCAACACTTTCAAATCTTCAACATCTCATCCTCTTGGATCTTTCACAGAATAAATTAGTGGTCAAATCCCATCTTCATTATGTGGCTTAACTCAACTTTCTGACTTGGATTGTTCTGATAATAAATTGGAGGGCCCTCTGCCTAACAGTATATCAGGGTTTTCAAACCTAACATCGTTAAGGTTAAATGGAAACTTACTGAATGGACAATTCCTTCTTGGTGTTTATCTTTGGCATCCTTGGTGGATTTAGATCTATCAGAAAACCAATTCTCAGGCCATATTAGTGCAATCTCATCATATTCCTTGGAGAGTTTGTCTTTATCCCACAACAAGTTACAAGGCAATATTCCAGAATCAATTTTCAGCCTAGTAAACCTTACTCGCTTAGATCTATCATCAAACAATTTAAGTGGATCTGTCAACTTTCCACATTTCTCCAAGCTTCAAAATTTGGCAAGCCTTTACCTTTCACAGAATGATCAATTATCGCTGAATTTCAAATCCAATGTCAATTATAGTTTCTCTTTTATGGGTTTAACTGAATTTTCAAAATTATCAGGAAAAGTCCCAAATTTGAAATTTCTCCATTTGTCCAATAACAAAATTAAAGGTAGAGTGCCAAATTGGTTGCATGAAACGATATCGTTGTTATATGAATTGGACCTCTCTTTTAACCTATTGACGCAATCATTGGACCAATTCTCATGGAACCAACAACTGGGTTACCTTGATCTTAGTTTTAACTCATTCACTGGTGGCTTCTCTTTCTCAATTTGCAATGCAAGTGCAATTGAGATTCTCAACTTGTCCCACAACAAGTTGACAGGAACCATTTCACAATGCTTTTCTAACTCATCATCCCTTCTAGTTTTGGATCTACAACTGAACAAGCTTCATGGCACTTTGCAAATACCTTTGCAAAGGACTGTCAGCTCAGAACTCTGGATCTCAATGGCAACCAATTATTAGAAGGTATTTTACCAAAATCTTTGTCCAATTGCATTAATCTGGAGGTTTTTAGATCTTGGAAACAATGAAATAAAGGATATGTTTCCCCATTGGCTTCAAACTCTACGAGAATTGAAAGTATTGGTTTTGCGAGCCAACAAGTTGTACGGTCCCATAGCTGGTTTAAAGACCAAGCATGCATTCCCCAGTTTAGTCATTTTTGATGTCTCTTCCAACAACTTCAGCGGCCCAATACCAAAAGCCTACAAAAAAAATTTGAAGCCATGAAGATCGTTGTTCTAGATGCTGATGGGCAATACATGGAAATTTATTATCCTTATTCTGGAATCAATTTCGCTGATTCTGTGACTATAACAACAAAAGCAATTACTATTACAATGGACAAAATTCGAAATGACTTCGTAAGCATTTATTTATCGCAAAACAGATTTGAAGGAGAGATTCCAAATGCCATTGGAGAGCTTCATTCACTCAGAGGGCTCAACCTTTCCCATAACATACTTAGTGGTCGTATTCCCGAATCCGTGGGAAATTTGACAAAAGTTAGAATCATTGGATATCTCCTCAAATATGCTCACTGGTGGGATACCTACAGAATTAACCAATTTGAACTTTCTTGAAGTCCTAAATCTTTCCAATAGCCATCTTGTGGGAGATATTCCTCAAGGAAAACAGTTCAGTACTTTTTCCAATGATTCCTATGAGGGAAACTCAGTGCTGTGTGGAGTCCCACTAACAATCAAATGCAGCAAGGACCCTGAACAACATTCTCCACCTTCAACTACCTTCAGTAGAGAACGAGGATTTGGATTTGGTTGGAAACCAGTGGCTATAGGATATGGATGCGGAATGGTCTTTGGAGTGGGAATGGGATGTTGTGTATTATTAATTGGAAAGCCTCAATGGACTGTGAGAATGGTTGGAGGCCAACTCAATAAAAAGGTGAAATGGAAGACAAGGATGAGAGCTAATGAAAATGGTAGCTGAATGAATTAGTTGATATGTGGCATAACTGTAGAATGTCTTCTTGCACACCTTCCTGTTGAAATTCAATTCTGCCTTGTTGGTAAACAAAACTTAAGGGCAAGAACCTTATCACACTGCATTGCATATGCATGGGTGATCTGATTCAAAGTTTAGTTGTAACTGTAATATGATGTGTTGCACTTTTTTTTTCTTTCTGTTGGATAGACGAGTGTAATGTACTTTTTTTTTTCTTCCAATGCACCAGAAACTCGGGTCTAAATCATCCATAAGTTTGATGTTCTTCATTTTCCTTGAGCATGCTATTTTGTTTTATTTAATACATATAATTGTAGTATTGGTTATATAATAATAGCTGTTGTTGTATACTTTTAAAAATGTTATGCATTGATCATTGCTAGAAATAGAATATTGTGTTAACAGTATGTAGTTTCATTTCATTCGAGGAGCTTATGTCACGTACAGTTTTACCTAAATGCAGTCGTCTTATTTCGTTTAAGGAGCTTATTTCACAGTTTCACCTTCCAGTGTGGTACGTACGCAAAAGAGCACAAACAACGCAAACTAAGGGAAGGACATGGGTATTTAAAAGAGCTACGGGTTCCAAACATAGATTTATTCTATTAATATAAAAAACCAACAATTTACCAATATATTTATCTATTATATTTATAATATACAAAACTTGATCATCAATTGCAGATTATGTCAATGCCAGGTGACTTTTCTGATGGTTATTCCATGCCATGTAAGCAAATTTTAGCTATTTCGTTTCAAACTCCCTCAGGCACATTTGAGGGAAGGACATGGGTATTTAAAAGAGCTACGGGTTCCAAACATAGATTTATTCTATTAATATAAAAAACCAACAATTTACCAATATATTTATCTATTATATTTATAATATACAAAACTTGATCATCAATTGCAGATTATGTCAATGCCAGGTGACTTTTCTGATGGTTATTCCATGCCATGTAAGCAAATTTTAGCTATTTCGTTTCAAACTCCCTCAGGCACATTT
>CM023956.1:25986836-26032206 GCA_013407115.1 Glycine latifolia
TGTGTCTTACATGGCAATTCTATGACTGGATGACCATATAAAAAACCTTCACACAGATATGGAAAGATCTTCAAGAGCTTTGTCCTGAGGAGGTTCATTGTCTTCATGACTAGGAGAGTAGTAAGATATTAATAACCGGCAAAGATGGGATTGAGTTTTAATCTGTTTTACACTGGCCAGCAATTTCTAGGCCACACCAGCTTGCTGCAAACCACTTGGGAGGCTCACAAAAGGCTAAGAATGCTGTTTTCTGAACCTTTTTATCAATTGATGGTCTGAAAAAATATTTTCCATTTCATAAATACTCAGGCAATGGAAACATTAGATCAATGGCTAGGAAGAAAAGTCCTGGTTCTTGAGGAGGCTTCTAATTTGAGTTCCACTAAGTATTCAAACAAGAAAAATTTCCATATTTCGTTATATATGCATCTTATTCTATAATAAATCAGTATTTGAAATATTGAATATAACAGTTTACTCTAAAAGTGATTGAACACATGATCATGAGTTTAGGGCCTTCTTAGGAGGAACAGGAAAAGTTTGGTCAAACTTTAAGATTGTTTCTTCCATATTTGCTTCATTGCCTTTTAAACTTTCAGAGACAGAATTTTCATCGCAGTATCAAGGTTACAAAGTAATACACAATTACCCACACATGACACACCACTAAACAGACTAGGTTCACTGATTCAATTATGAGGATCACTGAATTCTCCTTTCCTCGGATACAAATGCTATGCATGTGAGCATGCTCCGGGATATTATGCACTAGATGTTGGATTCTATAATATTTCAGAGGGAAAGTTGCCAAGACATTAAACAAGATTTTTTAGAATCCTTAGAATTAGATATGAAAAATAGCAGAGAAGATGGAGAAGAAGATAAACAATTGAAGGACAATATATTAACTCTGCTGGTTGCAGACCATGATGCCACAACTATTCTCATACATAGCTCATCAAATTTCTTGATGAAAATCCAACAGTTCTGGAACAATTGACAATAAATATTAGGAACCTATAATCTTTATCCTTTACATGGTTGAAGATTATAAAAACTAGCTTCATGAATGCTGATGTTTTTGTAGGAGGTACACAAACAAAATTGTTACAAACAGGAGTGGAACAATCTTACATGGTTTGAAGTTAATAACATGCCTTGCACAGCCAAAGTGAGCATCAATGTTTTAGTTTGCAAGTAACATCCAAGTTTTAACAGCTGACCAAGATTTTTGGTCTTTTGAATGTTGGGACTACTAAATGCACCTCCCAGTTAGTTAAAGCCTACCCATGACAGTTGCATGTTAATTTGGTTGAGCTAAAATGAATTGTGTTAAACATTCCAACTAGGCAAAATCAACTCGTGCGCATAAGGGTGGCAATAAAATTTCGTTTGTATCTATCAAAAAATAAAATATTTTTTTTTCTCTTGTTTTCAAACTTAGATTGGGTAGCATATTTAAAATTGTGTTAACAAGCAACTTGTGCAACTTTTTTGTAAACATATTTTAAAAAAATCTGTCTTGTTCTTCTTAGAAGGTTAGTAAAATATAAAAAGAGTTACAAACTTAATCTCAATTTTTAGAAGCACAAATACAAATAATTAAATTTGATTATATATAAATAAAAAATCAGAATGTATTTAACTTTTATTTTTCATTACTGACTCATCACCCAAAAAATAAAAAAGTAAAAAAAGTAAACAGTTCGTGAGTTAATGCCACTTTATTTGCGAGTTAAATAAGTCTATCCGCATTAACTACTACTTATTCTATTTTTAATTCAATAATTTCACAGCTCATGATATAGCTCATCTTACTTAAAACTACGTAATTAAAAGAGCCACCCTAAGAATTTAAATTATCTAGAGGGTTAAAATAACGAACATTGTCAATATTGGGTGAAGATGATAATACCCATTCTGATTGACTCTTCTCATCAACCCGAAGGAGACTGACTTTGCAGTCAAAGTCAAGAAAACCTCATTACAGATTTACAATATTCTCTGTAGGGAAGGAAGTAAATAGTTATTAGTGATTAATCATTATTATTATTATATAATAAATCACAATTAGAGTATTACAGTTGTAGACTTGGAGTCAACATTAAAAAAATATAAAGGTTGCCTATCTTACGTTAATATATCTTCTTAATTATGTAGTATTTTGCGTTTGCTTACTTTATGTTTTGGTTTTCAACTTTGTTTTCTCATTTAAGGTGTTGTAATTTGCACACTTAAGACAAGGTGATGCAATTTAAAGAGTGAAGTAATTTCCTTTTATTTTTCGTAGGGTATCATATATATATTTTTCATAATTAAGTAATTTTGCTCAAATATTTCATCTACTTATAATGTAAAATTTACATTGCCATTAATTTGCTTTTGACTTTTATTGTAATTATTTAAAATTTATATTTTTTATCATAAAAATCTGAAAAGTTACATCTATAATTTTTAATTAAGCGTACATTTTTGTAATTTTTATAAATTTTAGTAAATAACAAAAATTATATAATAAATTGGTAGTATTATCATTTAATTATAAATTATTATATAAAATAATTAACTTTTATCATTCAAAAGAAAAATTAAGTTATTGTTCAAATATATAAAAAAATTATTAACTTTTACAAATATCTTAAAAATCATATTTATTATAATTTCTAATTGGTTCACAAATATAAATATTTGTATTTACACTCGTTCAAATATACCATGATTTCTCTTAAATCATTTTAATTAAAAGCAACAATAAATGTAAGTAAAAGAGTAGTAGGAGCTAAAATGTAAGTTATGCTCAATAATTAATAGTTATATATTACACCAGTATAAAACATTTCTACCATATCATCCAATCAAATAATAATTAATTATTATAAAAATCAACCAATTTATTATATATGATAAATTATTATTAATAATTATGTAAAAAAAAATTATAATACTAGAAGTATTAGTTAAAATTGGTAAGAGTAAAAGAAAATGAGATATAGGCAAAAAAATTAATTAATTGCAATTTTAAAACAAAATTACGCATATACTGTACTTTTGAAGTTAATTACGATTATATGGCAATTAGATACGCTCAAGGAAGGTGCGATAGGTGTTAAATGGCGCCCAGGTGAGGCGCGACACGAGCAAAGTGACGCCTACAGGAGGCGCGACCAAGGAGAAGTGGCGCCTGGGCCAGGCGCGTCTTTGCAGCAGTATATATGGGCCTCTCTTGCTTTTTGAAATCACTTTTTCAGTTTCTACCTCTCTCTAAAATTTTTTGCTCTAAGTTTTTAGGTGCCTTTGAAGATTTGCGTAAGGAAATTCTGTCCAAGTAAGTGCTCAAATAATTATTTTATATATTTTGTTAAATAAATGATATTATTATGTTAGAAAAAATATTGTTATTAATGTAGAAAAATTTTAGTCATGTAATGTAGAATATATTTATTATGCAATAATATTATTTGTTAGTGACATGTAGGAAATTCTTAGTGATCTAAGGTAGAATTTATTTATTGCCTTAGAATGTTATTGCTTAGTGACCTAGGAAATCGTTAATCATTGTTATTATAAATAGTTAGTGACATAAAGTTGAATATATTTTTTGTATTTGAATATTATTTTTTAGTGATGTAGGTTATCATTAATTTATTTTAAAAGACAAATGAAACAAATTATGGTTAGTGACATGTAGAAACTTGTTAGTGACTAAAATTATAAAATTGAGAAATTTTTTTCATTATATTTATTTAAATTGTTATTTTTCTTTTAATTTATGAGGAAGTTTTGTTTAGTTTTAAATTACTAAAACAAACATAATTAAAAAATTATTCAGTTAATATTTATAAAATTGAATTATTTTAAAGTTTAGAGTATAGTATAGTTTAATGATAAATGTTAAATTAAAACAACATAATTATTAAATTAATCATGTTTATTAAGTTAAACTCTATAAGTGAATAAAATATGCGTAATAAGAGTTTTAAGTAATATAAGTAAACTTATATATTCTTTACATTGATTTGAATTTTCTCCATATTTATGTTGTTATTTTCCAACACAAATGATAGGTCAATAAGAAAATGATAAAGTGAATCATAAGAAATGGAATTCGTGCATTTTCAATTAATATTTTACAGTTTAATGAGCTAAATTGATTTGAGAAAAGTAAGTGATATTATTATTAAAACCAATTTTCTTTATATGAAATATGTAGTATATTATTATGGCTGAGTCATCGTCATCAGAGTCACCTCGTTCTGGGTCTGACAATGAGCCTGAGCCTACCGATCTCACTACCCATGTTATTCCCGGACCATATAGATGGGATGTACTTAGGAGGCGTGGACAGCGTACGCATATTTCACAGTCAGTTTGGAATGACGGAACACAAAGACTGTTGAAGATTCGTCGCGGAGGTAGACCTAGCGCTGGCCCCCCACCAGAGGATATTCCAGACGTAGTAGCCCAGTATTTGACTGAGGCGGATTTCATACATGTCGCGCGAATGCGATATATGCCGGTACAAATTCTTGACCAATGTTCTTATGTTAAGCATGTTTAAAATATATGACCCTGTAATTTGTTGATTCATACGTGACTTATATTTTTCATATTGATGTTGCCCTCATTAGTGCTATGGTCGAGCGGTGGCGGCCAGAGACACATACTTTTCATATGCCGCAGGGTGAGATGACGATAACATTGGAAGATGTCGCTGGAATCTTAGGCTTGCTTACTGATGGGCAAGTTGTTACCGGACGGACACACGCTGATTGGCCCGAACTATGTAATCAGGTGTTCGGTAACGGACCCAATCCTGCCACCGAGCTAACCTCTGGCAATGTGAGGTTATCATATTTTGACCGAGTGTATCCATCATGGAATGCAGTTGCTGGTCATGAGCAGAATGTGATATACTTCACGAAGGCTCACATTGCTCGCATGTTAGGATCTTGGATCCTTTGTGACCGGTCAGGTGGGAGCGTAGTAGGATGTCGATATGTTGCCCTACTTGTCGGTGATTTTGCTGATATTGGATCGTATAGCTGGGGGTCTGCAGTTCTGGCCCACTTGTTTAGACAGTTGTGCGACTGCACCGACCCAGATAGAAAAGATATAGGAGGTTGCACTGTTTTGCTGCATATTTGGGCATGGCTCCGCTTTCCATCTATTGCGCCCCCTTTGCCATCCACTCATGACGTGGACCGACACTTTGGACACAGGTATATATCTTTTTTTGCAATTAAAGTAGCCAATATGACGATGTATAGCAATTAATTAACAGTTTAATGTTTAATTATTTTAATAGATTTAATGATGTTGGTCGGTTTAGCATGAATTCACTAAATTGGTATCGAGACAGGCTAGACAGGTTAAGCAGAGATGAGGTATGTCTAATTATACAAATATTTTATGCACATGGCATTTTGCATCGTGTGGATCTGTGAAATGACTTCTTTATATGTTGCCATATTGTAGGTTGTTTGGCAACCGTATGATGATTATGAATTCATGGGTGCATTAGCTGAAACCCGTCATTTGTGGATGGCTCGCACCCCAATCATTTGTTTTCACATTGCTGAGTATGCACAGCCTGATAGGTGTATGAGGCAATTTGGACGGGACCAGCCGATACCTCATAGGCCTGGGAAATTGAAAGGTGTTTATGATTTTACCCTTCGGGGTAAACCCCAGGAAGATTGGCGTCGGAGGTTAAGGAAATTCATCGAGAGATGGAATAGGCGAGCTCAGCATGTTGATGTGCCTCCTGCAATAAATGGTCTTATGTCGCCCAACCATGAGTACATGGGTTGGTATAGACTGTGTGGCAAGCGACACGTGACGAAGCGGGGTGCCTCACAACATCGCACGGTAAGTCCTTCTCTTTTAATGGTTTATTAAGTATCTGCATGGCATTTTGTTTAAGTATACATGGTTTCATTTGCAGCTTGACGGGTTGGAGAATTTGTATTTTGTCACCCTGGATGATGAATTTCCTAACCATGGGTTGCATTACGTGCACGGTGAGGTGACTCGTCTTATTGGTGTTTGGAAAGAAGCTTGTGGGGTTGATGAACCAAGTCAAGAGGCACCATTGACGCAGATTCCCCCTGAGCCTCAGTTGTCGCTAGACGTTGGTCGTCGTGCGAGAGAGGGACGAGGATTGGGACGTCGGCGCCGACCTATTCCAGCAGTTCCTGAGCCCATTGTTGCACCTAGGCCTCCTACAGTTGCTGGATACTTTAGGCCTCCCTACCTAGGTAAGGAATTTGGTATTCAGCAAACATATTATGAGCCGCCGCACCAAGAGCAGCCAGAGCAGCAGATTTCGGAGCAGCAGACGCCGTCGGACACCCAGTGGCCACCATGGGAGACACAGACCCCCATGGACACCCAGACATATTATCAACCACAGTGGCAACCTCAGGACACGCAAGCAGGGTCGTCGTTTCAGCGTAGTCCAGTTCATATGCCCCAATGGAAACATGGGGGAAGCAGTAGCCAGGGAGGTGATACTTGGACTGATGCTGACGTTCAGGGCATGTATAGCAGCATTAACTTTGATGATGATGCTCAGCCAAGCCATGATACAGAGGTGACATACGAGGCTGATCGTGGTGATGGTCGACGTATATTGCCTGATCGGTAAGCTCGGTGGAGACAGTGGCCTCCACCTTCAGCTTAGTTTTGTGTGTTTTCTTTATTACTTATTATGGATTACTGTAGCCATTTTTATGGACTATGTTTGATACATTGTTGGCATGTTTCATACATTCCTTGTAATTGGTTTTTTGTATTTAAATCACGTACATTGACAACTACGACACCCACATAAGACAACAAATAATACCGTAAGTCAACAATAGCATATTAAAATTATTTATCACGGGTTGGTTGCTTGCCAACTAGGACAATTGCGACGGTTATGCCCAGGTAATCTGCATATACCACACCTAACACGACTTTGGCTAGACTCAACTTCATCCATCTCATTACGTATTCTTGTTGCCTTAGGACGACCCTTTGCGCGCAACATAGACTTGTCAGGTATTAGTATTGGATCTGCACTCGGTGGAATCGCTTGTTCGTTACCAATTGGATGCCATGGAAATGAGTATGCGTTAACCAGGTTCGTCACAAGGAATACATCATCCACATACAGTGTCGGTGACTGACGAACATGCATAGCGGCTACTGCGGCATGACTACAAGGATACTTGAATGCCTTAAATTTGCCACATTGGCAGAACCGTTCAGCGAGGTTGACGGAAAATGATTTTTCATAACCATCATCAACCTCGAATTCAGAGTGTTCCACATTATATGTACGAACATAATGACAAGTAGCAGTTGTTTCGTTGGCCTTCAACATAGCAGTGACATTTTTGCAAAGAGAATGTCCACCTTGCAATTGGTTAGCAGCTGATTGCCCCCTGCATACAAAATATTCTACCAATCTGCTATATGTGTGTTTAACCAAAGCCGTAATTGGCATGTTTCTTGCACCCTTTAAAACCCTGTTAACTGACTCAGCCAAATTTGTTGTCATATACCCATACCTTCGCCCTTCAACATCATATGCACGCGTCCACTTTTCCTTGGGGATGTCATCAATCCAGTTTGCAACCTCAGGACTAACATCACGGAAATTTGCAAAGCCAACATCAAATTGAATCTGAGAAGGCGTATAACCTGCACAAATTGACATGGGTTGATTACAATTTAGTAAATATGTTCATGGTTTCACAATAAGTGTTGGTTCACCATACCTAAATTCATTAAGGTCCTCTTCAAATTGGCATTTTTGAACTTTTGATTGAAATTGCTAGCAATATGGCGAAGACAAAACACATGATAAGCATGCGGTGGTTGCCATCCAGGGTGCCTCTCAACTGCAGATAGTATGCTTCGGTGCCGATCAGAAATAAGACAAATATTTGTCTTGCTTGTAACATGAACACGAATGTTATGCAGGAAGTATTTCCACGCTTCCAATGTCTCGCCCCCAACAATGGCAAATGCAAGTGGCAAACACTCATTATTACCATCTTGAGCAGTGACAATGAGCAACTTTCCTTTGTACTTGCCATATAAATGAGTGCCATCAATTTGAATAACCGGTTTACAAAAATTGAAAGCCTCACAACATTGTCTGAAGGTCCAAAAAATGCGGTGAAACACGCGTTTATGATGAAATATTCTATGGCCCACATAATAATCTTTGGTTTGAATATTATAAACAGAACCTGGTGAAAAGCGAAGCATATAGTCACACCACCGCGGCAAGAATGCATATGATTCCTCCCAATCACCGTATATAATTGCCATTGCTTTTTGTTTTGCATACCATGCTTTTCTATATGAAACTTTGTATCCAAAAGAATGTGTTATCCTCTCTTGAACTAGACCAATAGAACATGATGGGTCATGCTTAATCATCCCTAATAAAAAACAATATGATGTAAAAATTAATGAAATAAAAAAGATACAATATTGTGATGAGCTCAAGAACGTACCTAGCACCAATGACACAATAACATTAGCATCAAGTTGTCTGTGGTCATGAGAAATGTGCTCATTTAAGCAAATGTGATCCCCACCCCATTTGGTAACGATCCATCTCTCACCATAAGTTGGTTTTATTACTCTAACCCTCCATGGACAATTTTGGTCATGCGCACGACATTTCATGCTCAACTTTGTCGGCGTACTTTCAATAACAACAGCTTCCTGATGCTCTTTCATGAGGTTCCGCTTTATTGCCAGTTGCGCCTCTTCTTTTGATGCAAATTCTTGTTTAACAAATAACTTATTCCCTAATATCCACGGACCTTCAACTGATGCAGAACCAGTGCCAGACTCTTGTTCACTCGGATAATCCCAATCAATGTATGTGTAATGTGGGATTTCATCCCAAAAAGCGTTATTACCCTGACCTATAAAACCAAATTCCAAGATTTATTACACTAAAATACATTAAATTAAAATCACACATGTAAATAGTTACATTAGAATCAACATACCTTGATCTTGATATTGTTGTTGCTGCTCATCCTCCCCCTCCCCCACATCCTGCTGTTCTTGGCTATGAGACTCAACCACAAAAGAGTTACGTCCTTGTGTTTGACTTGCGCTTGGCCCATCATCGTCCAAAGCACTGGCATTCTCCGCAAGAAAACGATCTTCCATTGCGATATTTTCATCATCGTCATCGTCAATATCGTCCTCCATAACCCAAGTAGGGTCATTTTCATCTTCCATTGACAAATTAAAAGGCAGAATAGCAGCTGATTCATTATTGGAATAATTGAAATGCACTGACCTCATTGGTAAATCAACATTCTCAGCTTCATGAATATTCACATACAACTCTAAGAAATCTTTTCGTGACTGGTTGAAGAATTCTCCTATTATCATTTCCACGTCTTCGTCATCCACTACTTTCATGCTAATATATTTTTCCTCGCACCATATTCTTGCAGTTATACTGATGGATTGATTACCTTTCACACGTAATTTTTGATTGATTCTCTGCTGCAATTCCTCATAAGTTGAGTTGCGCTTCAAACGTGTTGGCCTTTTTTCACCTTCAAAAGCAACATCATATCGTCCCTTACTTTTTCTACCATTATAATATAAAATCGTACGAATAGAATCAGAATTTGAAGACATTTTTTGATATCAAACACAACAACAATGCTAAATATCAATTGTGGAGATTGCCTTCACCAAAGTTGGTTTAAATAGGCTGCTGCTGGCTAAATCGCGCCTAGGGGAGGCGCCAATGGTGCAAAGTCACGCCCACATGGGGCGCCACTGGTCCTGAATTGCGCCTAGTCAGGGTGCGACTTGTGCTGGAACGTGCTTACACAGGGCGCCACTAGCTGCCATAGATTGGTATTTAACTTTAAAACTGCAATATATACGTAATTTTTTTTTAAAATTGTAATTAATTAATTTTTTTCCTGAGATATATGGGTCCAGCAAGAAGCAAGAAAGAAGAAGCTTGTAAAAGCAAAGCAAAGCAATAATTTTGACTTGAAGCCAAGCAGCGCCCAATGGAGGAAGAGCCACCGATCTACCGTCTCCCTCACGACACCCTCCAGCAGATCTTATCCTCCCTCCCCCTCCGCCAAATCATCCTCTGCCGCTCCCTCTCCAAATTCTTCCTCCACCTCCTCTCCACCCCCTCCTTCCTCCACCTCCTCGACACCTCCCATCCACCCCTCCACCTCCTCGCCCTCCGCAACCGCCACCACCACCACCATCACCACCACCACACCCCTCACTCACCCCACACCTCTCTCTCCCTCTTCGACCCCGACAATAACACCTGGCTTCACTTCCCCCTCGACTTCTTACCCTTCCACTCCCCTCTCCCCGTCGCCTCCTCCCTCGGCCTCCTCTACCTCTGGGCCCAGCCCAAGCCCAAGCCCAACAACCCCCTCCACAATATCAACACCACCAAATCACTCATCTCTTGTAACCCTCTCACCCGGACTTTCCGCGTCCTCCCCCACCTCGGCTCCGCCTGGTCGCGCCACGGCGCGGTCCTCGTCGACGATGAGGACCGCTTTATGGTGCTCACAGAGCTCGCCGCGCTCTACTGCCACCGCACAACAACTACCTGGCTCAAATTCTCCTCCAACCTCCCCTCCAAACCCCGCTCCCCGCTTCTAATCAACGACTCCGCCTTCGCTCTTTGCGACGTTGGCTCCCCCTGGCGCAGCCAGTGGAAACTCTTCTCTTGCACTATCAAATCCACAACGGTCCCTGTCTGGTCGCGCCTCCACCGGCACGATTGGGGCGACGTCTTCGACGTCCTCAAGCGGCCCCGCCTCGTCCGCGGCCACGACAATAACCGCATCCTCATGGTCGGCGGCCTCAAGTCCTCCTTCGCCCTCAACGCCCCCTGCTCCACCATTCTGGTCCTCCGCCTCGACCTCCACGCCCTCCGGTGGGACAAGGCCGCCCGCATGCCGCCCGGTATGTTCCGCGCCTTCCGCGAGTCGACGAAGTTCAAGGTCTTCGGCGCCGGCGACATGGTTTGCTTCTCCGCCAAGAGGATCGGGAAGCTCGCGCTCTGGGACCGCCGCGCCGCCGTGGGGCACGAGTGGAGGTGGATCGATAACCTGCCCGGGAACGGCGACGGTCTCTACCGCGGGTTCGTGTTCAAAGGGAGGCTCAATGCTGTCCCCTGAGGATTTAGGGTTTATGGCTGGGAATTGGTAATGCTTTGTTGAATTAATATTGTTTGTGGTTTTTTCATCAATGAGTTGCGCTGTTGTTGTAATTGTATTGTACCATTAGTTTCTCAGTGCAATTTATAACTGATTTGTGGAATCTTGTGTTTCTGGAATCTTGCTATATATAAATTCTCCGTTACTATTTGTTCTTTTGTGTTTTGCTGTTTCTTGTTCCTACATCGTAGTAGGACATGTATAATGTATTGGCAATAAAAGTTGGAATTTGAAACTCTGGGAAAGAATGACACCTTGTCAATCCAGTGAACTACTTGTAATTTGTAAGTATAAGTGTGGGGATGGTGAAGACTTGCTGATGTATAGGGTTTAGAGTTTTTGTAGTTCCTATCAGTTTAAAGCCATTGGATTTTCCTGTTGTTTTAGGAAGTTAGCAATTTTCTGTAGTAATTGGGTGAAAATTTAGCTTGATTTGAATGAGCAGTTTAGCACATTTCCTTCAAGTTAACTATCGATTTCATTAGTTTATCATTTCATCTAGGATTCAGAATAGCATAACCTTTGATGTGAGTCATGTCACATAGGTTGATTCGTGGTTAGAATGACTCAATAATGGATATAAAAGATCAGGCTTTCTATCACCCTTTCCAACCCCATGTTTTGCACTGCCTATTGAAGTTATTTGCAAGCCCTACCATGGAATTAGTTTACATAGCTTCTTCCTAATTGAAAACGTGATTCCTGTAAGCAATTTATGGCTCACTTTAGTTTTTCACATAATACAAATACGAAAGGAAAAATGATTGCCCACAGTAATAGGTCATTTATAGGACTAGATTTGTGCCGCAAACAATTTTTTCTTTCTAGCATTGAACACCAAAAGTTTTCAGCTCTTGTAGACTAGAAGTTTAGTATGGATTTATTAAAAATTGGTGTAGGAATTAATTTGTTCTTTGTGGTTACATGTTTTCATATGTGTAATATATATGAAATTTTTAATTTGGCATAGATCAAGATTAGCTGTTGTAATCATGTATTGAAGAAAAGAGCAGAAAAGTTAATAAATATTCCTAATTTTATTTAACCTGATGTGTCTCTCTTCAAGTTTACTTCTTTCAACTTCAAAAGTTGAATATAAACAGTGAACAACATTTCTAACAGTAGAGATATGAATTGGATTTAGCCTCTTCGATAATCTGGATATAAGCTTCTATAGTAAGTGGAGAAATTTCAACTTTAGTTAATCTTCTAATATCTGGTCATAACATATTGTGCCTTGAACGGTGTCTTGAACATGTCATATAATGTGTTACTGTTATACAAGGATTTTTTTTCTTCATTGTGTGGCCCTTCCCTCTGCATCACTATCTCTTTCTGTGGAGTCATCTGAACAAATGAAAAATGCTAAATTCTATCAAATTGTACCTACACCAAAGCAATTGTCCTCAAATTCATATATCTAAATATTTAGATATGATTGTGTATCACGCCTGTGTTTGTTATCTGTGTCTTTGGCTGAAAGAATATCTGGAAAATATGTAGTTACTACCTAAGCCAAAATACCATCAAATGTTCAAGAATAGATATCTTCTTTTTCTTTAAAAAATTGAGAGTAGAGTAGGAGTTTACAACCATGTTCCTACCAGGATGCAGGGAGCCAGAGATTGGGCCACTGGGGTTGGCATAGTGAGAGGGCAATTGGAGCATCTCCCTGCTTCTCCCCTGCCCCCCACCCAAAAGAAAGAGCTGGACTATTCTTGCTCTAACCAGCAGCATCTGATTACAGAGATGTCAAGTTATCATTTGTTTTGTGTGTGCATGTTTCCCTCTATATTTTGTACTAATAAAGTGTTGTTTGACTTTGAGATATGGATATTTAGTATTTATTCCATTATTATCTTTAGGAATCACCGAGAAATGTCTAGAGCAAACAGAAGAAAACAGCTGTTTGTTTCTATATAATATATTCCATTCAATTTTTGTTTCTTATTCTGTTTTACTTTTAAATCCATGGAAATTAGTATCTGAGCGAGCTACAGCCTCTGAAAACATAAATCATATACTTTTCTATGCTTACAACCTCAAAGGAAGATAATTCTAAATAATTCCATAATATAGAATTAAGGTGGTTAGGTGGGTATAGTAACTTGATGTAAATTATGTAGGGTCCTCCACCTCCAAATTTATGGGGTTGAACTAAGACTTCCTATGAATTCTTAGAAGATCGGACCTCAGTCTCACTGAGCTTGCTGGTGGGAACTTATATGGAGCAATCTGCTTTCTTTTGGTTGAGGTCACTGATTTTGTGATAGCAAACAAGTTTCCCAGTTAGATCACTGTCACTATCGTGGAACCATAGCTGTAAAATGGCTGGTTACCCATAAACTAGCGCAGCTATGGTTCCTGGTGGAGACCAAGGGAGAAGAATGGTATTAGGAACATAAGCTGGAAGTGAAAGGTTACTACTTACTAGTAGAGCTACTCATATTTCTATGAGCACCTCGCTAACAAATCCAGCCTCCAAGGCTGGATACTTATTTGCTATTTATTTCACATCTAGGAATGAAGATTAGTACCTTTCATCTTTCCAACTTTTGTAAGCAAAGTATATCCAACCAAGGATTTAATTTAGAAGTATGTATCTTTCTTTGCACTACCGGTAATGATATGTACTGTTATAAACACATTGAATAGTGAATTTTTTTTTATATGTGAAAATTGAAAATAATAGTAAGAAATTTACAATAATTCATGCACCTTACTTAACCAACCCCCTTTAGTGATATATACTGTTATAAACACATTAAATAGTGAATTTTTTTTATGTGAAAATTGAAAACAATGTAAGGAGATTTACAATAACTCACGCACCCTACTTAACCAATTGAGTTAGACCCCTTTGACACATTGAATAGTCAATATAGATAGAGCACATCATCAAGGATTTTATAAAGACAATTCTGCATTTGATGATTTATACCCTTTTTTTTAATAGAATTTGCATGTTTTCTTCTAATGAAATCAAAGTTCATTAGATCTGTATTAACTGTATTGGATAATCATTATGATATTTTCTATCAATGGAAAGGGAGAGAATCAAGATGCCTCCCTATGACTAATTGAACTAAAGAACTCTATGAAAGGACATCTTTTTTCTTTCTTTTTTTTCAAAATACGGTGAAGGAAACTGATGTTTGGACAACTTCATATGGAGTTTCTGTAAAATTTAAGCTGCTTGGAGAAAGTAGGGCAAATTGTTATGTAGTAGCTTAACCAGAAGACTGCGAAAAAATATGGAAGGAATTTCATTATATAATTTTAGTGAACCACTGATTACAAACCATAAGAAATGCTCCAAGGCATCTTTTCAGTCTGAAGCTCCCAAGTTCTTGATGAAATATTATACTTTTTTACATATCTTGAGAATGATAAAGTTTTTGTTTAGTAACCTGGAGGTAGGTTTGAATCTTAGAAACAGTTTTTTGCCTGTGGAGATTAGATTGTGTACATTTATCCTTCCTACTTTTATGATAAGTTTGTATATATTTATCTTCCCTAAGCTTCAATCATTGTATTAATATTGAGCATTTGACCCTAGTCTACATTCTTTTGCGTTTGTTTATCGGAATAAAAATTATTTCTGTGGATAACCTTTCGATCATTATATGCTCCAGTCACGTTTATCTGACACCACCAGTCTATTCTGGTAGGTAGTTGGTTGGTGGAGATGGGAACTTTAACATGTACATTGGGCAGTCAAATTTGGCATTTTAGAAACAGAATCTTCGATGACAAAAAAGGAAAGAAAGAAAGAAACATCATCTTTGAACAATGATGTTACTTATCTTTTTTTTCTTATCATGGTGCTTGGTGACTTGTGAGCATCTGGAATATTTGCTGGGCTTCAATGGAATATATTGGGTTATTTATGCTTACTTATACAGGCAATTGCTTCCTGCACCTCAAATGTTTCTCCCTGTATCTTTTTAAGCTTTTGAAACACCTATTCCAAAATTCCAAATGTAAAATTACATTCTGAAATAGCCTTTTCGGAATGTAAAAGCAGTTTTGAAATGTAAATTTTTACATTCCAAAAAGGCTACACTGGAATCTAATTTTATATTCCATAATAAGTGCAGGAAGCAACATTGGAGGTGCAGGAAACAATTGTCCTGAATACATGATATGATTTTCCTTTTCCCATTGCGCAGTGGCGTTCACCTCATGAAATTCTACTTGCACCTCCATAATTTTGAAAATCTCAAAATTGTCCTTACCTTTTTTATAAGTTCCTCTTAGCCTTCTGTACCTTCGTCTCATGGATAGCTCACTGCCTCTGGCAGTCACCCTTCATTCATAGGTGAGGGTCACTGGCAAAAGTTATTATGTGAGATAAGTTCGTATAATTTTTTCAGATCAGCTTATATTTTCGTATTGACAAATTCAGAATAGAGAAAATTTTGGTGCCCTTACAGATTGGCTTTTCTGGAATTATGCAAGCATAATTCGAAATCATGTTATCCAGACTACATGTTCTCGAAAAAGCATAATCTAAAATTATGTTTGTATAGTTCTGGATTATGTTTTCTAACATGTATTCCGAATAACTTAATCGGGAATTATGTTTGCATAATTCTTGACTCTATTCTATAATAGAGGATATGGTTGTGGGATGCCAGCCGGGTTGGTCTAAGAGGGTGAGGCGAATTTTTGTCCGTTTGAATCTTTATGGGGTGCAAGAAGCAGCAACCTTAGGTATTTTCTCTTCTTTTGGGCCTTTGGCCCTTGAACTTTGGCAAAACTACCAAAAAATAGAATAAATTTTAAATAAATATAAAAAATAAATAAGTAATAGAATATCATATGACTTTTAAATTAAAATTTGTAAATCAATTTAATTTTTTTTAAATACGACTTTAAGATCATAATTTTTTTATTTTTTAAATATTTTTTAGAAGTAGTAAATTTTTTATAAGTTTAAAGTTATAAATTATTTACAACTTCAGTAAAAAAGAAAAAAAAAGTCATAAATTAATTTATAATTTTTAATTCAGAATTCATGAAATACCTTATGACCTATATTTTTTTAGGTATTTATTTAAAATTTATCCCAATTTAATAATTTAGAAAGAAAAAATTACTCCTATTTAACTGTTTTTCCGTGAACCTTTGATAAGTGGATCACTTGATAAAAAAAAAAATACCAAAATTTGCTTGGCTTACAATGAGTGAGTTGAAATTAACACGCTAAACTAAAATCAAGAAAGCGTGTTCAAGTAATTGAGTAATTGAGTAAAGTATGTGAGTTATTATAAATTTTTTAGTATTTATTTTATATTCTTAAGTATGAATAAAAAAAACCTGCCAATCAATAATTAACAATTTTTTATCCACTGAAATTTGGTTAGAGTTATTTATTTCAACCTAAATCTAACTCGACTAAAAGCCAATAATATATATATATATATATATATATATATATATATATATATATAACAAAGATTAAGTTAACTTAATCTATTGATATAATGTATTAATCTTAATATTATGTATAGTTAAATTATAAAATTAAAAAAGAATGCAACATTTTATATTATATTTCATGAAAAATAATACCAATATAAATTAATCTTGTTATACAAAATATTATCTATTATAATAATAAGTTATATTATTAATACATAATTATTTAAAAAATGTATATTTTGAAAGAATATATGATGTTAGATTAGTTTGGACAACTTGGAATATAGTTTGGATTTATCTTCAAAATATATTGAATCTAATTTCAAAAATTCAAACTCTTCAAAATTATTTGAGTTGAGTCAAATTAGTGAGGTGAAATGAGTCATGATTGAACACCACAAAACCAATCAATGCAATCTCTCCTTTTCTTTTATTATCTATCTTTCTTTTCTAATCTTCTTCATAAACTAGTAAATAAATTTTAAGAATTATTTTATTTTTATTAAATTATATGATTTCTCTTAAATTAGATATTTAACTTTGCTTCTATTTCTTCTTTTGTTCTTTATAAACATTATAACTTAAATTTAAGTAATTCTAAATTATGTAAATGTTATTTCTTCTGAATTTAGATATATTATGTAAATGTTATTTTTTAATATTTTTATCCTTTACGAACACTATTACTTAAACTTAAGTAATTCTAAATCATTGAATTTTGATATATCATATAAAATAACAAATTGTATGCTTATGTAAGGTAAATAATTATTATACTATTGAAATATAAAGATTAAGCTATATGTGTGAAATCGCTGCAATTTGTACGTACCTATTAAATTATTGGAGGTGCAAAGATGAGATCGATACTGAAGAGTGAAGACCAAAGATGGCCATATGCACTACGCAGTTTAATGGCTGGTGTAATAGCAACTTCCACATATATGTGCATGTTTGGTTTTAAGATCAAAATGTATTTTTGAAATAAAAATGATTTTATTAATGGATAAAATTCTTATTTTTTCTTTGATTTTATTTTTATCTATTGAATTTTTATTATACCACGCACAACATTTCTAACTTAATTAACCGAAATATGACACTATGATCAACTGTGAAGCGACAGTGCACTGAAGCTATTGAAACAAGAACCTCTAGGCTCTACCATCTCATTTTTCTGCCTTCAAAACTCAATAATTTGTAGACTGATGTTTTAACAAAACGGTCAATGCCTAACACAAAATTTGGCCTAACATGAACTGCATATTGACGGTTCCATTCCAATGGTAAATTATGAAGAGCACTTCCATGATGTGATGTTTTTTTTTATTATAATATTGATGCCAACTATCTATTAATTTGAATAATAATTAATTTTTATTAATGATAAATTTAACTGATCATTTTTATTATGATTTCTTTTCTCTAATATTTTTTCGTTCTCAAAATTTAAATTTAGGACCTTTACTAAAAAAATTCAAACATAATGTCATTCGAACTAACGATAGTAATGTGATATATATATATATATATATATATATATATATATATATATATATATATTCATAGCTGAGAAGAATAAAAATGACAACTAGTTGTTTGGTAGCTTGCACTCTTACAATGATGGGTTATTATTGTACAAATTTCTGGATCCAATTAATAGAAACTCGCGTTTAATTTCTACCATCTGTGCCGGTCAATATATAACATCCATTTCTTTAATTGATTAAGAAATCATTGACATAAACACGATATGGCTAGGAACCTTCAATATGCATTGGAATATTGCTCACCTAATATGTTATGTAGCTGCATGACTCAAAGTATGACAGTGATCTTATAGTATTATTGACCATAATGTTCATGTTCGGACGCGGAAAGAAAATTATATGAAAAATAAGAATAGAAGAAAAACTATTCATGAGTCATGAGGAAAATATTTTTCTAATGCAAATAGATATGTTTTCTTTTAACTTTTTTAATGTATTTCTCATATACACGTCCGCGAGTAATTGTAGGTGTCAAAATTTTTATATATCTTGAAATATTTCCATGGACACCAGTCTTTTTTTCTTTTCTTTATTTACCTATAATATTATATCCCTCGCAGTGGTTGCTTTCCCAATTAAAAGAAATGTCAACTAAAGAGAGCAATTTCTTGTAAAACTTTTTTTTTCAAAGACTACACGCATCATTTATTAATTAGAAATAATTCTGATTGAATTAAATAAAATTATTATGGACTATAAATTTTCATTTTTTCTTCCAAATGTTTAATGTTACTGCATACTAAGACTCAAAACTCATTATCATGAATAACTTAGAATAACTTCATGTTGTTCTGTGGTCTAGAAAAGCTTTGATGGACAAGTGATTCCTATTTATATATCTTGTTTTATTTTATGTCATAAATTTAAATGGGAGGAACTAGCAAATATAAAACAAAAAAGAATAAAAAAAATGTGTTCAATCGCCCCTATGAGCACTTTAATCTTTTGCACAACATTGACAAATATATTGTTGTAAACCTAGAATAACATATGCTTGATGCATGACTTTCTAGATTCAATCTCATGCATCACCATTCACATTATATGATTGGTCGTCACTACTCCCCAAGCCGATGTTACTTCAATTGCAGTAGTCACGCTGGGTTCTGTTTCTATTCCTGCGATTATTTCAGTTGAAGTGTTACCTAGGTTCTTGTATTTCCCGGATGTTGTTTCTTTTGGGGGGTTCGAGCCATGTATTATTTGGCGAGTGTGTTATGCCTCGGATAATCTTAACAATGGTTTGGAGAGCTAATTGTTTTATGTCTTTCTCAAATTCTGTAATTGGTGTTGTTGCACCTCTGGTGCTATTTTAATGATATTCTTTGGGCTGTTTCAGAAGAAAAAAAAATTAACAAGAAAGAAAGTTTATTTCTGCATTTGCATTGCATTGATCCCCTAATTAGGTTTCTCAAAATCTAAATATGTATAACATTCCCATATATATTGTGAGGGAAATAAAATAAAAAGAAAGTTGAAATTAAGAAAAGACTACAATATTAGCTCGTCCTCGATCTCTCCACATATAATATTCTCGTTTAGTCACAAGTCACACGCACAACACTATACTACTTAAACTGTACAAATCAAAATCTGATACTTCGACTTGAAGAACATCCAAACCTGTCAAGCCATACAGAAGGATACAAAATTACAATAAAGTATAATTACATATATACATACCTAGTGCCTTTGGATCTTGGAATTCTACTACCTATGTGACATCAGTTACAGTGTAAGAATCTATTTGGAGGTCTAAGTTTACATTAATTTATAAACGTTACAATTTTTTTATATTAAATTTTTTAATCATTTAAAATTAAATATTTTTTAATTATAAATTATTAGCAGGCAAGGATATACTCCCGTGTTGTCAATGTTGGGCAGAACTCACACACACATAAAATAAGATTTCATTTTTTTCAATTATGTAGACGTTTGTTTCAACCATAGTTTGTTTAATCTTGAATTTTGAGAAAAAAAATGGACACCTTTTCCTACTCCTAAATACTTTTATAAAGAGAGTATTGGCAACTTCACGCGTAATAGGCTATAATTCATACGAACTTTGGTTCGTTAAATCAAATAATTATTCTTAGACTTTGTTAGTCATAATATTGCTTCAGTCATAGAAAATTAGGTTTCAGTGGTCTTTTCCTCAAAGATTAATGATGAATAATTAATACACTTATGATTAATTTCAATGGTCTTTTCCTGCCAAATACTTCTTTGTAATAATGCATACACAACCTTTCATAATTAAGGGAAGATGATTCATACAGAAATTTATTAAATTTCCTTATCTCTATTATTTAATTATTAACTTACCTCTTCATTTGTCAAAGAGGAGGGATCCACGAAAAGGAAAGATAGAAATAATCAAATAAAATGACAAATATTTCTCATTATACTAAACTTTCTTACCAATACGAGTCAAGCATTTGCCATGTCTCAATAATGTTTCTCATAAGTGTACACAAGTTAGGAAAACTTATTAGAAAACTCACACATTTGCCAGGCATTTTTTCCCCTTCAATCTGATCCACTCTCAATCTGTTTTCTTCTTAATGTATAATCATACATATACACGCAATACCTTTTTCACACCAATTAAAAATTGATGGCATCTAGTGCACTAAAAACCAAGAAAAGTTAATCGTATATGGTTTTTTACGTCAAAGATTGATGTATATTATCTTTGAACTCGATACGCGAAATACTTATATTTGAACACACTATAAGATTTGAGAAAAGATTGACACAAATCGAAGCAATAATTCCCTTTTAAAGAGTTTGATAATTACTTAAGTTTTGTGAGAAAGCAGGAAGAATTAATCTTAATCGTATGGAATATTTGGTAGGTGAGAAATGATGGGAAAAATAGGAGAAGAGGGAAAAGAAATAGTGAAAAATAAAAATAGCAGGATTGTTTGGTTGTAAAACATAGTTAAAAAGAAAAATGATGAAAAGGTGTCAGGTCCGCACATTTTTATTTCCTCACAAAATGAGCCAAAATAATAATGGGTGGACTATATCTTAACATTTTATGGTGTTTAAAATTGTAATAAAGCATGTATTTATCAATTATTTTGATACTTTGATTACAGTTATTTTTCTAGTGGTTAGAAACTAAAAAAAATTATACTGACTTTTTTAGTCGCAAACATTTTAATTAGTTTTTTTTATAATAAAAAAACTAGAAGTGATTGAAATGCAAATTTAACAAATTAAAATGCTATTTTAATCTATTAAAATAGAAATTTTGATAGATTATAAGTATTTTTTCTCTTTCCTATTTCTTTTAAATCAAATACTTTTTTAAATCTAATTTATTTTTCATCTATTTTTATCCACGTATTTATCTCTTCCCTATTTTCATTTATAATGTTTCTCAACTATTTCATTATTTCTTATCAATCACACCGTTAATTAATTAAATCTAATTTCAATCATTTATCTTAAATGTATAGCCAATAATTATTACTTTCATGGTCTCATCTCTCAGAACATCACACAAATTACATGTATAGAGTATCATATGCTATTTAATTATGTATTTACTTTAATTTGAAGTTTGTACAAAGTTTATGTCACCCATGAGAAGCTTGAAAGCTATTTTACTATAATAATTAAGATAGTTGTAGTTGTAATTATAGATAAATTTTAATGCATTGTTAGCATAAATTTTTATTATTACACATTCATCTTATTTTTGCAAATCAATCGTGAAATTTAATTTGACTCTAGCAATATATTTCATTGCATAATTTCATAATAGGGTAAAAAATTTATTTGACAATGCATATTTTTTTTAAAGAACACTACAAAAATTATCTTTTATGATAGATAATATAACTAATGGAGGACAAATACACTTGAAATATTAATGTAACTGTACATTTACGGGATCAAAGTCGAGACCACTCTTATTATGCTAGAACACCTCACATCAATTGATTCACGTTCAGTGCATCAAGTTTAAATTACAACGTATCACTTTAGGTTTACATTACTTTATATTTTTAAACATTGAATTCTTTAATGGCATTATTATGAAAATTTGGTTTTTATGACATTTTTTATAATTATGAGATAGGAAGAGAAGAGAGAAAAATAAGATAAGTAATTAGATAAAAAGAAAAAATAGGTTTAGTAGTTCTGTTTTTTAATTCTTAAAATTTAAGGTAAATCCAGTTTTAGTCCCCAAAATTTTAAAAATATCATTTTAGTCCTTTAAAATTGAAAAAAAAAAAGATTTTCAACATATATTATAAAAAGTAATAATTTTCAACCAATTAGTATAGAAAAAAAGTGTCAGAAAAGATATGGTTAGTAGATCTCTAAAAATAATGTAGCAATAAGAAAAGATCGTGACTAGTGCGGCAAAAATTGTACATTGAAGTTGAGTCTAGACATGATTAATTAATTGATTGAAATGCCAAGTCTCAAAATCACGAATTGTTCTTATGCAAAATTACCTACTACCTTTTAGAGTCATTTAAACCATTATTAACACTGCTTGGCTTAATTTTCGACTTCCGCCTACCAAAAGACTATGACTTAAAAGGGGGATATTCATCTACATCCAGTGTTTATATAAATCTTTCGTGTTATATAGCCCTGCTCTATACTTTATACCATTCATGCAATTAAAACGAGTCTTTATATCATTTGATAATTCTATATCTTTTTTGTAAATATAAAGTTTTACTTATTCAATGAAAAAAATGATTATTTAAAGTTAATTATTTAAATAATTTGTAATCAAAATAGATTTTTAAAATTTTATATTGTTATCGAATTGGTCTTGTAATTATTAAAATTTTAACCTGCCATCAAATGAGTCTTGAAAATTTTAAAATATCACAATACTATTCAAATTAAACTCAAATTTAAATTTTGTTCATTTATTTATTTTAGAATATAAATAAATACGCCAAGGAACCGTTGAATATTTTGATTAAATTGGAATTTTAGTTTAAAAAGTTTTATTCTCTATGAAAAGTTTTTTCCTAGATATCTTCGATCATAGGAGAAAGTTTTGCTCTAAGGCATGGTAAGACGCATCATGAGGGTGTTTGGAAAGTAGCGAACTAAAAAAAAGTTAACTGAAAATTTAGTACCTAGGTACGTATTTATATTTTATTTTATTTTTTAAGCAGCTAAAAGTTAAATATAGCTAGTTGAAAGTAGATAAGTAAGCTAATTGAATTTAAAATATTTAGTAAAATTAAATATTAAACTACCTGGTAAGTATTAAATAATATAGAAAACATTATTACTTAGTCGTAACTAAATTTAGTAACTATATATACTTTTGAATATCATTAGTTCTCATATTTTAATTTATCTCAAATGTGCATCATCTTAAACATTAGGATTATTTTTAGTTTTATTCTTATTTTAAATTTTGTATTAAATAAATAAATCCATATTATAATATTGATGATTTTATTTGACCAAGAAATGATGTTTGATGAGAGTGAAAGAGACTGTATTAAGGTTTCTAAACAGATAAAAAATAATAGTGATGATATATATAAGTGAGAAAACAATAATAGTTTACAAATTTATAAATCAAAACACCAGAATGTTTCAAAAACACATTTTTAGTGAACCTTTTTTTATATCAAATTAAACTTTTAAATTAACTAGTCAATTAAGTTATAAGAAGTTAACTATTTCTCGTGGTAAATATGTCCGAGCTTCTCCAGCAAGTATATAAATTGTACTTTAACACTCTGGGGCTAATGCTTTTGTTACAACCAATCCCCGGTTGATAATTTTTCTGTTGATTAATACGCTTGGATTGTTTTCTTTTTTATTTTATTTTTATGTTGGTGAATAGTATCAAGTTAAGTAATTAATAATGTGTTGACAATCAACAATTATTTCGTTAATAAAATAATATACATTTTTTTAACTTATTACGTTCACCCCGTTTACTAATATCGATATAATGTTTAAGGAAATAAAAAAAAAGGCACTTCACCATTCTTTCAGGTTCGCGTTTCTTGCATGCATGCCAAACTCTACATCCTTTGTGCATCAATTTCACGAAATCTATTTCGTACCCATTAGCCTTTCTCATACCGAAATATATACAAAATTTAAAATGGAAAGTTCAAAGTGATAAATTCAGGGTATTTATTCATTATGTATTATATAATATATAACTTGGCATAACAAACCCCTGCATGCCCAGCAGTACGAAACCACAATGGATGCAGAGGACAAGGAGTACATATGGATCAAATCTGAACAGTGCCTTAAAACTTTATAAAATATATATATAAAAAAAAAAAAGTGAAACCAAATCAACTGATATATATGTATATATGGTGCTTCACTGCTTCTTCCATCCATATCAATCTCCTTTATTTGCACACGTTCTTCATCAGATCCTGAAAAACCACACACATGCACGTAACTTATTAGTTTGTCACAAATAAGGGTGGGTAAAATTGATGAATAAAACTAAACTGCTAAAAAATTGAACTGAACTGTAAAAGCACGTAACTAATTGATCCCGCTATCTACTTATATAACGAGGAAGTTTTCACATTACACATATATATGAATGCATCCTATAAAATGATGATCAAGAACTTTTTTGTACATCATACACTTTAATTTTATATGAATCTTACCATGGGATGATATAGTAAATCTCTATTTAGTAGTGGTAAGGGGGAGGTGGAGATGAATACTTGTATGGTTTCTTAGGTGGTGGGGGAGGTGAAGGGTACTTGTATGGAGGTGGAGGTGACTTGTACTTGTACACTGGGGGTGGTGGAGATGGGTACTTGTAAGGTGGTGGTGGAGGAGATGGGTACTTGTATGGTGGTGGTGGTGATTTGTACTTGTAAATTGGAGGTGGAGGAGATGGGTATTTGTAGGGCTTTTTAGGTGGTGGTGGAGGAGAAGGGTACTTGTAGGGTGGTGGTGGTGACTTGTATTTGTAAACTGGTGGTGGTGGTGATGGGTATTTGTAGGGCTTCTTAGGTGGGTTGTAAGCTGGTGGTGGTGGTGGCGGTGACTTATACTTGTAGGGTTTCTCAGGTGGTGGAGGAGATGAATAGTCGTACTTGTCATCAGCTGAGGTTTGAGATGGCAAGCTTAGAGAGACTATTATTGCCAATACAAGAGTGAGTGTAGGATAGGCCATTAGAGACCCCATTTTCTCTCAAACTTCAAAAGGGATTTTGGTTATGGTGTTGGGAAAGGCAGTGCCCCCTTTATATAGTTTCTTTCACCACGTACATTAACACAACTAATGTATAATTAATCATCTTTAAAGGTGTACAGTGATTTTGATTTAATCAAATTCGAAAATCAGCCTCGGACACTCTAAGTCAAGGGTATTGTACACTTTGGATCTATTCAAATTGAAAAATCATCCTGGGACTATCAAAGGGTATGGACACTCACAGAAAGGAGAAGAAAATAAAATAATGATATAATTAGTAATATAATAGGATAAGAAAAGACAACTATAAAGAAATGAAAAGTTTCAAATGAAAAGTTTAATTATACTATGAGAGTTCCTAAAAATAAAGATGTATTCAAATTTACCTTATTGAAATCTCTAAATGAATTTAATTTTATACATTATTAATGTAAAGTAAAAAAGTTTGCATTATAAAATACTTAGAAATTATTATTGATATATATTTTAAGGTGATTGTTATAAAAAAAAGTCTTAAAAACTTATTATTATATATAAATTCATAGGAATAATGTAGTGGTTAAGACTTTGATTTGTTAAGATGAAAGGAACAATTTATTTAACAGAAAATTTTGTGTTTAATTTTTTTTAAATCAACCACAGTCATATTTCAACAGTTAAATTAGTGTTTGACCTTACAATGAGGTTTCCTATTTTTTTTTTACTTCTACTTCGCAACAAATGTATATTTGTAAATTAATTAAAGATTAGGTAAAAAGTAAGGTTATCATGATTTTTGAAAATAACATATAAATAAAAAAAATCTTCACAAAAATCCAACAACTAAAAAGGAATGAAAGAAATGTATCATAAAAAAAATTAATTAACGAATTCTAATATTTAAAATATATATATATATATATATATATACTCAATTAAAGATAGTAAATTAAAATAATTATATTTTTTTAGGAATATAAAAAATTTAAAATTTATTTTTTACCTTCCGCTAATGATATTTAATTGCAAAAATACATTTTAAAAGTATCCATAAAACATATAAATTATAATTTAATTATGACTTAAATATATTTTATTTCTAATAAATGATCAAATTTTGTGTTTGAATCCTATTAAAAAAAATTAGTCTTTGGTCCTTGATAAGTTTAATTTTGTTTACCTTAAATGACTATCTAAATCACTTTATTTAACTATTTAAAGTTTTATCTAAACAAATTTAGGAACCAAAAATATTTTTAAATTTATGAAGGATTAAAGAGTAAAAAACATTTATAGGGATTAAATTAAAAAATTCAATCATTTATCAAGGAATAAAAATATATTTAAATATTTAATTAATTATTACAATTTATAGTCAATATAAAAATCCAATGCATCCCACGCCAAAAAAGTTAGTATGATCATATTATATTACGTGAGTTTGTTTAACTTAAAAAAAACTTTAAAATAAATATTTTTTTAAAAATCATTTTTCTAAGAAGCAAATAGATTTGCTTCTTTATAAGCATAAATCTGTTTGTTTATTTTATGTAAAAACAGTTTAAACAAATACAATAAGAAATAAAAAATTGCTTATTTTATTATAAAATAAGTATTTTTTAGCATATAAGTTTAAACAAACCAGTTTATTATAATATTCAATAATTAAACTATTGAAATTATTTCTTATATATTAATTAGACTTTCATCTTGTAAACAGCGCGTTAATTATCGTCATGGACTATTGAGATAAAATTATAATGTTGATTATATTGAAAAGTAATTCCAAAAAGTATTTACGATATGTAAGTTTTATTCTTGTTTGGTAGAAAAAGACATAGAATGAATATAAGATTTGATGTGTAGAAAAAATTCCATTGATTATATTTCGTACGCGTGTGTTTGGCAAACATTGTAGACTTTGGATCAGAGACTGAATTCTAATTGAGCTGCAGAATAGCCACTCAGCTGGTAATGTTGACATTTTACCCTTTTTTTTTCTAGAAAAAGACACCAACCTTGTTTAACTATTTAGGTTTTGTACTTTGTGAGCAATGTTCAAACACAAAAGTCTTCCATAATAAGAGTTTGTAATTTGTGTTACTTTGCGTCTATATTCACTTTGTAATAAGAAAAGTTTGAAAAGTAAGTACATACATTGTTGCCTAACTAATTAATTAAGGCATTTATTACCTAAGGCATTTATCAATTGAGAAATCCTAAAAATACATTTTTAATACACTTTATTTAACTGATTGAAATATATTAAAAATGATATTTTGTTCGTCTTACATCATACTTAATATTTATTTTTTTAATTTATATTTTTTTATAAATCTTAACCAATTTAAAAATATATTTAAAAGAGAGTGTATGTAATTGATCCTAACAATCCTCTTACTCACTTTATTCGAAAAATGAGCCATGAATTTTGGGAAGTTTAATTGGATATTGTTGTGTAGAGTGTTGACTGAATATCCCATCATTGCAACTTAGGGTACTGATTAGTTATTTTCCTACTCAAATCTCTGCCCTTGAATTAATTATATATGCTACAGTTTTGTATAGGGCCTGGCTGCACAAAAGCGAGAGAAAGCAACAGCTGAACTTGGAAAAAGAAAAAACTTCTGGCTGCTATTGCCATGGAATGTACCTAATGTAACTGAATGCATATTTGAGTTTAGTATATATATATATATATATATATATATATATACACGCGCGCGCGCGTTCTTAGTGCTTACAAGTATTATTGGTATCTGTCATATGAAGATAAAAATTTAAGTGTCTGGGAAGAAAATATAATATGCAGGCCATCTCCCACCCATCTACAATATTTTATCTATCGTTAAAGTTTTATGGCTATGGGCTTAATAGGGCTAGAGAATTATTAAATTGTATGCGGTAACATACAACAAGTCTTTTTCCACTAGTTTTCAGATGGGATCGATTACATGAATTAGATAATATCATTAAACACAATTAAAAGTATTTAAAATTTCAAAAATATTATTAAGTTTATAATCTTTTTTTATGATTTTTTTCAATATTTTTTTCGGTCTTCTTCTTCTCTTTTTCCTCAGACTAAAAATTGTATTTCATTTTTCTTAAATGAATACTAATAGTTTTAAAACCCATTAGAATTCATATTTTTAAATATAACGATGATGTTAGCACTTAAGGAAGTCAACTTAACGGTAGAAACCAAAAACAAAATTTTAAATTTATTAGAGACCAAAAATAAAAGTTGATAATTTAAAAGAGACCAAAAACATTTAAGTCTTTATATTTATAGAATGGTTAGGCTACTCGATCTCCCAAACTATCTAGGATCCTGCTCATTATATGATCACGATCAACACTACAATAAAGTGCCCCTTTGTGTTAAGTATTTCTTTGGCTCAATGTTTAAATAAAATCTGGAGTTTCTAAATTGAAATGATCAAAATAAATTAAGATGGCAATGCAAGCAGCAGTTTGGTTTGCAGTAGTGCTTTAATTTAGGCAATATAGAGGGCTCAAAATTCCCTTGTATTCACAAACATAAGAGAGGAGTTTGATCAAATTGATGAAATAAACAAGATATATTCTTTGTATTAGATTAATACTATAAATATGTGGTTTTGAGTTTTGACTATCTACTCTCCTGTTGGTCTGTAAGCCCAGAAGAGTAGCTAATATTAAGTAATGTGTTGTATTGGCATCTGGAGTGCGGTTATAATGTTTTTATATTGGGCAACAATGATTTGCTTCTTTTGGTGATTTTATTTTCATCTTTTATGGAAAATTATGATTCGAGGTGGGGCAATTTGATGGTGAACATTCGATCGCTTATGGCAATGTATGTAGTTCAAAGCCAAGTTCGAATTGGTCAACTAAAATGGAAGGGTGTCAGATGAATAATTTGGAGAAGGAGGGCCTGTTATATTGATCTTAAGGGAAATTTCAAAAGGCAAAGTCCTATATTATCTAAAATAATTTGTTGCATTAGTTTATATACTAACTTTTGATATCAACCTTTTAAGTAGCTAATAAGATATTGAACTCTCATACATAAACTTGGATCATGTGAAATTGTCTTAGTGCAAGGTGACTTTTATTAGGTGCTTATGGACCTACTTAGATGTAAGTTTTTCTACAAGTATTTTTAGAATAAAAAAATAAAAATGAAAAAATGAAATAAGTTTCTCTATAAGGTAAAATGAATTTTTTATTAATTAATTTATATATGTCATATCATCTTTTAGATAAATTATATTGATGAGTTTTTAAAAATTAGTTAATAAAGAATTTATTTATGAAAAAGTTCAATTTATTTTTTCTTCTTATTTTTTTTCTTTTAAAAGTACTTCTAAAAAGCTTATCCAAACAGATCTTATATATAATATGATATATCAAGTCTTTAATCCTTCGTTTTACACTTTCTCTGTCTTACGATGATTCTCACCCTTACTTTCTTTCTCTCAACATACTACTACTATTATGTTTTTTTTCAGTTAATGAATTAGTCAGTAAGGATCTAAACTGTAGTTTAATACACTCTCTGGGATTAGTCCTTTTGGTTAGACACAGTCTCGGTAATTTTCATGTAGATACGCTTCTTCTTTTTTTCTTAATATTTTTTATACTGCTGTAATAGTCTGTAAATAAGTAGTGAATAATGTGTTCATAATCAACCATCATTTCGTTAATCATTATTAATTTAACCGTTTACTAATATAGAGCATGTCATTTTAATTCCACGTTCGCGTTTCTTGCATGTCGTCAAACTCGTGGCGGGTACGTATACCGAAATATAAATTTAGAAATTTTAAATGGAAAATTCAAAGTAAAAAAAAAATCAGGGTAATTATTTATTATATAGTAATATAACTGGAGTAACAAGACATGGATCAGATCTGAGCAGTGCCTTAAAACTTCGAATATATAAAGTACAAAATAAAAAAAATTAAGTGAAACCAAATAAACACTACTACTTCCACAAAACCCGTTCCACTCTTCACTGTATAAACTGCATGGTGCTTATTCCCTCTCCTTTATTTGCACAAGTTCTTCAGATCCTGAAAAATTGCACGCGTACACGTAAATTATTAGTTTGTCATAACATGTAATTAATCGATACTGTTATCTAGTATAATGTAACGAGGAAGACTTCACAATGCATATATGAATGCATCCTAAAATTTGCAAGATTTTTATTCCCTACACCCATGTGGATATATACAGTAGATATGGAAATTGAGGGAGACGAAATTAAGGAATAGATCAGAAAGTAATAAATATAAGAGGAAAGAAAGACAAAGGTTAAAAAAAAAGAAGTATAAGATAAATGTAAAATTTAGAATATAAAAAATTAATTAGGATTCTCATTAGATGTTCTTCGCATACCAGGCCAATATTTAAGTATCAATTTATAAGTCTCACTTTGACTTTGTATACGCTATTTTTACACTTCTACAAAAGAGAGATGAAGAGAAAACACAAAATGTGAGTTTGTCTTTTTTTGGAATAAAAAATAAATGTACCAGGAAGGGGTGAAGTTTCAACAGTGGGAATTATATTTATAACATTATAATTTCAATAAATAAATATATGTTTCATACTTTCATATACGGTATATTAATATTCTAGAATTTTATGTAAATGCAATTTAAAACCTTGATTGAAATAATTAAAATGGAAAATATTGATTTTATATGAAGCTTACCATGGGGTGCTATACTAAAATCACTATATATCTAGTAGTGGTATGGGGGAGGTGGTGATGCATAGACATAGTGTGGTGGAGGTGGAGATGGGTACTTGTATGGTTTCTTAGGTGGTGGTGGAGGTGACTTGTAGTAGTAAGCTGGGGGTGGTGGAGAAGGGTACTTGTATGGTGTAGGTGGGGGAGAAGAGTACTTGTAGGGAGGAGGAGACTTGTACTTGTATACTGGGGGTGGAGGAGATGGGTATTTGTAGGGTTTCTTAGGAGGTGGTGAAGGAGAAGGGTACTTGTAGGGTGGGGGTGGTGACTTGTATTTGTAAACCGGCGGTGGTGGTGATGGGTATTTGTAGGGCTTCTTAGGTGGTGGTGGTGGGGACTTGTACTTGTAAACTGGTGGTGGTGGTGACTTGTATTTGTAAACTGGAGGTGGGGGTGATGGGTATTTGTAGGGCTTTTTAGGTGGTGGTGGAGGAGAAGGGTACTTGTAGGGTGGTGGTGGTGACTTGTATTTGTAAACTGGTGGTGGTGGTGATGGGTATTTGTAAGGCTTCTTAGGAGTTGGTGGAGGAGATGAATACTTGTAGGGTGGTGGTGGGGATTTGTACTTGTAAACTGGTGGTGGAGATGAATAGTCGTACTTGTCAGCTGAGGCTTGAGATGACAAGCTTAGAGAGACTATTGCCAATACAAGAGTGAGAGTAAGAGAGGCCATTAGAGACCCCATTTTCTCCCAACTTCAAATAGGTTTTTGTTGTGCTATTAGCAAAGGTAGTGCCCCTTTATATAGAGTTTATTTTACCAGGTTAACACCGACTGATGAGTCATCTTGAAAGTAGTAATTTGATTTGATCTATTCAACTTAATTACCTTGTTGAAAAATCTGAAATCCACAAAATATATTATGTCTTTAATTTGGAATACGTAGAGAGGATAATGATCAAGTTAATTTCCATTCAACAAAGTGAATATTTTTTTTACAAATTATAAGTAAATATCAATAATAAGATTGCTTAATTACAATTATATTAGATCATTGTATAATATTAAAATATATAATAATTGAATTATTAATATCACATATATATATATATATATATATATATTAAATAAATAAAAATATTGCTGAAGCAACTTGACCTCTTCACACTCTCTCTAGGTACAGGTGTTCTTCGTGTGTTTTATAAATTGGACTTTTATTAAGAGTAGCTAGCCGTACATTAAAAGTCGTTATGATGCATATTGTCCTTCTATGTACGATAGTAAATTAAGGAAAAGAAAGATATAAAATAAGTAGTGTAAAATTTGAGGTAAAGAAAAATTTAGATTGGTTATATTTCGTGTTTGAACCAATGTAGATTTGGCATCGAAGACTGCAATCTAATTGAGCAGAAGAAAAGTATCCAGCTAAACAGCTGGTAATGTTGACATTACTTTTATTTTTCTCTGTAGAAAAAGACACCGACCTTATTTAACTATTTTAGTTTTGTACACTGAGCAATTTTTTTATGACTCAAATATTCAAAATCAAAAAGGTCGTTAATAATAATATTTTTAAATTTGTGTCACTTTGCCCTTTCATTGGCTTGCGCCTTGCAATTCATACCAAACTTTGAAAACTGCGTATACTGTTGCCTAACTATGGCATTTTTCATTTATTCGCTAAATGAAAGTTTATTAAGTAGTTGAGCACAAAAAATAGTCATCACTGAGGAGCAAATTATTAGTGTATGTTAAGTGTGATCATGTCATGAGGATACTTGATTGCATGGGAGACTAAGCCTACTAGGACTCTACGAGAAAAATCCCAAATACCCATCGAATTTAGCGATAAAAAATGTATAATTGCAAAAATCATTGTTTCGCGACCGATTTAGCTAACAAGCCAAAACAAAGACAATTTTTAAAATTAGTGACCGTTAAGATTAGTCGTAGGAGGATAACTCGCTAAATCAGTCGCAAAAGGAAACTATTTTTATATCCATGATTGGCAATTGATATATGTTGCGATCGAATACATTTATTTTGCGACCAAATAAATATCAATTGCTAAAATACTTTATAAAGTGCCACACAGTGAGTGAAAAATATTTCGTGGGTGAAAACTTTAAAAATAACTACTAATCTCAAAAAGTGATTGACGAATAATTAATATGACTTAAATATAATACTAGTCAAGGTTTCATAAAACTCAAGTATAACACTTGTGATTGACCAATTCAATAAGACTAAAGTGCAACATTGATGATTGATAAAAATTCAATAAGGCTTAAGTATATTATTGGTGATTGACTAAAGCCAAATAAAACTCAAGTGTAATACTAATTATTGATGATGAATCAATAAGGCTGAATGCAATACTGATAATTGATCAAGATCCAGTAATGCACAAGTATAACATCAATAATTAACTAATATCCAATAATGTTCATTTAGTATATTAATGATCAACCAATACCCAATAAGACTCAGTGTAATATTTAAAATTCACCAAGACTTAATAAGATCTAAGTACAATAATGATAATTAATTGGCCAAAACTCAATAAAACCTAAACACAATGATGATTAACCAAAATACAACAAGACCTAACTAATTATTCTCTCTCTGTATATATTACATCACGTTACTTATGCTTTTATGGGACTTCCAAGTTCCAAGAGAAAGATAAGAGTAATCTATATTTTTTATCCATAACAAAAAGATTTATAATAATTGTTCAATCCACTAAACTAAACCCTTTGATATAAGAGTAAACTATATATTATAATTAACCTTTAACTTTTTCGATTTTTAGGTTTTTAAAGTAGTATATTTGACGTCGCTGGGTTCCTAAATCGGGGTAGTCACGAAGTGCTGACAGAAGAAATTAACTAGAAGATAAAATGGGAGATGAATTATATGTAAAGAGGATAAAAAACATAAAAAAATATCGTTAGGCATTTTGAAATATATTTTGAAGAATAATTAAGCATGTTAGGTATAAAAAAATATTAACTTGTTTCACTTTATTTACTGAAATTTTCAAATATTGAACACGGTAAGTCATTGAAATATTAGCCAAAACAAGTTAGTCCAACCTTGAGTTCCTTTATATAATTTGTCAAAGTTTAGCAAGTTGCTCATCGAGACACACATGATTAATTATATGCATTAGTAGGACAATTACGATGATGGCCTTCTAAAGGAAGATAGATCGTTTTGTGTTTAGGTTAAGAAGCCATGCTGAATAAATCAATGTTAAATTATATTTAGTGGGTAATATAATTTATTCAAATATAGTTTTTAGAATAAATTTTTTTGTTAAAAAGATATGATTAACACAAATACAATTTTTTATTATAAATATTCATTAAAATTCTTGGTGACGTGTGAAATTGGTGATTGTCATTAGTAACTTTAGGTCTTTAAAAATATATTAAATATCTTCTATGTAAATGTATCTTTTATTAGATGTTCTTAAATCATTTTAGAAAATATGTAAATATTTTGTTTGAATTTTAATGCTTATTTTGATCCCTCCAGCCATTCAACCCCCTGTATATAACTACCACAGTGACACAACTCTTATTTTAAATATTTAACATATAACTGCATGTTTAGGATTAGAATTCAAATTCATTGACTAATTAAGCTATTAATGTACTGAGTGAAATTACATGTTAGTTTTTAAGTACACATAATTTAAAAAAAAAATAGAGAATGTGCAAAAAAGAATAACTAACATATACATACATTTTATTTATTTGTGTTTGTAGATCAAGAAAAACCATCTAAATAAAGTGAAATCTATTACTTTGTAAGATCTGGAAGACATGATTCCAAAAGCTTTTTAAAAAACATTAATGAAACTAAAATTACTTCTAGCTGCTTTTTTTATCATTGTATATGTAGCAATGAGAAGATAGAAATAAAAGGGGGGGGATAATTAAGCTTTAGATGCATTAATGAATTGATGGCAGCTACGGTTCTCACTGTTTTTTTTTTTTAATGCAAACAAATTTTCAAGTAAATAAAATAGGAAGCAGAAGGCACTACTACAAAATGACTATTCTACGACAGGCAATCCACGTCGGTTGTTAAATAACCGACTTCGTAAATGAACCGGTGGTAATTTTGTAATTATTTAAACAATACTACAAAAACCACGTCGGTCCTTATGATGCCCGTCGTTGTTTACCATTATTCAAAGTCGGTTTTTATAAGAACCGACTTTGAAGCTTTGCAAAATTTTAAAAAAAATTTAAAGCAATTTTTCTCTGCTCCGGCCACAAAAATCCCTAACCTAGGTCACAGCTCCCTCGCGAATAACGTACACCCATTGTGAGTCTCAGTGCACAGCAACTTCTTTGCATTCACTGAACAAAAAAACCCTAACCCACGCTGCCGCACACCTCATCGTCTCAGGCGCAGCCGCACACCTCAGAGACGCCACCGCGGAAAAGAATTGCATATATTGCTCTGAGAGGAACCTCAGATCCTCTTCTCTCATCGTCTCACAGTTGCTGCGCAGTAGTGTCCTCTATCGAAATCCTTTGTGTTGAATTGAAGTTCTCCATAGTTAAGTAAGTTGGTCTTTCATTTTGTTATGTACATATGCGATGACGTTTGTTTTTCTTTTTTTCTTATATTGTAATGTACTACTAGCTGTGATTAGCTAGGTGGGGTAGAGGATTTACTGGGTATGATGTTGTCCTTAAAGAAAGGAAATAATATTGGTTTCATTTTTGTTAACTTTGTGATAATTTTTGTTTTGGATAGGGTGAGAATGGGAATATATTGGGTATATCTGGTATAATGGTCTAAAACAGAGGGGGATTATTTACTTGGCTTTAGGTGATTAATGATTTAATGTATGTCGGTCGTTTAGTGCTTATAGTGTTCAACTTTGTTCTATCTATTGGTTCTGAGAAATTAACTTTGGTCAACAACAGTCAAGGGCAGTGGTGGAAAGAGAGTCTTCTGTGAAACTGTTTTTCTTCTCACTAACCTTTAATGATTTACCTAGCTAGAGTTTCCATGTTTTTCTGCCTACTTATTGCTGATTTGGCTAAAAAATCTTGTACCGTTTAGTTTATGAGATTATGAAGAAAAAGGTTGATGGTTCAGAGCTTGTTATTAGAGTTGGCTTAATGATAATTGTGGATGAGGTAGGATCAGCTTGTCATTTTCTGCCCTAATTCCTACACGTTTCGATGTTAATCCGCCGCTTAATGTGAATTACAGGGACTAGGCTACTTAACACTATCAGCTATGCTTCCTTCTCTCACCAATTCTGAGTGCAAAGTTGGCAATGGAGTCAAATCATGCTCTCCTCAGTCACAATATTTGGTCGCCATTGGCTAAGGTGGACATAAGCCCTGTGGTCAGGCTTTTGGAGCATATAAATATTTTTGGATTTGGGTTGCATTTTCCATTTTTTGAATTTGAAAGCCAAAGTATGTGATTCTCTCATTTACAATAGTTACTTTGATATATATAAGGGAAGCTCTAGATGATCAACCATAATTTTGTTTTAACCCTTATACATTCCAATTTTTGCTGCTTACACTCCAATACTCATGTTTATGTTTTAACAAACTTTTTTGGCATATGCATATTTTATGCCTGATGATCGGTGCCCGACACTTTTCTCCATGATACTTTAATGTGAAATGAGGATATTTTTAGTGTAACAGGGAATTTCTGTTCGCATAAGAAGGCTGCGACAGTGAACTACATTGAGGGGAGAGGGAAATCATTGGTATGGGAGGCTATAATTAAGGAGGAGGTGGTTAAGAAAGTGTTGAAGACCAGCGTGGAGGCTTTGGTTCAATACACTTTACTCTGGTTCAATGGACAATACAATAAGAGTAAGTTTATGAAAGCTCTTGGCCATAAATGTCTGATTCATTTTCCTTTAGATTCTTAAGTAATGTATTAATAGGTTTTGGTTTGTTAATTTGGTACATTTCTTCCAACTGGTTTACGTCTTTCAAGTATGGAACCTTGAAACCTTGCAGTGTTTATAGAAATTAAATACAAAACGTAACTGTTGCATACATTCCTTGAGAGCACCATCCAATTGGGCCACTCTTTCTTTATAAACTAACTGCTGCTGTATTGATTCATCAATATGTTGCTTCATAGACAATGTTTTAGCTTATGCTTTCTCCCATCCTCCAAAGGAATCTTTAGTGAGAAACTGGTAAAATTATTCTTAAGAAAAATAAATAATTGATGATTATTATTGTCCAAATTCACAAACTGAAGGGAAATGAGAAACAAATACACACAGCAATGCATGAATAATTGAATATTACCTGCCACTGCTTGTTGTAAATTTTCGTTTGTTTCTTGATCTGCTCATCTTTAGCATTACATTCAGAAAGTGTAAAAGCAAGCTTATCATTTAATCTTGTTAAGTCTTTCTCCAAATTTTCTTTATCAGTTAGAGGAGCATTATATTTTTTAAAATGTAATATATTTTTTAAAAAAATCTGCATATCACTTTGCATTTTTTAATATACAGATTTTGTCTACCATATGGTTCTGTCTGTATGTAGTGTCTAATTAAGTATAGTTGTATAAGGATTTACACTTGGGAAATTTTACACCTAATTAATGGCAAATACTTGTGAATTTAATGAAAGCATGACAGCATGATTATAGTTTCCCAAGGAGGAAGAATGATTATAGTTTTGAAGAGTGGTGCTGTTGATGCAAGCATGACAGCAGTAAGGAACAAGCTTAGTTATGCCATATAGCTATTAGGCTGGTAGTAGCAAGGCAATCTGGATTTTCAAAGAAAAAGAAAATAAGTTTTTCTGAATTAGTAGAAATAAAAAAGAAAATAAGTTTTTTTAACTTGAAAATATTTAATACACTTGTAGCACAAGAATCACAAGAATCAAATATAAGATCTCACTTAAGAAAATAAATTTAATACTATTCTGACTAACATGTTATAAGTTCTTCCTTATCCTTGCTTTGAAATCTGGTTAGATTAATTTGTAGAAATATAACTATTTTATTTATAAGGAACTTAATTAATAGATTAATTTGTAGAAATCTGCTTTTTGCCCGTACTGTTTTCAGTGTGCTTGATGAGTTTCAAGTTTCTATTAACAGTAATAGAGGTATATTCCCCAACCTTAATTTGCAAATCATTATATCACGAATGACATTTGCTGTTTTCATGCTTTGATTGAAATAAATTTGGCCAGGAATGAAACTGAATTACCTTTCAGACTTATACCGGAAAGTTCTAGCTATTCCTATTAGTTTTACTAGGTAATTAATTATAAATATTAACTATTGATTGAAGAAAGCTAAGACACTTCTTTTTTGGCTTTCGAAACTACACTTTCTGATATAATAATTAATAATATATATACTATTTCCAGTTAAAAA
This sequence comes from Glycine latifolia, assembly GCA_013407115.1. Classification (NCBI taxonomy): domain Eukaryota; kingdom Viridiplantae; phylum Streptophyta; class Magnoliopsida; order Fabales; family Fabaceae; genus Glycine; species Glycine latifolia. The sequence goes on from CM023956.1 coordinate 26,025,315, forward strand.
AAATAATATAGATATTAATTAATAAATCTGATAAATGATATCCTAAATAATAGAATGATATCTTTATGAATTTCCTTTAATTGTTATTACCTAAACTAATTATATTTTGTGTATTATTATAAGTCTTATTTATCTATTTATTTACTAATTATTAACAATTATATTATAATCAGATTCATATAATTTGACTAATTTTAATTATAATTGTATTGTATGAGTTTGTTAGTGCCACCTTTTTAATTTAAATTTTGACTAAAGCATTGTCATTGTTATTTTTATGAGGCTAATCATTGTCTTAACTGATACTACAGATTCAATGGCAATGGATTTTTATTTTCATTAACAATGTATAGATTGCTTTCTCTATCCCTACAAGGTATAGGTGAACTATTCTAGTTTATTAAAATGATAAGTACATGCTTGGTTGCAGGCTGCAACCTTGCAGAAATTTTTTAATTTTTTATACATATAGCAAAATTAAACTCTTGAAATAAACATTATCCTTGTAAAAATTAAAGTTGTGATTAAAAAAATTGGAAAATTAATTTAGTAACATGACATCATAGGTCAACTTGTCATCTTTTCTCATAGAAGGGATGCCTATAAGGCTATAGTAGGTAAAGTTTATTTTCCCTTCTATTGTATTTTACTTGTTTAACTAGCCTCTGCTTTGCTAAGATGACCCACCAGGAATAATGCATTAATTTTAATTAATTTAGTAACATGACATCATAGGTCAACCACTTACACAAGTTGTTCATGCTAGCCTTTTTCATTTATATTCTGCATTAAAGCTTATATAGTTTTGGTTGAAGCCTTGAACCAAAACTTAATTTTGATGTTCTTGGATGCTAATAAATTTATAATAATTGACCTGTGCTTTTGATAATTTCTTTCAGTAATGCTTGTTAAGTTGTTATTCAGTTCATGTGGTTGTTTGTTGCTTCCATAAAACTATTTCTTTCTGAAATAATTTTCAATATGGTATAGCCAAGGCAGAAAGGTGGGCTAGTCCAGTCGTATCAATTCTCTTCAAGTAATTCTGCTAGACAATCACTGCAAGGAATGCAAGCAATAGGTATGATGGGGTCGCCAAATCTCACCTCACAACTACGAGCAAATGGAGCCATGGCTTATGCATAGCAGCTTTGTATGAGTCAGTGTCAAATCAGGCAGCAACTATCATAACAAGGTTCACTTAACACTGCACAGGTATAATCTATGCTTTATTTATTTAGATATAATTTTAGTGAAGTAGGAAATAATAATGCTGACCAAAGTTCTTATTGTATCTTTCTATAACCGGTTTGTCATATTCTTACATGGTTTAGATTTTAAATGTACATGCAGTCAAGGTCCATTTATCTTGCTCGTGTCCTGTCCACATTTAGAGCATGTTGTTTCAACTATGGCAGGGAAATTCAAAATAAAAAGCGTTTTTAAAAAAAAATTGGGACCATCGAAGTCGGTTTTTTGAAATAAACGACATTGTATCTAACATTCTAAGTCGGTTATTATAAAAAACCCACTTTGTATGTAAACTTTCTAAGTCAGTTATTTAAAATAAACGACCTTGTATCTAAGATTTTTAAGTCGGTTTTGTTAAATAACCGACTTTATAATGAAGCTTTCAAAGTCGATTTTTTGTAATAACCGACTTTGTATGGAAACTTTCTAAGTCGGTTTTTTAAAATAACCGACTTAGAATGTGTGAATTTTTTTAAAAAAAAAAAACTTAAAAAAAAAATTCAAAGTCGGTTTTTTAAAAACCGACGTTATAGCTTTGCGTATTTTACGACGCCCAAAACAAGGTCAGTTATAAAACCGACTTTGAATGGTGAAAATAACCGACTTTAAATGCTGCTGCTGTAGTAGTGAGGAAAGAAAATCTGTACAGAAATAGTGAATAAAGACGGAAATTATTCCTATAGAAGCTTGAGCTACCATTTCAAAATAAACAAATAATTGGCAAAGTTAGCTGTATATGTGTTTTCTAGAGTCAGCATCAGTAGTTAGTACGTACAAACTATATGATAACATTTTCTTTTCTTTTATTCCATATGTATATATTGTTCGTTATCAATTCGGCCTAACAAATCTTACTATTGAGATTTCGTGGATGTTTCAAATTAAATGATATAACTAAACTGTACATTTGTTTCAACAATACTGATTTAATTATCTGGTTTCTACTTTTGCATGTTAGGAAGAAAAAATGAATTTGATGGAAAAAAACAGTTGATAGAATATTTCTGATAATAGTTCAACTATCAGAAATATTCTTGGTGTGAAAAAAAGGGGAAATGATAGGGGAGGGGGGAGTAAATGAATAAAAATTCAGTTTTTTTATAGGTTGGATTTGATATTTGCTTCTAATTAATGAGAACATAAAACCTGCAACCTTACGCAGCACATTGAAAAAATAAGAAAGTAAAACCCTTGCAGAGGAAAATTTTCATTTGGCAAACATAATCCATGAGAAGGAAAGATAAAAAAAAAATCCAGTTCTCATAATTAATGTCGAACTCACCTATATACCCATCGGGTCAAGTGGCATAAATAGATATAAAGGACGTGTTGTATTGTAGAACCTTTGTCATGTCTCAATAATGTTCGTTATAAAGGTGAAGGGTCCAGGGTGTTACTGTGTTAGGGAAGCAGAGAAAAAGGAGACAAACTTTTTGCCAAGGACATAAAAATAATTGAAATCACTGTCGAATTTGTAATGCATGATAATATTGATTTTTCTAATTAATGTATTATATATGACCAATAATTGCTCCACGTCAGCGTATTATCCTTTTATAACTGTACTGTTAAAATTCATCTAGAATACTTTGAAGTCAAAACAATAGTTAAGCTCAAAGTAGCGATTAGTCATACAGTGTAAGTTTTTTAAATAATTAAAAAAAACTAAAATATCTTCTTAGTATATATATATTTACACGTTTTTTCATTTTATTCTTATAATTTTTTTAAAATAGTTCATGTAAAATTCTGTTTTCATTTTACTTTTTTATTATTTTGTTTTAGTTCCTATAATTTATTATTTTTTGTTTTAATTTCCATAATTATATTTAGGTCATTTTAAATTAGTCCTTCTGGAAAAAATTCATAGAAACTAAAAAGCAACTTATCCAAATAAATAAAAAATACGTTGTAAGGACTAAAATAAAATAACAAAACAATACTACAAGAGCATTTTAAAAAATTATATGGATGAAAAAACATACATAGGGGGATTAAGTTATTTTAATAGTAACTCCTTTAGAATTACTCCTCATCCTCATCATTTATTTTTTTTAGATCTAATGGTTAATATTAATTACTTATTATAACAATTAAATTTTAAGAAAATAAATTATTAGAATAAAAAATAACTCTAAATTAATTTTTCACATAACGAGAGAACTAACTTTAAACATTTGATATGCATATATTTTTATTTTGCTTGTAAAAATATCAAATTAGAGTAATAAGAATTTTATAATAACTTACACACTACACAACCAATTTAATTAAACCCCTTAGTATATACTTATTTAATTTTAACTTCACATAGAAGTGAAGGAAACACTACTATAGCTAACGAATCCGTTAACATCGGTTTGTAACACATACTACATTGATTGGTTTTGGGATCGATGTTATTTAACACAATGTTAAATGTCAACATAATTAATATCAGTTTCAATCGAACATAGAATTCTAACATTCAACAATCAATTCCTATTGTACCTGATGTAAGAATTAATCACACATTCTACATTAATCAATACATCCCACAACAGTTATTGACATAGCCAATGTTGTACATTTGACTTACTAGCTATATTGATTTTAGTAGTAACCAATGTAGAATGTAGATTTTTTATATATATAAAAAGTAGTTTTTTATTTATATTTATCGTCCCAAATTTATAATTTTTTAAGGCACCGTGACCTATATTATAATTATCAAATACTCTAATGTATATTCATTTTATTGTGGAAAGATTTGTGTACTATTTTTCCATATATATTCAATGGTGAAAAAACTATAATCATTTTTTCTTAAACAAACTAAAATTGTATGACAAGATCAAGTTGTCAACTTTTTCAACTATATTTTATACACATATAGTATCTAATAAAAAAATAGTTGTTCATTTAACAAAAAATTCACATCATTAAATATATATATATAAAAAATATTATTTGTAAATGAGTCAATATATATCGATTATTGACATAATCTGTTAAAAATTTTGCTTAATGCATACGTTTTATTAATAACTGATGTAGAATGTAAAAGGAAAACTAGAGAGAATTTTTTTCAGTAATCTCTAAAAAATTAGCCATAGATTATGAGAAACACACACTTTATTTCACATTCCATTTCATATCATTTTTGTAAACACTGGCTGAATTTAGAATATATTTTTTTATGAATATTTGAATTTATAGGATTTATTTTCATCAACAACTAATTCAAAGTCATTCTTTACATGGCTCAATTTCTTTTTAAATTATTGACAAATAAGAAATTGATAACAGTATGTATCATTTTCGAACCACCGAAGAGTTTGAGTTCACAAGAAATTTTTCCATAATGATAAATTGTTTCATTTGACAGGATATTTTCACATTAAGCAGATCCAAGGTGTTTTTTTTTTTTGGGGGGGAGGGGGGACACAAATGCTTTCTATTATAAATTTATATTTTTCTGAGATTATTATAATTTATATTATCCCAATACTTTAAATAATATCATTCTTTGCAATAGTGTTCAAATAGTACTCAAACTTCTTTTTCTAAAAATTATTAACTAGTCCCTCCGATTCCATTATATTAATAATTGTGTAGCAGAAAAAAAAATCCCAATATAATAATTATTTTAATCTTTTAATATAATATTAATTATTTTTCCACTTATATATATCTTTTATAATATTAATGATTGTCCATAAATAAACTAACAATAATATAAAATTAATTTTATAAAATATATTATTCTATTTATATATATATATAAAATAATCTAACATGATTATTATTTTAGATCGGTAGTATTGTTTTTATCCTTCAAAGAATTGCTTATGTAATATCGGCAACTATGTCTATGGCACGATGACATGTCCGTACATCATTATCTTGTTTCTAATTGGTCCAACTCTTGATTCGTGTCCACAAATTTAAATGGAAAAACTTTAAACGTGAGAAATCGATATAGACATAAATATAATATATGAGAAGTTTTAATTTCATGCATTATAATACTAGGACTTTATTTTGTCTGATAAAAAACATAATATGTAAATTACATGATAAAATAAGAAGTTGGATTAAATATAAAATATTATTTAATTATCTTTAAATCAAATTTTTATTATTGAAGATACACTATATCTTGTAGAATTTCTCAACAAATATACAAAGAACCAGAGAGAAAGCATTTGTTTTTTATTTATTATAAAATTGGCTTCACAACCCCTTGCAAGCGCAGCACGTTGCAAACCAAAATGCATTCATGTGATATAATTCAACGGTAGAGACAAAAGCAGTGCCATACAACTGTCTTAAAACACAGTAATAATTCATAAACAATACAAACGAAGAAGAAAAGGATTGACACTTCTTTCTTCTTATGTGACAAAATGCGCGGAAACTTTGCTTCCGTTGTTTTCCTTGTGCAATTGCGAAGTGCATCTTCCTGCTATCAACAACGTTCTTTATTGGCTTATATTCTTCAGAAATAACCTACAAAAGTACGCGCACATGGTTAGAATAGTAGTCTATCAGTCCCTTTCATTAATTATCCCCTCAACAATATCAATAAATGAGAAAGTAATTTTCTCTTATTACTAATACAGGCTAAAATGTTGTTAGTTGGGTTATGAAGAATTTTTTTACGACTAAAGTTTTTTCCTTTAATTTTGGAAATATATTTTTAAAATATGTATATACATAAAAAATCATTCTTGTATAAAAAATAATGGTCATATACTTCTCAAAATTTCAACAAAAAAAAAAAGAATACATAGGGAAGTTGAAAACGTCATCATTACTTTGTGATTCAAATGAAAATTATATCAACCACAAACCTTTTTCTATCAACAGCCAAAAACCTTCGAAAATTCAATTTTTCAAAAAAAATAAAATAAAAGAGAAGAAAATACAACAGTTTTCTTCAATCCAACAAAATAAGAATGTTAACATCACACTTCCCAATTTAGTTTACTTTCTAAACTGTCAACATAGGCCGAGTAGTTACAAAATGACTTGCATGTTTATTTTATTTTTTATTTGCTAAGCGTTAAAAACACACTCTTTTAAACAAGTTTTTTTAATCAGTTTTTTTTATAAAATTAGAAGAAAAAAATCATTAATTATTAAGTAGGATTCACAAAATTTTATCATTTTAAAAAATTTCAACCAAATGAAAGGGAATCTATTCAAAAGAGCGTGTCACAGTGTTTCTAAACATTTCTCTTTTTATTTTCAGTGAAAACTTAATGGCTTGCGTGTGACTGCATGTAAAGAGTATTTAAACGTATGTTCGTACACATCAAGTCATTATTATGAAAATGTAGGTTTTATGAGGAAGGTTACCACGTGCGAAGCTACGCAAAACCACTACCTAGTAGTGATATGGAGGAGGAGGGGATGCATAGACGTAAACTGGGGGAGGTGGTGAATGAACAGGAGGAGGAGGAGACTTATACTTGTAAACTGGGGGTGGAGGAGATGGGTACTTGTATGGCTTGATTGGTGGAGGAGGAGATTTGTACTTGTAAACAGGTGGAGGAGGAGACTTGTATTTGTAAACTGGTGGTGGAGGTGAAGGGTACTTGTAAGGGGGAGGAGGAGGAGATGGGTACTTATAGGGAGGAGGGGGAGATTTGTACTTGTA
>CM023956.1:26033688-26111845 GCA_013407115.1 Glycine latifolia
TTGTTTGAAAACTGTTAAAAGTTTTTTTTGAAAGTTTTTTTATTAGAAAATTTTTTATATTAATCATAAAAAATTCTTAAAATATTTACAATTTGTATCTAAACATGTCCATATACATATTCACTCACGCATATAATTGAAATGCATATGTTTTTCTCTGTATTTCCTTTATCAAATTTTAATTTTTTTAAACGAATTATACTTATAATTAACTTTTTGCGATTTTCGATAATTTTTAATTTATTTTACTATTTAAATCTTCAATAAATGTGTTCAAGATATTTCTTTTATGATTTTAGACATATAAGTTTATATTTTCTCTAAAACATATTTATCCAATATGTAAGTATTAATTCAATTATTCAATTTCACCTCACATATACGCGTATCAAAATCTTAGTCAACAAAAAGAAAATACGATTATTTTATATAAAGTTGTGTTTGATTTAGAAATGGTCTATTTAGCTATTTTTACATTGCTGTATTTTCATCATTGGTCTTGAATGGTACATACCAAACTTTATTTTTGGCTTCTATCATATTTTATGTTTGTGGTCCATCGTATTTTATAATAACTCTTTCTTTTGTCCATAAACAAAGTTATTAATGAAGATAAATATTTACATTTTTACTATCATAATTACTTTTATCTTTAAAATAAAAAATAAAGTTAAATATGATATTTTTTATTATCAATAGAAGTAACAAACCATAAAAAACATTTTTAAAAAAAACAAGCTTAATTCTTTCATTCTCCAAAAGTAGTAATATAATGAAAGTTTGTGGGTTATAAAAAATGAAAGTTTATGTTTTGTTCCTATTCAGTATATTAGGGTCGACATGTCTAACTAGGTCAGAATTTAGTTATATTTGTCGCTGTTCAGTAGGTAAAAAGGTTTGGTAATCATAATTTTTGTTCCAGCCTCCAGGGTATCCCAAAACCTAGTCAAATCTATAAAAAAAAGCAAAAGGCACCTAACGAACCTAAGATTTCTACGCTAAACTAAAGATAAATTAAAAAAATATAAACTAATAAAGAAACAGTCACTAGGTAAAAGAAAAACCCTTTTAAAATCGCCCTGTCTTTTCCTATCCACGTAGTCAAATTTGACGTCAAAACTATCTTTCTTCTTAAATCATATAAATTTATCTATTCTTCTTTTTTCTGCATTCTCTCTTTTTCTAGAACATAGTAAATTTATTTTTCTACTTAAATCATAGTTCAACATAATGGTTACATTGGGCGACTCGGCGATTATTTTAGAACATAGAAACTACTGAATTTTTTTTTTAACTCATCAAAAATTACTTTTTATAATTGATCTTCACCTAACGCGCGTAAGCATTTTAACTAAAAGAAAATCTTTAGCTTTCAGGTCCAACTACGCCTCTGCTCCGTCCTTTTATGACTGTTAATCACTGACGCATGCCACTTTCCCATACCTGAGACAGCGAGAGTATATATTTTAACGTGACTCAATGATTAGACTTGTGTTATTCCTTAATCTAACCAAATGAAAACTTCTTACAAATTTTTTACATCCACGTAAAAATCAAGGGCTAATTTTATTTTTTTTAATAAATAAGGAGGCGAGTAAAGGTGAAAATCAGTAAGGATTGACATTAAACTTATTGTGGCACCCGTCCATGTTGCACCAAAGCTCACTTTGAATAAGAAAAGTATACACAGTTGGGAGGACTAGATCATACCCAAAAATATTAAGAGAACATGAATGAATAGAGCTCATTCCAATATTTAAGTTTTTGGAAAACAAAAGATGATTGTAAAACACATTAAGTATATCTTATATTGTGTATCCAAAGAGACAAGTTTGTCCGCATCAAAATAGGTTAATTATATTCTATTCCTTCTAATTTATCTATTTCAAAAGAACTGTATGAATTATTGTGTTATATGAAAAATGTTTGTTAGTCATTCTTTAAATAATTTGGTGGGACTCGCAAAATTTTAGATTTTCTTCTCTTTATTTATTTTTAAATCAAACAAGAAAAAAAAAGTTACATTGTATTTCTCGATACAATTTTATAATGCACATACACGTTTTCTCTCCACGTCGTTAGAAATTCTTATTCTGTAAGTTAATAAATGAAATTGAATTTGATCTAAATTCACGATTATATGATTTTTTTTAAAAATATTATCCTAAATAATGAGAGACAATTATGCTAATTTAATAGAATGATAAGGAACTTAATCTATATATTATTAATTTTATCTTATAAAATATATGATTTAATCACTTATATTTTTTTATATATTGATTTCTTATAATTTTACATTAATTAAAATATTATATAATATTAAAATTGAAAATTTAATTATTACCAATTTAACCATTGTGCAACCAATAAGATATAAACAAGAATTTTCATCAATTCAATTATTAGTCTAGTTTTAAAACATTGACTATAGGCAAATAATTTTGCTTTGAAATCGACATAATAACATATTCTTAGCTTGTGGTTGAATTTTGTTTTAAAACTAATGAATAAATTTAAACAACATCATACCAATGCATTCATGTATTTTGTGGTTGAAATTATTAATCTAAACAGTATTTAATTGACATTTTCTTATCTTGTTACCTAAACCCAAGTTTTTTTTTAAAAAAAGTTAAAAATATTAAGCCATGATAAAGTAACAACATAAACAACAAATAAAGGTAATTAAAATTTATAATAAGTACTAAATGAAAAAAAGGAAAAAAGATTAAAAATAAATTATAATTATCCAAAACTTAACCCAAAATATTCATTTTCAACATATTTGTTTTGTGTGTATGTTCATGCACGCTTAGCTTTTTGAGCTGCAGAAATGAAAAGAGAAAAGAAAATGGCATACGAGTATAGCACATAAGTTAATGTCATATGATTTTCTATATAATTTTTCTATTTATTAAATCTCCATTATTTTATGAAAAATATTATATATATATATATATATATATATATATATATATATATGTATGTGTGTGTGTGTGTATGTATGTATTTAATATGATATTAAATATCTAAAAAGAATTTAATATTTTTTATCTAATAAAGGGTTAAAAAATATTGTAAGAAGGCTTAGAATTATTTAAAAGTAATTTTTGCATGTTTGACCATGTCAATGGTGACAATAACATTTGAGATTGCAGAACAAGCAAATAATTAGCGATTGCCAGCTACTTCAATACCCTTTTCGTGTTTTTGGGGGTACATGTAGTGAAGAAAGTGATCACTAAATCAGTGAGAACATCATATATATTTAGGTATTTATATAAAAGTAGATTTTATTTTATGAAATAATGTTACGTGATATTTTATTGTTTATTTCTTTTAAATAATTCAATTAATATAAATTTTATATTTATTTTTAACAAAAGCTTAAATTAATTATAGTACATAAGAATCGTGTAAATAAAAATATTCTAATTTTATATTTATTTTATATAATAGATATAATAATCTTGTGAATTGATATGATATATTTTGTTGAGTGTTGGTTGGAAGTTGGTGGGGAATTTCAACAAACATATGGTGAGCGTGTAGGTGTATATGTGGTATCAGATATGTTTTGATTGTTTGTAACCTCGAATTTTTTTCAGTACAATCAGATACACAGTATTGGTTTATTTGGAGTGGGTTTGGAAATCATTCTTTGATGTTATGGAGCGTGTTTGAATAGCTTGTGTTGGGTGGCTCAGGCGAAGCAGAATCACTTGATATATTATATGCATCTGTTTTTGGTTTTAGTCGAGCTTAGCAGGAGTAACATATATGCTATGGTGTTAGCTGAAGGCAAGGAAAAAGGGACTTGAATGGTGTATTCTGATTCTTATTTGGTTAGCTGTTACACTTATATGTGGGGGGGCAAGTGCATCATTTGAGTACTAGTTTGCTGCTGTTATGTTATTTTTCTATGGCCAAGATCAGATATGGTGGTGTTTGATTACGGGTGGGCATCTCTTGGTGGAGTGTATTTTTGCTCGATGCATATGCAGCACCATATTAGGTCAATGAGACCTTTGTCTTAGGCCTCTAAGGGTTTCATTTTTTGTCAATATAAATTATAAAAGTGATAAATTTTATTAAGATATCATCTATTATTTGTAATTTTTTTATTAATAAAACTACATAATCTTAAGTTATGAATTTAATAATTATAGTAAATCATTTAAGTAAATTTTTTAATTTAATTTTAAATAAATAAATAAAATTATTTTATATCTATGTTAGATTCAATCTCTCCTTTATCTAAAAAATTCTATTGAAATGAGTATAAAATTTAAATTTAATGAATGAATCTATGATTAATATATAATATAAAAAAAAGATATTTTGAAAAAATGTTGATCATGAGATCACATACTTTTAGCTAAAATTTCATTTCATGTTAATATTTTGTATACATAGATTAATTTAAATTTTTAATTGAGAGTTATTTTGAAATTTAAATAATATTTAAAATATGAAATCATAATTTGTTTTTTTAAATATTAATAAAATGTATTAAATTAAAATTTGAAATAAATTTGATCTTAGTTCTCATAATCTCTTAACATAACCATGATATGCAGGTCTTGTGTGGTTTTTTTAGGTGTGTTGATTACAATGGACTAAGGTTGTTTATTTCCACACCGGTTGTATAGCTATACCTGGTTGTTTCTATCAGGAGTAGGTGGATGTTTTATTTAGGTTTTTTTATTCTCTATTATGTTTTTACTATTATGAAACATACATGTGCATAAATTGATCGAATTGATTGTCCAATAAAATATTTAAATCACCATTAATTTATTATATTATAATTAATGACTTTACTCAATTTTTATTATTTCAAATTAAACATGCAAAAAAAGAATAAAATTAATTCTTTTTAAAGAAAGTCAAAATAAAACAATATATCACTAAAGTAAAAGATATTTTACCTAAGATAATTCTTCTTATAATAACAATTTTTGAAATATATTTGTATATAAAAATATATTTAAATATTTATTAATATATCTATTAACATATATTTATTAAAATTTAAATTAAATAATTAATAATATATTAATTCAAATAATATAAAAAATCACTCCTATAAATTATAAAAGATGAATTTAATATCTGTGAGTCACTGAAAACTAAACTAGTTAGTACATAATTAGGAGATTTTGGAGAAGATTTTGATTTGCTCTATTTCAAAATTGAATTAATTAAGGCTTTTACTTTCATAGTCCAGTCCTAACAATTCAATACCCAGACTTTCTTTTAGCAAATACAGTTGTGTTTTTAAATAAATATGTATAAAATAAAAATAAAAAAGAGGAAGCAAATGCTCGATAGCAAGGTTATCTAGTATAAGAAATGCAATATACCCGAATTCAAATTTTACCAATTTAGTTGGTTGAATTTTCTAGTTATTAATAGACTTTTGTCTAATATAGCCCCCTTGGTGCTTGCAATGCTTACGGGACTGAAATCCATCAAAATCATTATTGACTATTGACTAATTCTTTGGGGGAAACCCAGTAATGCTTTCTGGGTTTATATTTAAAAACTTGATTGTTAATTATTGTGAAGGCTGCTGCTATATATGCCCACTTAGGCTAAAAATATAATAAATAAAAAACGACTCAATTTTACTAGATACAATTATCTCACTACAGTCCAATGTCTCCTATGGCTGGAGAATTATATCCTTCTCTATACCAAAGCTCAAATAAGTGTGAAACATGGAATTATAAACACAATTCATTAATCACAAATACAAACAAATCAAGATACTCATCTCATAAGCATCTTATGTCTCATCATTGAAGGAAACATCACTCTGACTTGATTAATATTAAGTGTAAAGTAGACCATATCAGATATCTTGTTTCCACCTAAAGCATTTTCTATCTTGAGCTACTGCTGATAATAAATGAATTGATTAAATAAGCATTAGTTTAAAATATAAGAAAGAAAAACTCGAAATTGGTAGGGTAGTTAGCATGTGAATTTGGACAATCATTGATGGTGATGTCTGCGGGAAGGGTGTAGAGTCCACAAGAGGCTAAACATCTTAAAGCTAGGTCTTGGCTTCGGTTCTAGATTCAAAAAGTTAATGCATGGAGCTAGGCAGTATCCTAGGTAATGTTCACACGAACACGTTAATTTATATTTAAGAGATGACGTTCATATGAAGGTATCAATAACTAAAAAATAACTACAAATTTTGCCGACCAAAAAAATTACAAATTTTGAATAATAGCTTATACAAAAGAAATATAGATTTATAACATTTTTTTATAAGAGAAAAACAATTTATTTTTAATATGTTTAATATATATCGGGTTGATTATTTTATAAAAGTTCATATATATTGCAATAATTTGTATTTTTGTTTTAAACTTTAATGTCCATGTAACGCGTGATTATTGAAAACTCATTTATTTGAATTATTTCATTGTACGTGCACGTGTACTAATTTCGCATTATTGAATGTTGTTATCATATTGTGTTGTCTGTTATCATGCTAATTGACATACTCTTTTTTTTTTTGCTTTAAATTAATCTTCTGTTAGCAATTTAAAAAAAATAAAGTTTTTTTTTCAAATTATCTTTAAATTTCAAATAAAAATATAATAATGCACAGTTTAACCTATTCGTTGAAAAATCAACTATATCAATAACCCAAATATAATAATACTGCAGCCACATACTGGAGGCAAAAGAAGATGAAATACATTCAGCTTTTCAATAAGCTAAAATCAAGTTTTTTTTTTAAATAAATCAGCTTAATTATATATATTAGTTTTCGAATAGTGAATCAAATATTATTTTAAAAATAAATTAAATGAAAAGAGGATTTTTATAAAATTAAATGCATAAACTGATATTAATTTATATGAAAAATTAATTTTTTTACTTCTTTTACTTCTTTTATTAGTACTTATAGAGAAATTTAATCTGTTAAGTAACATATAATTATAGCATATGTATGGCATGGAGAATAATATAAAAAAATACGTACAATTACTTCTAGAACATAGGAAGTAATACTTTGAAAGCATGTAATTTTTTCCTACTTTTAGTTAGCCAAAGTGTACAAGTGATTAGATGTCTTTATCCTTGTTTCACCAAAAAATAATGTATTTATCCTTGCAATATTTTTAAATTAAATAACAAATTACCTTTTGAAATTTTCTTATAACATAGCTGGACAACATATTAAGCTACCAACTTCGAAATTACGTGAACATCTTGCTTTTGTTTTTGTTTACTGTCTAATCACAAATCAGAGAAAAATTGATAATTGACAATTATTAAATATAAAATTACTAATTATTAAGGTCTTTTTTTTTGTAATTGTTGCACTATCAATCATCCAGATGATATAATTTTTACAAGAATAGATGAATGACTACTTATTTAATGAATTATAAGGAGGAAATCAAGACTTAGATCTACTGATCCAGGATCCTATACAGGACAAAAAAGATATATGATGTATGTACGAACATCAGGTAAATATAATATATTAAAAGGGGATATCAAACATGACTTGCATATGCACTACAGTCACATATTTATCATTAGTTTTGCTATATCCTGTTGCAGTTCAACATGGCACATAAGAAGGACCAAGATGATCAGAGCATTCAAATTGTTAAAAGAATAAAACTTAGATGGATATTATTAATGTTTTTGGTAATATTTCTTTAATTACAATTTGAGTTTTATTTTGATAACTTAAGTTATCAAAATAAAATTAAACCTTCATTTCAATTAAAAAGTAATACCAAATGTACATGTTGTATCTAATTTTTATTTTTTTTATGAAATAGTAAACACATACAACAACTCTTATCTTATAATTTGACAAATGCTAACTAACAAACATCAATTAAAAATCTAAAAAAAATTCTAATAAACTTATCATAATTAACTTTAAATGCACATTTAATGTGATCTTCAATAAAAAATCTACTTGTTATTTTTAATCTATATATATATATATATATATATCCTTGTAGCCTTCCATAGAGAAATCTTTATGATTTTTAAGGTCAATCTATTATTTTACCCATATAGGTTACCGACAATGAAATGATAACATAAGACTCTTTCACATTTTAGGTTTACACACCAGCAGCACCACACAATGAACAGGATCTGATTCCCTCAATTTGATATTAAGTGCATTAATTTAATAAATAACATGCTGGCATCCACCAAACATATATACCCTAAAGCCACACAGTCAAAGTAGTTTTACACATCATAGCCTCCGGTTTATCCAGCCTTTATTCTTTTTTAAGCTCCGAATTGGGACAGTTGCCAAACATGCATACTCCCAAAAAGTCTTAATTGTGAAAGGTACATCTATTTTTGAAGTCTGACTTTTCCTTCCTTGTGAAGTATGGCATAGGTTTCTGGACCACTGTACAATATTGTAGTAAAGTCTTTGTCTTTGTCCTTGCTCTATTTTTATTCTTAATCTCTCCCACAAATATCCAATAATTTTTGCTTTCAGTTAACCTAATTCTAAATTCTACTTTAATGCTGTGAATGCCTCCAAAATCAATGCATGGATACATTCAAATTGCTTAAATTGTCCTCCAATCACAATATACTGTAATATATAGCTCGATTTTACAAATAGACACTCAAATTGTTTTTAGTTATTCTAAATTCTACTTTAATGGTGTGTGAATTGCCTCCAAAATGAATGTATAGATACATTCAAATTAGTTTCTTAAATTCTCCCTCCAATCACAATATATTTCTGCAATATATAGCTCAATTTTACAAATAACACACATTATTGACAGAAAACATGCAAGGACTACAATAATTCAGATAAGAAAACCAATTCTATAATGTTAAAGGTATACGGACATTATATATCTGTTTCTTTAATAAAAGTAAGTAATGATCCATATGATTTTAAAAATAATTAAGTTGATATCCTAACAACGAAATATATCTGTCTTTTTGTTGACTAAATTGTATTTAAATAATTCATCGGTGGTGCTAGTTAAATGGAGACAATTGCAAAATTACAAATATAAAGCATAACTACTGCTTAGTTTTAGCCACATTTTTGCTTGCACGCAACGCTCTTGATTAAACATAATTAAATGCAAGATAATCAATCATATTAGCTAGGCACATATTTTTTACATGCAAAAAAGAAAAGGAAAAGAGTTTAGTGTGAATCAAAGAGGATTCATCTAGAGTTCGGCTTTTCCATGTTTTCCGCTCACTTTGCCCAATAGTGAGTGTAAATTTGTATGTATGCACTTTTATATAACAAGTGAAAGACTGAAAGGAGTACATTTCCTTCATTATTAAATGCTTAATAACCACATTACTGGGTTACATGCATTTTGCTAATTTCATGTAGTTTGTCTCTTGCATTATCGTACTTTTTATCTTTTTTGGGGAAGGTTAGAGGAATCCTCACAAAAACTTACGGAAAATGATAATAGCAATACGACAACAAAGACCCCACACGCTAATATCTTCAACGAATAAGAATGAACCATGATCTTAGTTGTGGCTAAGGCTAGAAGAATAGGCTAGTTACCTTGTAGGAAGTCTCTTTCATTTTTTTTTATCTTGTATGAAAACTTTAAAATATGCTTAAATTAATGTAGTAAAGAAGAAGAAAAAAGGAAAAGAAAAGTCAACCACCTACTAGGAAAACAACACCAAAGGAGAGTTTGATTAATCCAACACAATACAAAGTTAAGCCAATGGGACTTGAAACTGTCCATCCTTTCAATTTTCTCTTTTGATAATTATATTGCTACCACTCCGATATATACGGTGTAATGTAACTATCCTGGCCATTTTTATATTTTCAAGATGTAGATATTGTAATTCATTATATTTGTGTCCAACCAGTGTGTGTACTTCATTTTTTAAGTAAAATAATATATAACCATTAAAAAATAACAACTCAACACCTCCCTTTCTAGAATAACATTTATAAATAAATAAAAATTCAAATGAAGCGTTTGTCAAAGAAAGTTTAACACAAATAAGTAATAATGATTTCATTTCTACCAATAATTATGAGTAAATAATTTATGTACATACTGACATTATAAACTGTTTTTACATTATTATCTAATCATAAATTATAATATAAAATAATTAAGTTAATAATTTTATATTAATTATTTTAAAATCATACTTATTAAGTTATTATCATGATTTTTTATCAGTTAATTGTGTAATGTTTTTACTTACAGTACATAAAAATAAACTAATATTTATATTCCCATATTATTTTACTGTTGTTACCTCCACTTATTATATGTCCGCCGCCATGATAAATCGTCTAAGAAAACTTAAGTCAATGTGAACTTGATTGTTTGAAAGAGGTGTAATGCACCCATATTTTCCTTGCTCCTGCTTCAAAAGTTCCAATTCAAAGAATTATTTTCCTCAAAATTACAAATTCATCTAAATCCACAATAAATACATGCAGTGCATGAAAAAGACTCTTGCAAGAATTAATTAACCCTAGCGTGTTGGGAATATTCTAAACTCTAATAGAATTGTCTGCCTCGAAAAACGCGCTTCTAAACCAAGTAATAGTAGTATTCTGATATCCTTAAAAATATTACTGCAATAATCAAGTACCAACATTTTATTACCCAGTTTAAGAAAGTTAAATTACAGGATCAAGTAAAAGTGTTGGCTGAAAAGACCAAGCAAGCCGGCCTTGTGCTTTCAAAATATACTGACGATTAAATGTGTTCATATTAGAGCAGGTAAATTTAGGTTGGATCAACTTCATTTTCTAATTTAAACGTGTAATTAAAAATGTTTGTAGTGTTTTATGTTTTTTTTTTTGTTACAAGATAAGTTATAACTAGTGTTTTATGTTTGAAAAATCTTATCTCTCAAAAATAATTTTGATGATTAAATATTATATATATATATTAAAGCTTCATGGTAAAGTTTGAAAGTAAATAGTATATGCAATTGATTGTGTAAAAAATTTATAGTGTCATTCAATCATAAATTGTTATATATATATATGATATAAGTTTATTGACTTTATTATATTTTTCTTTAAAGTTATATTAACAACAACTTTTTTAATTAGATAATAGTGTAAAAAAATTTACATTGATGGTGTAATGATTTTGAACTCAAATTTTGTAATAAGATATGTCTCACAAAATAATATTCAATGAAATAAATATGAGAAAAAGAATTATGTAATGATGGCATAAATTTTTTTACACCATCATTTAATTGCTATTTATTATATATAATAAATTTATTGACTTTTTAAATAATTATTTTAAATTAATTTAAATGATAATTTATGATTGAATAATAATATAAAATTATTTTACATGCATGAGTCTATAAACATTAGTTGTACCAAACAATTCCTTTACCTAAACAATATAACGACAGTCCAATTTTATAATAACTATACCTGGAACATAATGATAAACTTAAAATTAAAATGCCACCCACAAAAATAGAATCAAATAAACAGAATAAAAATCACTGATGAGAAAAAATAAATGAATGGGCCAATTCAACTAGAGGCCAATCCATTGACTGAACCAGTCCACTGTCATTAACTCTTAATTTGAAGATTAGCTTCCGAACTGTAGAACCGGACGCATACCCAAAAGAACCGGCAAGATCAATATAATCCAAGACTAGTTCAAGCTTGTCCTTACACTTGGGAAAAGAAAATAAAAAAAATAAAAAAACTTACTCTTACACAAAAGAATGAAAATTCAATCTTCAAGGTTCAAACGTGGAGCCCTTAACTTAAAAAACAAGGACCAAACTCGGGTTCTCCACTTGGAATTAATCTTCACGTATTGCCATTGTCATTGTCACTAGTTGTTATATATTAAATAAATTCTACATAATATGGCAGTTTTAAATTGTACTCTCAAGTCAAAATTTATTTGTTCTATTATTAATAGTTATGTAATTTGTATTTATTGAATTTAATTAAAATGAACTCATAATATAAAGATTTATTACAATCATCTCATCGTTTATTATCTCCTATGGTAAAATTATTAACCTTTCTAATAATTACATTAAAAAGACATATATGAAGTTATTTCTAATACAATGAGGGGTATGTGAAAATTAAACTCATTTTTTAACAATTCAATACTCAATTTTTTTTAAATTGTAAGACAGAATAATTTTTTTCTATATTTGTCAAAAAAAATATTTTTTCTATATTAATTTAAAATTTCACTTAATTTAATTTTTATTTTTTTACTACTTAATATATTATATATCATATATTATATATTAAAAATATATTTAATTAAAATTAAACCGATGAACCTTTCACAGGTTCCATGATGAATACATCTTTTTAAAAATGCTAAAAATACAAAGAGTTTTTTCTAAGAAACTGACTTTTTAACTATAAATATAACCAAAAAAAAACATAAAAATGACCAGTGAATCCTTATTCGCGTGATGAATCCAGCTTTCAATTTTTTTTTATAAAACTATTAGTTAAAAAGTATATTTCGAAAATATTGACTTCTTAACTACAAACAATAAAATATATACAGGATATCTGACTTCTTAATGTTTATGCTTTTTATATTTTAATTTAGATAAATATAAAAACATTTTTTAATTGCTAAAATGATCCCATTTTGGTCTCATTTTTAAAATGTATTTGATATAGTCATAATCTTTCACCCCAAAAAAATCATTCTTAATCTCATTTATGAAAATTGAAACCACAATATTTCTATAAGTGAAAGATAAAAAAGAAATAATTTTCCAATAACGAAAACACATTACCCTATTTTTAAGACCTACAACATATTTAACCTTATTAACACATTACGTTAACAACTAAACATGAAGATTAATAATATGAAAAGTAAAACATTGAACATAAAAAATGATGTCGCGTTTCCACTAAACTTTATTCGAACAAATTTTATACACAAACTTAAAAAAATTATAAAAAAATTCAACAATCACAAAAATTTAACCATTGATCAATTGGAAAAAAAGGTACATTTCTCTTACAATACGTACCCTAAAACATAAATAATAGAATAAACTAAAATACTTGTAAACACATGAAAGGTCTAACAATTTTCAAACAGTCAGTTATTATTTACACACCGCATTTTCTACAGCAGTAATCATCAGACTGAATACATGATATTTAAGATGCAGCAATCACCAAAACTTGCATGCCAAGTTTGACACCTTCACCCTCGTCACCTTATCTTGAATCACTTGATAACGAAGAAGCGAACCATAACATAATTAACTTCATTTCAAGACAGCTATTTTAAATCAGAGTTCCTTCGACCTTAAAGATTGAGACAATTATTCAATAATTAGCATGTTTGCTTGTGCATTTTTTCATATATTTACCCAAATTTTCACATCAAGGATGGCACAGACGCAAAACCAAACACATGGGAGATTGGCTGTGTTTATTTTTTAGTTAAAATTACAAAATTACGTTCAACATGTCTCAGAATGCATTATTTGTGTAAAACAAACATTGCGAGCTCCCATCTCCAGACACACACGAAAGCTATCTCTTCACGAAATAATGCTCGATTCATGCGACAATTTCATCAAGATCACGTCACTTTGTGGAAGAATGCACACAAATAGAATTTGTGAAGAAACGTTTCCAGATATCTATGCACCAAACACATTTAAAGGATAAGACGAATCTAGGTTAAAAACCCAACCCATGCGATATGTTGTCCAAACTAGCAAATTATATCATGCTTATTTATGGAACAGAACTCAGTTGAACTCATTCCTACGTTACTACAGAAACCCACCTTATTTGTGGCCTTGTTGCACTCGTGAAAGAAGCCTGACGGCTGATGAAAGGGAACACCTTTTTTTCCTCGGTATCCCTTAGCTATTTTAAGCAATTGGAATAATAACCTGTTAGAAATCCCATATACCACATACCCAAGTGTGGTAGTATGATAATATTGGATAATCAAAAAATAGTAATAGAATGATAGTGATTTGGGCAGCACAAAGTAAAAGCTACCATAAATCAGACACCAGGTAAATATACTAAAGTTTAGCAAATAATGATACAGCAGAGTAATTTAATACATGTACTAAAAATCCCTTTTTGCTAATTGAAATTGTACTTTGATCTCGGCCTGTTAATAATTTATGTATTTCAAGGGCTCTAATAAGGATTGTGTGCAGAGGGGTAAATAAAATTGCATGTGGAGTATCGCCCCCAAAACGATGGTGTAAAGAACCACAGACATTCTGATGAGTATAAAACCTAGATGGCTTATGTGAACCAGATCATCTTTTACCACGAAAAGCAGGTCCACTTCTTGGACCAGGATACCGAGAAAACTGCAGCCGCAAGTGACTGGACTCGGGATTGAGTTCATCAACTTTATAACCTGCACACCACCCCAACAATGTCAGCAAACACCAAGAAGTTTGGATAGTAAATATGTGAAAATCGTCAAATATAAGAAACTGTTAGGTTTGCAACCATGGGAGCACAGCTGACCACAATAAGCATACACATAACAATGCATTATAGTTTATTGAACACTTACTTTTGGTTCGGTTCTTGTCTAATCATTTAGTATTCTTACATAATTTATATTTCTTTTAATCACAACAATATCAACAAAAGCCTTATACCACTAAGTGAGATTAGCTATATAGATCACACGACATTATTCGGCTCATAATACTCTTTGGTGTCAAACACACCAACGTAGTGTTTGATAGGTGTGATAGAACAGGACAAAATATAACATGGGTAGTCTTTGATGCATTTTGAAAATGAACAGAACAAGAAATGAGTTTGAAATTCAGTTCCACTAAAATGCATGCATTTTGGTTTCACTAAAAGGGGATGGAACAAATGAGAATAGAGCAGAATGTTCCCATTCAGTTCTATTTGCACACCAAATGCTGCCCAAAAGTCTTCTCTATTTCATAACAATCATCACCATTTTATCTCATTTTGAAGTGATACAGTCATGTGATTTACAGAACCAAAACATAATTAATTTTCTTTTATATCAGCAGGTAACTAAAAATGATACCTTGCAAGGCATTCATAGCGGTTGCTGCACAAGCTGGATTTGCAAAGTCCACAAAACAAAGGTAATGAGGATCTCCACCACGCTGCAATGAACAAGCATTTCAGCATAAAGTGGACACTGCAACTTTTGACAACTAAATAACCAAAAGAGGAGAAGCAGGCATCTGTTACGAACAGTAAACTTACATGTTTGGATTCTTTGCTCACAAGTCTAACTTCTCTATACCCAACAAAAGGTCGGAAAATATCTAAGGTGAGGTTAAGGAATATGAATAACTGAACTAAAAATCAATGAAACTCAGAAGTAGATGAAAAGCAAGATGAAAATTCCTAAGCATTGCATCAAAATGAAAAGGATACGAGCTACTTCCCTTCTGGTGCTATCAGAAGGGAGACCTTCAACATATAAAGTACTTGAAGCATCTGGAGGTAGAGATACTGTCTCAGGTCCAGGTCTGGAAACTGCATCTACTGGTAGCTGACCACCATAATTAACACCCCGTCCATTTGGCCCTAGATCTGGACCACCACCCCCATGACGCCCCATGACAGCAGGATCAGCTAGTGAATGGCCTGATAATCCACCACCACCCCTAGCCAACCCAAGACCACCAACTGTACTGGCTTCCCCAGAAGTAAATGAAGAAAGTTGCTGCATAAATAAACAGGATGCGTGTTCTCAGAAGTCAGAAACAAGCAGTGAAAATGAAAGTGCCCAAAATAACCAACAGTGAAATATTTAAGGCATAAGAAGATGAAGTGTTACCCCACTCTGAAGGTAGCGGTCATAAGCAGATCCAATTGTTTGTGTGTCCTTTAGCATTCGGTGACCAGTACGGTCATCATCACGAGCAATATAATTATGCATCTCATTACCTGAAAGACAGACCGGAAGCATGCATATCTGCAATGTAAAAATAAAATAATAACAGATTTGACAAAGATGTATAATACTGGTAGAGTTATTATTACTTTCCAGGTTAATTAAATTTTCATTTCCATAAACAATAACAAAATACTTTTAAAGAATAGGAAATTAAGGGTGTGCTTGACTGCTTGGTTCATGTATTTTCTGTTTTTATTGAAGAAAAAACACACATTTGAAAATGTGCTTAGTGAGTTTTAATAATAATATCAGATGTAAAAAAACAAATTGTTTCCTTTCAAAACAGGAACTGGAAGTTGAAAATGCAGTGGCAACTTTGAAATTACAATAAATCTATGCCAACCATTGTTTCTGAAGTAAAATAATTTAGAAATAAAATCTACCGCTAGGAAATTAAAATTAAAATAGAAAACAAAAACAATGTTTGGAAACCAAACAGATTCTTAGTTATCATCTCATCTCCATTTGGGATACCCATGTAATTGAGTTTTACCCTCTATGCAACTAAGGTTCACTATAAAGATATTAACCACACTCTGCTGACCTAACTAAAGCTAACAAGACCCAAACAGCATGAGGTAGAAAGTCAAGCCCAAAAAGTAAATACAAGCCACAATAAAACAGAAACACTGTAAAGGCAACATGGAATTCCAGGAGCAGAATCTCTTATTGTTACTGTCACTCAGTCATTGTTGCATCTATTTGAAAATTACAGCTTAGAAATGCAAATGATACCCAGATTAATTTTCAATTCTTTTTAATGGAAACTATGCCTAGTAAGAACTTAATAACTAAAATCTCAAAAGCATAGAAACAAGAATAAGCTTGTAGCCCTGCAACATCATCTAGATTCCTAGTTCATCCAACTAGCTTAGCTTCTAATTATGCCTGTGTTCTTAAAGCACAAATACACTGATACTCCACATTATCCTTGGCATTGTGCTAATATTTGAAAAGGAAAAAACATTAAGATATTTATGATGTCGAAAAAACCCATAAAACCTTGAAAACACCAGGAAATTGAATAAGCCCACATATGCAGATAAAATCTAAAAAACCTAACATCAATCCCTAACTTTGCAAGGCCAAATAATCAGCTCCCTTAAGTTTAACCCATAAATCCATTGGAAATTCAACTTCATCTACATGGCATCACAATAGCCCCACCAAATAGATTGCAGATAATCATAATCTTCCACTAGAAATGCTGTTCTCAAACAAAAAGCATAACAGTCTGGATAAAAGGTGAGAGAGAGAAAGAGCTCTCTCAATGCAGCAATGGAAGAGGAACCCTCCTCATGGCAGAGCCTAAGAGAACAAAGAATGAGAGAACTAGTAAAATGGAATTCAAAGTGGAACTAATTCCACCAAAAAACCATGTACCCCATTACCCGGAGGCTCCACGCTATGCGCAGGTAAAGGGGAGGAATATTGTACGCAGCCTTACCCTTGCATATGCAAAGAGGCTGTTTCCGGATTCGAACCCATGACCAACAGGTCACCAAAAAGTGGAACTAATTCAATTTGAAAAAATTGATTACATTAAACCATCTAGGTGGCTGTTATATACAATATGAGAAGTAACTAACTTGCAAATAAATTTGTAAGTTCTGATCATTCCTTATTCATGTCTACAAACAATCAAATATTAAATATTTCTATTCCAATTTACAAACGAAAAAATTACTCACCCCTCTCCCAAAACTCCTTAATTCGAATATACCCTATAGCAACGGAAACAGACAAAATAAAAGAGAGGCATCAACTTATTTGGGCTCTCCAATATCTTAGAAAAACTGAAATCCAAATAGTACCCCATACCTAAATGGAATTCACAAACCAAATATAAACCCTATGCAATGCCTAAAGTCCAAAACACCCTTGTTTTTATACATCAACAAAACCTCGTAAAATTCCGACAGAACAAAAATTGATCGATCACAGGAACACCACGATCCTAACAGACTCATTTACCAAACACCCAACAAATATAAGAACCCAGAAAGTCAGGCACCCTTAAACGACAACAACACCACTCAAAACGCAGCCCTAATAAGCGATTAAGCGCGAGCAAAATGGCGTCGTTTAACACCCAATCAATTGCCAAAACCAACAACAAAGAATCTATAAAGAAAAAATCGAAATTTACAAACTTGCACAAACAACGAAAGAGAAAGTGGGCAAATTGCACGAAACAAAGAGAGCGTGTAGGAAATCTATAGAGAGAGACAGAGAGAGAGATAGCGAACCGTAGTCGGAACGCGGCCGTTTGAGCATGCCGGAGTGAGGCAGAAACGCCTGTTGCCGGTTCCAGTAGCCGTCCGTCATGGCTTGAAGAAACCCTAATTTCGGAAGATGAGGATTGGGGAATTGCAGAAACCCTAACCCTAGGTGGCGTTTGAGGGTTGCTGCTGTGTTGGTGTTGGACTCTGACTCTGGTCCGTCTGGGACACGACTAGGAACTGGTTACTTCTACTGCACCAACTTAGGGGAATGGAAATTAAGTGCCTTGTCAATTAGCCCATGTGTTTTATTTTTATTTTTTATTTTTATTGGAGATTGGAAATGACGCAGGGTGTGTATCCAAAAAATAAAAAAAAAAGATGACATAGGGTTTCACTTTCAGCTAGGCATGACAGTGGGACCTGAATCCATGTGTACTCGTCCGAATCCATCCTGATTTTAACGAAAAAAAATCGAGTTTAACATATTCAGGTTCGAGTTTTCTCCAAAAGCCAAAAGCGGGGGTAGGGGCGAAAATGTGATTACAGATACTCGTCCCGCCCCCGCCTCGTGATAAATAATATTAAAAAAACAAAAAAAAGAAATATTATTTTGTAATTTTTTTAATTAAATTGATTAATTTTGTTTTGTAATTTTTAAATTATGATATCATATTTTAAACGTGGATCTATTATTTTTTTTTTACGTAATTAGCATTTTTGTTCAATTTTTTCAATAAAAAATTATATTATTTTTTAATTTTAATCAAATAGTGGAGACAGGACAGGGCGGGGAAAACCAGACCCCCAACGAAGGAGGGGATGAGGATGGATTTTAAAATCCAATAGGGATTGGGGACGGGGAGCGGGTTTTGAGATGGGGACGATGACGAGGAATGCAATTTCCGCCCCTGCTCTTGCCATGCCTACTTTTATCTCCTTAGATAGATTTGGTACATGTACTCGTACTTCCTCCTTGTTTAAAAAACGTTTTTTAATAAAATAAACGGTTTTTTTTAAATATTCTCTTTTTTTTAATAAGAAAATTTTCTTATTTACTTTAAAAAAATGTTTTTTAAAAAATAAATTCAGAATTACTTTTTTTAGGTTTAAACAAACAAGCCTAAGAAAACCAGTATTTCAAAAAATAATATTCCTTTCAAATTGAAATATAAACAAAAAATATATGATAAAAGTATTTGATAAAATTAGGTGGAAGTTGAAAAACTAGTTGATAATTGGAAGTTAGAAGTTGGAATATAAAAAATTAACTTATTAAATTATAAATGCTCATAAAATTAATTGCTGAAATAACTGAAATATGTAAAATGACATAAAAATAATAAAATTATGATTTATTTAAAAAGAATAACTAGGAAATTAGATAAATATATTAACAATAAAAATGAAAGAAAATATAAAAAGTTAGAAGCTAATATTTTAAAAAATAATAGAAGCAATTAAAAAAATTTATTTATCGAACAGTTAAACAAGTTTTTCAATTAATAAAAAAACTAAAAACTAACTGAAATAGTGAAATATCTTACTAAACATAACCAATCCATAAATTAAATTATAAGCAAATTTTAATTAATCATTTCTTATTTAATAATATTATCTCCATAATATCTTTCATTAATTAGAGTTTTATTTCCAATAGTTTTCTATTTTTGTGTTATGCAATTAAATGTAAAAATACTTTAGGAAATTAATTGATTTTTTAGACTATTAAAATTAAATGGTGTTAACTAATTTTTTTAATAGGCATGAATATTTTTTGTTTCAATGGAGTATTTATTAAGAGACATTTTTACAAAAATTATAAATACTTATTTTCTTTCTTAATCTCATTAAATGTATTATTAAATCTTTCAAAAGACATACATCCTTAAAAAGAGACGATAAATTTTAAATGTGACTAAGTCTTTAACCGAATATTAATCTCATCGCTAACTAAAAATGATTAAAGTTTATTGGGATATCTTGGAACACCTAGGAGTAAAAAATCCTAATTACAATGTTCAAATATATATTTTATTTCTGACAAATTAACGAATTTTATTTTGAATCCCTAATAAAAAATTATATTGAGTTTCTAATAAAACAAAAATATTATTTTTGGTCTTTGTTAGTATTTTGTTTTAGTTCTTTTCGTATATCTATTTTTTTTTCCTAAAATGTGTAAATAGTTTATTATTATTCACTATCAAATATTTTTTAAATAGACTAATACAAAATATATAAAAAATATTCGAATGACTAAACCAAATTTTTATTCCATCTATGTTTGATCTTCATTCAGCTATGAGTCATGAACTTTGAGAATTCCAAGAATCTCTTTCAAAGGTAGAGCCTTCAAGTCCTTTGATGCATGTAGATTCGTAACACGTGGTGTCAATTGTTTAGAAAAACTTCAATTTTTTTACTTAGTGGTCATAATTATAATAATTTTTAATCCAACAGAAGTTGTTAAATATAGTTCAAAACTTAAATATGTTTGAAGTTTTTGATAAATGATTACTTTTTTTGTTTTTAATAAAAAAAATTGCAGGTTGTCTTTTAACAACACGTGTTCAACGTCGGTCATTAGATAACCGTCGCCGTTGAGTAGGCGGTGGTATTTTTGTAATATTATGCACTTGTCAACGACGGTTATTGGCTGACTCGTATTTATTGGTTGACAACGACGACGATTATAATACAACCGTCTTAGTATTCAAATACGTTTTTTTAAGAAACCGTCGTCGTCTTCAAAAATTCAAATACGATTTTCATTTCAACCGTATTTGAATGTCCCCAATTTATAACCCTAAATTACTTTTTTCTTTGAATTCAAATACGCTTCCTCTATATTGTCCCTCCCTTCTCTCTCTCCCTCTCCCCAAGTCTCTCCTCTTTCTATCTCCACGCGCCGCCACACCTTTGCTATCTGCGCCGTATCCCAAAACGGCGCTGACACCGTCCCTACACACTACAACTTCGACCTCTTCACCATCGGCGCCGGCAACGACAACATCCGAGCCGCTCGCTTCGCTGCCAACTACGGCGCTTCCGTCGCCATCTGCGAGCTTCCTTTCTCCATTATCTCCTCTAAAATCACTGAAGGCATCGGCGAAACGTGAATTTCTGATTTTCAATGTTTTTCAGTTTCGCTTTTTATTGAACTAGGGTTTGTCATTGTGGAGGCTAGTGAAACAGAGTTTCGTGTTTTTGAAGATTGGTTAGGTAGGGTTCAGGCTAACCAAGCTTTTCAATTTGTTTGATATATTCTAACGGATAGCATTCTATCATTGGTTCTGCTTACTCTTAATAGTTTTCAATTTAATAGTTCCCCACTTCCCCTACATCTCTTTTGCTATGCTACTAGTCAATTGTTCAGGAACCTCATTGAATTGTAAATTTATATATCCATATTAAGGTAAAGAGCTATTATAGTGAAAGCACGTTGTTCCCAACTTCTATTTTATTTATTTTAACATGTCCTGCATATCAGAATTGCAGGTTTCTGATAGAACATAAAAACATTATTTGATCCATTTAGTTTATCTACTAGGAAGGGCTTTTGGGGTGGTAGTTTGTATATTTTGTATATCCCTCGAATCCCATATATATTTTCCAACTTTTCTGCACTTGATAACTCTTGAAACAATGCTTCGGGTGTATGAAACACATGCTCGACTAGCACTGGAATTTGAGGACCTGTTTGAGTATAATCAGGTTTGTTCTGTATATTTTTTTGAAGAAAAGAGACTTTTATGTTTTAATTCATTTTAGTCTTTAATTACTTTTTTGTACTTGTTTTTGCTTGTTATGCTTTTGTTTCTTTTGTCTTCCTGAGATCAAGGATTAATAAACTTTGGTCCCATCTTTGCTTGTTTTGGAAATAGGAATGATTTATTATAGAAGTTGAGGATGTTATTAACCTTGTAATTAGACTTTAGATATTGACGCATTTGTGTGAATCTAGTGCCAATCTCAGTTACAAACTCTTTATGCGGAAGGCATTGAGGGGTCCAATATGGACTTTGCTGCTTACAACTTGCTTTGTGTCTTAATGCATTCAAATAATAATAAAGATCTTTTATCATCAATGTCATGTGATTCATCTATCTGAATTTCGTGATATTATTGTTAAAATCTTCATTGTTGAAAGTTACTAGATTGAGTCATTTTGGAGTTATATTCCCATAAACATGCTTTGATAATTAGATTATGTTTCACCGATCAGAATATTGTGCTAATATTATTATAATCTACACTGTTGGAATTTTCTAGTTTGGGTCCTTTGGGAGTTTTGTTCCCTGAAAAAATACGTTGATAATTTGGAACATGTTATTGAGAGTTTTAAAAATGGTTTGTGAGGGAAAGACTCAAATTGGTGGCTGTTTGGGACCTTTGGGTCCTTGGGTGGAAATCAGTGATTCTAAGGTCCTGATAAGCAAAATAGAGAATTGGATCAATATATATCAACTCTTTCAATGGCTATACGTAAATATATTTCCTTGAATTATTGGGATAAAGCTTGATTGTGATTGGTGTTGATGTTCCTATAGTTGAAGGCATACTTATTAATCTCGGATAGCAGCACGTGGCGGTCACCCCAAAAAAATGCTATAGCGCTATAGCAAGTAGCACTATACCGCTACAACGAAGTATATAAGTGAATATATTCTGAAATCTTTCATCCATCACTAAGCCTCTCAATTACCTTTACAAACATAATCCCTCCCAAAAAAATATGACATAAATATCAAACATAAAGAACTAAAACAAACTCACACATGAATAAAATAGTCCAATAATAAATTAATGAACAATAAAAAAAAGAAAATAATTAGTTTAACAAAAAATAAACAGACGTATAATTTATATAATACATAAATACAAAAGCTATAAACAAATAATAAATAGACTAGAAGAAAAAACAAATATATGAATATAATTTATATAATAAAAGTATAAAACAGAGGTACAAAAACAAAAAACAGTAGCATAGCGTTATGGCCACTGCTATGAAAATTTTTTATTAATATTATTTTGTTTATTACATGCTTAAACAAAAAAAAATGGAAGCTAAACTAGACTCAAATTGAGGCCCAACAAACCAAAACATAAAGATGTTTGCACCGCATTGCCCAATTCTCCTGAAACCCTAACTCCCTAACACCACTTCAGCAGCTAGCTAAATGAAAAGGCAGCTTCACATATGACAGAGTGGGAGGTCAATGGCGGTAAGACAAAAGTCCCATCAAACAATAGTGCAGGGCGGAGAGTGTTGCAGACATGCATTGGCAGCTTGCAGAGAGGAAGGGAATCAGATGCAGTCACAGGGATAGGGAACAGAGGAGGTCACAATTCACAGACATGGTTTTGGCGCTATCACACTGTGATTTGCACCTTTCTGGCCATAAAATCAATCGCAAAACTGAAACACTCCATCGCAGCTATCCCAATAGCAGCCAGTGGCTGCACACACTGCAACGACTTCCTGGTGTTATTAACTACACTGTGCTAAACCAATTTAAAGAAATTAATGGCACAGAAATTACAAAAGACGAAAGTCACGTTATGTTTACTGTTTTACCCTCAACCTTTCTTCTTCCTTAACCTTTCGTCTTCCTCGACGTTTTCTCCGATTCCTGTGCCGGCACTTTTCAGCCGCACCGCACCCGCGATAGCGACCGCTACTGGCGCTACCCTTCGTCTCACTGTCGCGATGCAGTCTGTGGCAGCCGGCCGCCGCACCGCTACTCCGGGAAAGCGCGCAATAACGTTGCTATTAATAAGTATGGTTGAAGGATGTGCTTTGCTGTTTCAATTACTAAAGTTTGTAGCCTGTAATTCAAATCTGATTGTGTAATTGGTTTTCTTTTTGTTCTTCAGGTCACAAAAGATGTTTCGCTTCTGTCAAGATGGATGGGGATTGACCTCTACATTCAGGAAGTAGATGGCCTGAGATTTGAGCTATCCATGAACCAGTGCAGTGATAATTTGTCAGAACTGGCACATGAAGTTCATGTCTTTTTCTTAGTTGCCTAGTTAGTTCTCCACATTAGGGAGAACAGTCTCCGGATTGGGGGGTTGGTCTTCCTTGTGGTCCTAAATTTTCTATTTTCCCTTTTCTTTCAATTTTCTGGCCCTTTAATTTGTGTAGTTGTTCAACTAGTCTACTACAAATATCCTATGTTTATTAGATCTTCTGTTATTATATGTTTTCCTCGAGTGTGTACTAATGTTGTTATTTGTTGAATGCTAAGGAACTGAAAGTAGTATGTGGGACTCTATTATAAGCACATTTTATGGCTTACTAGGCTTACTTATGGGCTGGACTACAAAGGAAATGTTATTGGCATCTGACGCTTTAACTTTCACTGGTTAAGCTTTTCTGGACTTTGGGAATTCCTCAAACTCTCTCCCGCTTCTGGGGTCATGCTATGGTATTATCATTTCTTTATTTCTTTATTCATATTTGACATTTTTACTAATAATCTAATACAATCAAGCTAATACAAAATTAATCCATAGTACAGTACTAACTAATTTATATAATATCAATATAATTATAAAAAGAAACTAATTTATCTAATTAATGAGAAGCACATATGGCTAGTTTTTAACGTTGTATGGTAATAATCTCTTAAAATTTCTATTAACAGACCCATACAAATAAAGGCAATAGAAGATTTTATTCTCTGCTAATTTCTTTTAAAAATTTCTATTAAATAAAAGCTTTTATTCTTTGTTAATTTCTTTTAAAAATTCTATTAAAAATTTCATATAGCTGCATCGACTATTTGTCTGTGTTATGATTTTTATTTTAATGGATAACGTTTTTGATGAGCAAAGCATGCAAAAGGCAACTTTATCGGTGGGTATGAATAGGAGGCCTGCTAGAGGACCAGATGTCGTTGATAGGTAGCACTGAGATGCTTTTAGTAACTTCTCTCCATCTTTTACACTGCATAGTTGCATGAAGACTTTTTCCACTCCTCCAACTTGAAGAATTCTAGCTCCTAGGCTTAATTTTCCTTTTACTGTATCAGATATTTTTGGCCCAAGTTTTACTGCATGTCACCAAAATCATTTATCAGTCAATTACAACTTTATTGTGTGGCTAATTATGAGTTATAAGTTTAAATTAATTTATCTCTAAATGTGATTAGAAGTGTTTAAAATAATCTAAATATTTGTTTAATAGTTTTATGTTCCTCCATTTTAAACAACTTGTATTAATGAACAAGCATGTTTATCTTATAATCTTTAACTTGTGAGGTAACTTTATAAGCAATAACTAAAGTATACCACATTTCTTTAGAAGATTTAAGACTATCAATTTTTTCATATTCAACTCTAGATAAAAATGCACATGATAGAGTTTCCAACGGGGATGATAATGGGTAGAATCTTAAAATACTCGTTTCTATAATCGCACGAGTAGTAATTTTAATCTTCATTTTTGTACCCGTGGAATAGCTATATACCTATATTTGCACTTGCGCCCCGCACTTTACTTACGTATAAGATTAATAATAATAAATTGATAATAACATTAATTAAGAAAATTACTATAGTTATAGAAAAATTTCATTCTTAAATAATTCAAACATAACATTAAAAATATATACATATAATACTAAAAACAAAAAATATATTGGTTCGTCCAAATTAAAATCATAAATAAATAAAATTACAAAGATAATCATTCAATATAGAAATTGTTAAAGTTAATTTTCTAATCACTTATCAAAAACTTTAATTAAATGTTTAATATTTTTCACTCTCCAATTGTCATATTGTTATAAATTAGAGAATTAAAATATTAGTCATAAAAAATAATTATTTTTTATAGCAAATTATATATATATATATATATATATATATATATATATATATATAAAATATGTACAGGGTGGGACGAGGTGGTACTATAGTACCCATACTCACCCTATACCCAACTCCAATATTGTGGGTAATTACCTGTCTCACTTGCAGATATTTTTGCGGGTACTCATAGGATTTGAGTATAATTTGTCATCCCTAATTTCTAGTACAAAAAATCCAACTAACCTATCATTTGATGAAGTACTAAAACTTATTTCACGTGAGTAAAGTGATCAATTTATTCACGATCGAATTATATTTATTTGATACACTATTGTCAATATTAGTATTGAAAAAGAATACAATCCAAAAGTGTTAAAGTTTAACAAAGAATAATATAATGATACACAAACACTCGTTTATTTTAAACATACACCTCCATTAGTACATTTCTTTTTTCTCTATTTCTATTTCTCTCTTCCTGTTATACCATAAACTCTAATATTATAACTATATTTTTGTTTCTCTCTCCCTAGATTTTTAATTCATAGCATAATGAGTGTGCATAAAACATTTTTCTTTAACAAATATACCTAATTCTGTACCCTAAATTGAACACCCTTTTAGACAGTATTGTATTATAGTGCCACTTCTTTATCACCATTTTTATCTTTTCTTCTCATTTTCTCCATTCTTTTCTTTTCTTTTCATTATTTCAAGAACCATTACTTTATCCTTTAAGAATCTCTATTTGAAACTCTTTTGAGATAAATCCATAACCTATAAAGTGTTTTTTTTTTTTGCCAGCTCCATAACCTATAAAGTTAGATAATTATTTTTATGACATAAATTAACATTAGCCCTAACATTAGGGAACTTGACCGTTGGCCTCTCCTGCAGCCATCATCTTAATTACATAATCATTCTCTCTTGAACTTGTACAGAACAAGTACTGAAGTTATTACTCCATTTCCTACACATATAAGTCTAGAAACATAACTTATTACTATGCATGCATGGAAACAGGTATGGTAATACCTACCTAGATTTTACCCATTTCCAGCCAATTTATATATGTGAAAATATAAGGATTATTGCGCACAATGCACCGTTTCAGAGGGCAACTGCTAGCATTAATCCGCCACTACAAGTTAAAAAAACATGGTTTCTTCTCCAGTCTAATAACGAAGTTCTGAAAACTATAGAACCTATTTCTGGTTGAACGAATATGAAAAACCTTTTTCTCAAAAACCCAAAAGTTCAAAACCACTTCTTACTCTAACTAAAAATTTCTGCATCAAAGCATTTAGGTCCTAAAGACCAAAAAACAGAAAAGTACTTAGGTCATAAAAACTTATCACCGTGACCTTGATTTGCTATAACTTATCTTTAATCTATGTCCAAACAAAAACTGTATACCCAAATTAAAAAACATGAAAAAAATACTGATATCAAATGAAATTTGTTTTCCTTCTACTTTGTTATGTTCAAATATTATTCTCTCTAACATATACATTTTTTCTCCGTTTCTTTCTTTCCTTCTAATAATAAAAAGAAAAGATCGAAAAGAGCAAAGTTAACCAACAACATGAAATATTCTTTTGTTGCATGCTAAAAAGATGGTTCAACTATTCACCAAAAATAAAAAAAGTTGGTTCAACTTAATCAATGTTACAACATTAGCAAGGTTTTATATGAGTGGTTTTGGTGTCATAGTATCCTAGTTCCAACCCCAATCCGTTCTTACAGGCAGCCTTCAAAACCTTAATCAAATCCACGCACATGCTTCTCACGTGCTCCTCCCACCCCCTCTGCATAACCAACAAAACCACCACGACGCCGTTTCGCTTTGCCACGTCATCTCTCACCTTCACGTTCCTGCACAAACAGCACAAGCTCCACAGCACCGCCACCGCGTCCGCCGCCGCAGCCTTTGGCGCCTTCGTAATCCTCTCCAATACCACCGCAGCACACGACGGCTCCGTCGCCATCGCCGCCCGACCCTCGGCGCACGTGGCCAACACCGCCAGCATTCTCAAACACCTCTCCGCCGTCGCTGCCGAACACGCTCGCAGCAATTTCGTAACCACTTCAACAACTCCAGAGCTAACGAGTTCCACCTTCGCGGAGTGAGTAACCGAAACGACGCAGAGCAGCGACAAAATGGCGTCGTTTAGCTCCTCTCCGCCGTCCTTTAAAAAACTCGAGAGCAACGACAACAATCCGCGTGTTTCGCTGATCGATTTGGAAGATTGAAAATCGCACGCGAGAAACTCCAAAACCTTAACCGTTTCAATCTTGGATTTCAGAGATCCGTTTCTGAGAACAAATATCATTGCATCAAAGCATTGTTCGCGAGCGTCGAGAATCAGCTTTCGAATTCTCTCTCCGGTTGACTTTGCGTTTTCTCGGAAAACTGAATCGAGAAGATACATAGCGTTTTCCGCCGCGTCGATGAGTGAATTGCTTCCAGCGAGTGCGCGGACTACGGCGGAGTCGAAGCCGGGGAAGGCGGCGAGAGACCGGCGATTCTCACCGGATTTCTTGGCGAATTCGGCGATTTTGGAGAGAATTCCGGCGACGTTGTCGTCGGAGGTTTGGATTTGGCGGAGGAGAGGGCGGAGATGGTCGGCGGAGGATGAGGGGGAGGGAGGTTCGGAGGCGGAGGAGAGGAGCCAGAGGCGGATGAGGCGGTGGAGCGTGAGATTGGGGATGAAATCTTTGGAAGGAAGAACCTGCATGGTGGCGGGACAAGTGTCGTGTCCTGAGTCGAGCCAGTGCTGAATGCTGGAGCGATCGTATGTGACGCCGGTGCAGAGGCTTACGGGAGACCGCATCACGTCCATGGAGATTGGGCACTGAAAGAGAGTCGGAACGGTGACGTATAGCTTCTGATCCCTTACCTTTGCCATTCTAATTCGTTGTGTTTGGTTTCTCTTTCTCACACACAGCACAGAGCGAGAGAGGGAGCGTTAGAAGTTAGAACTTAGAAGAGAAGGGGTATCAATTATCAATTATAATACATACACACTTGACATATTTATTGTGTGGTCACCATTTAAACGGGTGTGTGGTCTTTGGTCAAACTTTGTTTGTAGTGACTAGTGAGAATGGGACTCGTAATTAACAGGAAAATATGACAGGGTGGTATTGAAGAGGAAAACGACGTCTTTAATTGTTTGACCCATCATGCAAATAATATTTTGAAAATTTTGAGGTGCAGTTATTAGACTGGTGACTCTAAACGGTTGTTGTTTTTTATTTTTTAATGTAATAATATCATAATGTTATTAATATTAAAGGCGTGAAACGGGGATTGGATTGAAGCCGATTTATACCTCATAAATAGTGTTGAATTGTAAAATTAAGAATATTGCAATATCGCATCAAAATTTAACACGAGTTTATGTGGAATTTTTAGGGTGTAGTAGGATATATGAAGTCTGAAGATGGTAGTATTAATTAGCTTAGAAGGTAGTTCTCCATGAAAATGATGGTAAGACGAAAAAATAGCATGGATGGTGAGCAGTAAGTTTTATAAAGTTACAAATTGTTACGTAATTCAGAAGAATAATATGTAAACTAAGAAAAAGTGGAAAGTATAGGTAGTTTTCAAAGTCTCGAAAAATTGCTTTATATATAGTGAGAACAGTTTGCAATTTTGCATATTTGAATACTGGTATTACACCACACGCATGTGAACAAGTAGTACCTCCTTTATATAAG
This sequence comes from Glycine latifolia, assembly GCA_013407115.1. Classification (NCBI taxonomy): domain Eukaryota; kingdom Viridiplantae; phylum Streptophyta; class Magnoliopsida; order Fabales; family Fabaceae; genus Glycine; species Glycine latifolia. The sequence goes on from CM023956.1 coordinate 26,063,420, forward strand.
TAATGAAGATTACAATAAGCAGAGGAACACTTTTTGTCTTAGCTAATCACCATCCTGTTTTCATGAACAAAAATAAAATAAAATAAAATAAAAAAGCTTATTTTTCCTTTGGCACAGTGAAGATAGAAAGTAGAGTTAGTCACTTTTTTGCCATTAAATTACATGCATATAACATTATAACCTTCTTTTTTAGGAATAACATTATAACCTTGATGAGAGAAAATGAGCTAATAGTGAATTTTTTTTTTATGGAGTTAATATTGAATGTTAGGAATAAAATATATTGACACGAACAGAAAAAAATCATTTAGTGGAAAGACTAAAGAGTACCTAAAACAGAAATGCTAGTGCCGGCATATCAGCCTTAAAAAGTGTGGTCAATGAATTCACAAATATCTCTGGGTTTTGTGGAATTTCATAAAGTTTGACCATTGACAATCCTTGTTTTCTTCTTTCTTCAAGTTCTAACTTCCAAAACACTTGGTAAGTGGTAACTGACTATAATCACATCCAAGTTTTCCGCAAAACAACTTACCCAAAACCTCAACCATTCTGTTGACGTACTCAAGAACTTCCCCTACTTTTGTTTGACAAAATCAAAATGATGAGTCAAGCACCGCTGAATTGAAATTAACGTTTCTGTCAATTTTATACTTGGAAAAATAATTTGAGAATATCATAGTTAACTGGTTGGATCTTTAAATCAGCGAGTATAGTATAATATTATATGATAGCAATAATTATGTATGAAAAATAAAAAAAATGTATAAAGTACTAACCTCGAATGCCGTCCATATATACTATATATAGTATAGGATATTATCATTTAAATAAATAGGTTACGTTAAAACTATAATTATATAGAGGATATTAATTATTTTAAATGTCCGATTGTTTTCTTATTCTTCCATATATTTTTTCCGTTCTCTCTCAATCATCTTTCATTCAATTTTAGACTTAAATGAAATTTTTGTTTTTTATTTTTTTTCAAAATTTACAATTTTAGTCCTCTTATTTTAAAATAGAGACATTTAGGGTTTGTTTGGATGTAAGTTTTTTTAGAAGTATTTTCAGAACAAAAAAGTAGGAAGAAAATGAAATAAACTTCTCCATAAGATAAAATGAGTTTTCCATTAGTTCATTTATAGATGTCATTTCATCTTTTAGATAAGTTATATTGATGAACTAATAAAAATTAGCTAATTGAGAGCTTATTTTGCTTATGGAAAAACTCATTTCATTTTTTTTCTTATTTCTTTCTTTTAGAAGTGCTTCTAAAAAAGTTTATCCAAACAGACCCTTAGTCTCTTACTTTTGAAAAATTTACGATTTTAGTTCTTTTGTCAAACTAAAAACATTGCCGATTAAGAGATTAGCGTTTACTATAACATAGATTAAACAAATAATTATGTGTTACATTATTAAATTTGGATTATATTAGATTAATTTTTTATCAATCAACGTTTTTTGAATTTAATAGAAGGATTAAAATTGTGAATTTCACAAAATTGGAAGAATAAATATTTTTATTTTAAAATAAGAAGATTAAAATTATGGATTTTGAAAAATATGAGAACTGAATATCTTTATTTTAAAATAAAATAACCAAAATTACAAATTTTAAAAAAAATAACATAATCAAAATTATATTTAATCCTAAATTTAAGTTAGGTTAATCATTGACATTTAATAGGGAAAAAAAGGAAGAGAGGAATGATATGATTGTCCTATTCTAACGTCTAGAAGGCTCTTATATAAAAAAAAGAGTGTAAAAGGCTAAAAGGCTAAATTAGTGTCTGACCATCTTTTAAGTTGAGAATAATGTTTATATTTAATATCTAACCATGTTTATGAGAGAAACAACAAAAAAGTTTTATAAATTCTATATATTTCAGCACAAACTTGCAAATAGTTAGTGGAACCTAAAGTATTATGTAAAAAAAAACTATTCAGATCACGTGTTAAACGATTTACATTTTCTGTACCAAACATTGCCAAGAAAATACAATTTACTGTATATTAATCTTAAGATTGTGTATATTTAAACATTTATAAATTTCAAATATATAATTGATATTTTTATTTTTTTTCGATCATTCTCTTTTTTTATCAAATTATATAATTTATTATACATATATTTTTCTCTTTTTTTTCTTTTTTTTTCTCAAGGTGTCACATTACATATAGGTGTCTATCTATATTCATATTAAAAAGAATTTTCAGTGGGCTGGGAATATGCATGAGTTCGTCTAACCATAGAGTGATTAAAATATTTAATTGAAATTCATTATTACTGTAAAAGTTGTTTAGAAAGCCGTTCTATACGTTCAACGGACTTCTTACACTTTTCTATGTTTTGTTTTTCCCTATATTTAAGAGACAGTGCCTTGTCTCAAAAAAAGAAAAGAGAGAGAAGTGCATTAGAGAGAGGGGGAGAGAATTTTGTTACACGATACATGTCTTCTTAACTTAATCGCACAGTAGAATGAATGTCCATGTAAGAAATATTGTTCAAGCAAAGTTTGATTGATGGAATATATTAAGAAAAAAAAATATATTCTTAAATAAAGAAGATAAGAAATAGATTGAACGTTTAAATTTGAAATATTATAAGTGAGTAGTTTAATTAGTCACTAAATGTCACGCGCCTAATATCGGTAACAGTGACATAGAGCAAGGTATATATATATATATATGGGGCATGTTGCCCGATAGCCTCCACCATTAAGATATAGCAACTGGAAAATAAATGTGGCATTATTCTTAATTACCTCATGTGAGAATGAAAATGGAAAATTTTCTTTCTTTAATCTACTTGGACAATTCCAATTTTGCAAGTCCACAAGGGGGAAATAGTTGCTTTGCTTCAAGCACTTCACTAGATTGTTGGTTTTGGGATGGATAAAGTAATCTTTGGGACAAACTAAAAGATTGTGGTTGAAAAAAAAATCACCAACTAATTTTAGACGAGTCTGAATTGAGAGCAATTATTGATGAATGCAAAAAATTGTTTTGTTTAAATACAAACTTTAAACTTAATGTTTATTAAGAGGCAAGTCAATGTATAGCTAGTTGCTTAGTCTTTAGAAGGGCATATATATATCTGCATATTTATTATTTAGCTAGCCCCATGTTCTTCAATTCATTAGGTCTCAACCATATTAATGGCTCCATTGCTATGGAAATGGTATGAGTTTATTTATGTAAAAAAATTTGTAATTTAGATGTATAAAAAATTTATAAGCATAGCAGTATATCAGTATATATATGTTGTGCATCGGTCTAAATTAAACTTTAAAATGATAAGTTAAATTAAACAAATTGATGAAACATTGTTTTTATGACTGACCCCATTCCATTCAGAGGCATAATTAAATGGTGGTCCAATGGGTCAGGCAAATAAATATGTTGTGGCCATATGAAATCAGATTATGAACTGATGCACTTCTGGTTCAAAATCCGCGTACGTCTATATGAATGGTCTTCATATATTAAATGTATAAATGCGTCAAAATTTTAAATGGATATACAGGTCTCCAGAACACGATGATGAAAAACCTTTATACTAATAAGTTGAATTTAATTTTAGAGTCCTATTAACTAGTCTCCTAAAACCAGTGCTTAAGAAATCAATAATTATTTTTTTCATTGGAAATTGTATTGGAATATATTAAAAATCATGGTGGGTTGTGCTAATATATAATACTTTTGATTTCTTAATTATATCCTTAATAAGATATCATTTAATGATGTGTTGAGGCATCATTTATTCAATTTTCCACATCATATTTTTAGTTGCTTAGTATTATAAAATATTATGAGAATGCGCATTAATTAAAATACAAGTGTCATCCATCAAAACCAAATCAAATAATTCAAACTTACTGTCATAGACTTATTAATTAAACAAGTCTTTTTCAATTAAAAAATTAAGTTAGTCAAAGTATATATTGAGACACGAGCTAACACTGGAGAAAAACCCAATTTTTTTCCAAAATTTCTTTTAGTCATAGACTTACTAAACTTGACTTTTATAATTAAAAATTAATTTAGGCAAAGTATATATTGAGACACAAGTTAACACAGAATAAAATACGCAAATGTTCCCAAATTAATTCTCAATACTAACAACCTCCAATCTAGAAATGATTTATTTACAATTAATCCCTTTTCAAGTTAACTTATTGCATTATATATTTTGTTGAAGACAATGAAAATAACAGAGAGTAAAATACATCATTAATAAATATGTGGAGACGTGTTCTTGAGGGATGAGATGTGCGTTGAATTGGGTTTGGCCTCAAGGCACTTGAGAGCCTACATTTCTGTTCACATATGAGAATCAAAGTGGATCTATACCCTTCTCTCTTAATCTATCAAAGTCTCAAAATAGACAATACTTTAAGGAAGAGAGAAATAAAAAAGAAATAGAATGCATGTGTTAATTGAGTGTTGTTAAAAAATGAGGACTCATTCATACTTCAACGTTCAAATGATAAACTAACAGAACAGTAGACTTAAGTGGTCATCCTCATCATCATAAAAGCAATAATAATGGTTACGGATAAGATGTGTGCCAAAAACGTACCTGTGGATATATATATCGCAGAGGAAAATTGATGACTCCACATATTTAAAAACTAAGGAGCCTTATTCGAATTCGCCAATGAATTATTTATAAAAAAAAATTGCATTATTGTTTACTGGTACAGTAAATGAAGAAATGGCAATAATTAACAAGTTATTAATATTTAATAGAAACCTACTCACTAATCACTGTCTCCATCATTTGGTCGAACTACTAATCAAGATCAGTACAACACAGTATAGGATCACAATCCCTTTTGGTTTGGTCGCTAATTTACATTTTATTCACGAGTTTACGTTTCACAAAGATCCTTTCATCATTAACTATTTTTCAGAAATATTTTGAGTTTGATAAATTGAATTCTTGCAAATCTTTTATATTATCATTTATATTAATTGATACATCCAAAATAATCGTTAGTTAATAGGCTCTTTTTCAATAATGTAATGAAATATTCTAAAACCAATATACACCGGGCGCGCGCGCGAGAATGAAAAAACGAAACTGATTAAAAAATTTATTTGCTTAACAGAAGTTTGAAGTTTGAACATGGATAAATTAATGCATGAAATAAATAAGGGTTCAGTTAAAATTTGAGAGATTCCCTTTTGATTTATTGCACTGTCTGGCTACCGTAGACTTTTCTGTTGAGTACTATGGTGTTGAAGACCATTTAATTTGCTTTTGTACTGTGTAGAGGTGATGAATTTTGACTGCAAGCAAAATTTCCAAGCAGCTTCTATTAGATTAAGCCATTACACTGCATGATCATATGAGATCACCGTACCCGTATCACTGACGAATATAATGCAGATGGCAGGATCATTAATTAGTTAGACATAAATTTTTTAATTGGTTATTGATGATAATAAATGTTTGGTACAAATGATAATGAAGAAAATTCTGACTATATATATGGTACGGTGTACAATGTATATCTAAATACAGGCTAACTTGAATGCACTTATTTAATTTTGAATCACTGATTATATTTTGAAATTGGAGGTTGCAAAAATGTTTGGCAAGTTCAATATATCTTATGCCACAAATATTTTTGAAAAATTGCAACCTATGTATATAATCTAATGCCACAAATAAATTATCTTGAAAATTTGTTCCCTCAAGATATATAAAAAAATTAATAGTATTTTCATTTGAAATTGAAATATGCGACAATATAAAAATGAAAAAGAAAATCAACAATGAATACATCTAAAAATGAATAATGTTTTTAATAATTAGAAAAAAGATACACCTATTTATATATTTCTTATAATTAAGGAGCAAATAACGTATCATTTTTAATATAAAACCTCCTTTTAGAGATTAATTTTCTTTCAAGCTCAACAACTTTTTGCTTACTTTCTCCTTCAATTAGGATATCTAACAAGTTTTAAAGCCATTAATATATAGTAGATTCTTACAAATTAAAACACACTCTAATACTCAACTCACTTAGCGCTTGGTGAAGAATGATAAATTATTTAATGTGTATTTGATTTAATTTGTTAGAAGAATTCAAACAATCGTTAAATTAAAAACTCGAAATTCTTTTTTCTCACAAACATACATGAAATGCATGTTCGTTTAATTTAACATTAAACCAAACACGCCAATGTATATTCTTTTATAGCGTTATTGGTTGTCCAATTAAATAGAATCCTTACTTTCTTGATTCTCACAATTGGGCGAAATAATTCCAAACAGGCAGTTGCTATTTAATATTTATACTCTTGTTATTAATACACTTCTTCTTTTTTTTTTTTTTAATTTCCCCCCCTAATCTACCCTCCTCTCGTTCTCCTTCTCAATAAATATTCTTGCAAAAGAACAACAATACTCTCTTCTTTACCAGTGAAAAATATTCCATAAAAATATTAAAGAAAAAATACACTCCCCTCTCTACCTATGAAAAAACACAATCCTTAAACATTTTTACTTGCAACCTAAGTTCCATCCAACAACACCCCTATCATGATAATTCGGGGGTGCATATGTGGTTGCATCGACAGAACAAGTGAAATCATGTTAATACTCACAGTTATACAAGTTTTTTTGTTTTCTTTTGGTTTTGACTTTTTTTTCAACTTTAATTTGCTCCATCGTCACATACTTGATCACCTTTTCTGATCCAGATCCATGATTCTTTATGAATTGAGAGAGATATTGAAAGAAATCAAGAATTGTCATTATTTCTTAGATTCATGGACTTAATTCAATTCAGCCAGATTTTTCATTCATATTTTTTCCATTAAGAATGTTTTATAAAACTCTTAGACTTCCAAAACTGGAATATCTTATTTTCACGCAATTAACATGATTCAACAAACAATCGATATTTCACGATCAAGTATGTAGTACTCTTTGTAGTAGCGATCATTGACCCATACAACACAGATGGAGGGTTTCTTTCCAAAAATGTTCTTTAAGTGAAATCATGATTTTATTATAATACACATACAACAAAATCATGTTTTTATTATTTATATTTTCTGCTCCAATAACATAACATGAACATGTTTTTGTCGTATTATAAAAGATGAAATCGTGTTTCCTTTTTATATTTGTGTTATGTAAAAGGAAAACATAATTTTGTTATATATATATATACATATATATATATATATATATAATACAATCAAAATATGTTTTTGTTTTTATTTTTTCTTCATTTTTTTATATGTTCGAGGTGTTTTATTTTTTAAAAATAAATTTTTTATGATGTAATTATCAACTGAACTCCACTTTTTGTAATACACACCAACCATATTAATGGGAAATTGACAAGCAAACAATACCCTCATAAAAATCTATGCAACCTAAACCGTCTATTTTATTGGTGTAATCTTAACCTTATGATTCTCCTTTCGTGTGAGCAATAAAAAAATCTGAAAAAACTTTAATAACAATTAACATAAAATTTTAATTGGGAGTAACAAATATAAATTACATATTTGAGAAATCTTAGAATAAAAATAACTTGTATTTAACTATTGACTAGAAATATATTAATAATTCCTTTAAATAATAATTTTAAAAAATAAAAATACATAATGAAAATACAAATTTATTATTATGCTCTTTATCGAAAACACAATAAAATAGTATTTTCATTGTGTATTTTTTAAAATGAAGGGTGCACAGGCGTGGGGATGGTGTGATGGGTAGGAAGGTCTTTTCCCACAGTTGTAGGAACCAACAACAATTTTAGTATGGGCCAGTAGCAACTCTTCTCCATGGACCACATGGTCGCATCTCATGCTCGATTCTTGAAATTTTCACTCCAACATACATAAAAAAATATATTTACCAAAATATACATTTTACAATTTTATTTACCAAAACATACATGTTTATTATTCACATTGTAAATTCGGGTTGGGGAGACCCGAATTTACAATGTGATTTTTAAAAAAAATTTCAAAACCCAGTTAAGAATTCGGGTCCCCGAAACCCGAATTCTGAACTGGTTTTTTTTTTATTTAAAGATAATAATAAATAAACAAATAATTAAATTTGAAAATAATAAAATTAAAGAATATAAATAAGGAAAAATTAATTCTAAGTAGTATTTAAACATGTGTACTTGTACATAATAATAATTTAATTTTGATAATTAATATTATAATACATAACTATTTTTATTTTAAAATTATAATATAATGAAAGTGTGAGATAAAAAATATTATAAGATAATTTATTTTAACGATTGATGACTTATTTTAAAATATATTTAAAAAAATATTAGCAAAAAAATAAAAATAATATATTAAAGAAGATAAGAAATTGACAAAAATCATCAAATGAAGATTAAATTAAAGCATATAAGTTTATAACATAAATAGTAAACAAAAGCAGAAGATTAAATTGCTTGACTAGAACTTCCAGGATGGTGAGGACATATATTTTTTAAATGGCCTACTAGTATGCAGATTAAACAACGTTTTGGTTGACCTATTTCTCTGTCATCCATATTAGTCTGTATTCTTGTTGATATTGGTCGACCTTTTTTATTTCTCCTCTTGACTGGATTGGCACATAATCAACATTATTTATCATAACTTAAACAAATATAAATATTAAATTATCATTTTTGTATATTGTATAATTTTATTAAAAATCTTAAAAAATAGCATAAAACAAAATCAAAATTAAATTATTATTATGTGTAAGCACACGTGTTTAAATATCACTTAGAATTAATTTTTTCTTATTTATATTCTTTAATTTTATTATTTTTAAATAAAATTCTTTGTTTATTTATTATTATCTTAAAAAAAAAAACAGTTCAGAATTCGGGTTTCAGGGACCCGAATTCTTAACTGGATTTTGAAATTTTTTCTAAAAATCACATTGTAAATTCGGGTCCTCCCAACCCGAATTTACAATGTGAATAGTAAAAAAAAAAAACCAGTTCAGAATTCGGGGACCCGAATTCTTAATTGGATTTTGAAATTTTTTTTAAAAATCACATTGTAAATTCGGGTCTCCCCAACCCGAATTTACAATATGAATAGTAAACATGTATGTTTTGATAAATAAAATTGTAAGATGTATGTTTTGGTAATTTTTTTTTTTTTTATGTATGTTGGGGTGAAAATTTCCTCGATTCTTCATTCCCCACAATTTTGCATTTGCTACCCATATCACCACAATGGCACCTTTTAGGACTCAAACTGGGGATCAAGTAGATTTTAAAAAAAAAAAGGTCTCTTAAAACTGTTATGTGGTTATACGAGACGGAGAAAGAGAAAAGGAGGGAGTGTGTGTTTGAGAGGGTAGTTTAGAGAGAAAAAAAAAAAGCAAAAAAGAAAATGTATTAGTAATAATGGAGAGTGGAAACAATAATTGCCTTTTGAAACATGGTGCGTGTAATGGCCCATAGACAGTGGGATTTTAACATATGGCAAGTGCTTCCTGCACCCTATTTTTTTCCTTTTGCATCCGCAAATTTTTAACATCCCATCTTATCCTTCTCCCCTCTGCCATCGCTCACCCTCATTTTCTCTCCATCTTCTTCTTCCTATCTCCCATTCCTTTCATCCTGCCACAACTTTTTCCACTTCCGTCATCACTCGTCCTCCTTTTGTCACTCTCCATGAGTGTCATTTTCCAAATTCCCTATTTCATAAGTTTTTATTTTCATTTTTTTTATTTTCTGAATTACCTATTCTGTAAAGCAAGAATTTAATTTAATGGAATATGGATTCAAATTAATCAATCTATAATTATGTTACGTTATCATAATTCTAGAATAGCTAATCCAAAAGTGTTTTTAACATAATTCTAGATTAAGCAATCCAAAATAGAACATACATTCAAGATTACTCAATGGGAATAATGTTAGAAGACTTCAGGATTAGCTATTATGAAATTATGCTAACATAATTTTGGATTGAGCATTTCAGAATGTATGTTCTATTCTATATTGCTCAATCCAAAAATTATGCTAGCATAATCTCGGAACACTTGTACGTTATGGTATAGTAGATCCAAGAAAGAACAAATACCAAATTGATGCTAAAGAAAATTAGCAGACACAACCACTTACCTTCAATGACGTAGTGGCTTCACTGACGGTGGTGGGGTTGCTAGTGTTGTCGAACAAAGAGTCAGGCGTGGGAAAGGAGTTGCAACTGGGTGCTATAATGAAAGAGGTGGGACGATGCAAGGGAAACACGAAACGACAGGGTGCTGGAAGGACAAAGGAGGTGCAACAATGCAAGAGAAAGGGCATACTAGTCCATTCATTGTCTTCATTGTATCCATGGGATGCAGGAAGCAATAGCCTAAACTTGTTCTTGAAGAGTCCAAAAAATATATTACAAAGCAATTGGGCTTTGCTTTTCTATTGGGCTGAAAGAGGGTCATTTCGATCGAAACACTGAATAATGAGGCATTCAGAAAGAGCTGAAAGGACAACTAGAATATTTGTCAATAGCATGAAAGGAATCATAGGCTAGAAAAGGCCACGATCACTTTTTCTTTTATGAAACAAAAGATAATGGAAATACAGTTAGATATCCAACGTATTTGATTATTTTTCTTTACTCATGTATGTAAGCAACGAAGCAGACAGAATGGAAATTAACAAATGCATGTAGTATTCAGAAATTCCTAAGCCAGACTGAATGCATTCCTTGCAGCATTACTTAATTTTACGTTACAAGCCTTTATCAATGTGATTCTATGTGTTTCTTCTTATGTCATTCTCTCTCTAAAATAGGAAAATAGTTTATTACATCCATGTTCAGTAGAGTACTACTTCTTTAAGGCACAGGAAACAAAGGTGATTAGGCACCAATCCATTCATGGAGCATCAGCATTCAGCAATGTGATATTTTTCTCTTCAATTAGGAACTCTTGGGTATAAACCACCATCTTAGGTGAAAATTGAAATTGTTCTAATTTTTGGTGCTAATGTTATTGAATTAATGGTGTAATGAAAGAACTTCTATATAAGCGGGGAAACACTTGCCAATTGTGTCCATGCATTTATATTGCTATTTTTTTTTCTTAAAATAGTAATTCTTCTGGCAATAATCTAGTGAAACTTACAGTTACACCTATCACGATTTGGCAACATCAGATCAATGTTTCACCTTTTAGTTCAACTTAGTTTCAACTCTTGTATGAATTATGAACATTGAGATTTCCCTCTACTACCACAGGGGTCAGTTTTACAACAAAATCCACCCTCTCATATCATCAATCATATCTGTCTCTTTATGCATAGAGCACGTGGGTCCAACTTTATGTGTCATTTTCTTGTTTGGCTGCATTTCATGGTCCTACCCTCAGTTATTATGTTAAGGAAACCCAACTCTTTGGCCTATCTACTCATGCAGTTCACGCCTCATTCATCAATTCCCTACGTGTTGTAGGCTATAGCAGGGTGGGGAGCTTTCAATTTGCAATAAGTTTTTATGTTTTACTTGTACTGCTGTGCCAAGCCTTCACAATCTCACATTAGTATGGAAGTGTTTACCTCATTATATGTTTACATCATTTTCAGAATTTGTGATTAGAAGTGAGTAACTTAATTTTAAAAGCTAGTTCAAAGAAAATGAAGATTATCTCTTATTTATATGTACTATTTTTTGTTATATTACTAGTTAATATGACATCTCTAATACATTTTTTTATATGGAGGATTGAATATTTTAAGTGTAAAATTTGTAATATTAAACATCCAAGAAGTAGTCCAATAATGCTACACACACATTTTCAGTTCATTTCTCAGCCATTATTTTCCATGCAGGCCCACAGCCTCACCTAACCAGACGACACTCTCCCCTTTTTCCTCTCAAAATACTAAACACACACACACTTTATCTGTGAGTCAGAGGAATAATTTCAACAGTTAAATCTTATGTGAATCTTTATGTCCAAAATATTATTTTTTTAAAGTTATTATGTACTATGTACCGTATTGAGATATAGTAAGTTAGTAACATTTCTCAGCTTTTTTTATTTTTATATTTTTTCTCGATGCCATTTTGGCTGTTTTGTGTCTTTACTACTTTTATGTGACATATGAACACACTCCCTAATGACCCGTTCTAGGTCTCTTAAAAAGGCTTTCCTAGTCTCTATTTAATTGGACAAAAGAACTATTACTTCATGTTGTCTCATTTAATGCCACAAGCCACCAAAAGCTTAGCACAAATATGATTTCTAACATCCAAATCTTATATCACATGATCTTGCATTTACTCCCCCCCATGTTTCCGCACACACCCGTCCTTCATTGCCGGTACCACTTCCTTTTCTCTCATTTATCCTTCATAAACAAGCCACTCTTGGCACTTCATAATACACTCCAAATTCTTTAATGTTCATTTATTATCTTTGCTCCATTCAAAATACTCTCTACTTGCTCTGTACATTTTCTGTTTTTCCTGTTAACAACCCCCCTCTATCTCTTTCTTTTCCAGTGCTTCCTCTCTAAGTATTCTCTTTATGTAAAGGAAATTCCATTGGTTTGGTGAAATGGGTAGAAGACATCTTCATGTATTGCTAATGCTGCTGTTTTTGCTGATTATATACTTGGTTGGTGCTAGTTATGGCTCTAGACACACTCAAGTGTTCAATATTCAGCCCAAATCTCAACGTTTACATCAAAATTTCTTTGGCTTCTTGCCAAAGGCAATGCCATTGCCACCTTCAGGGCCTTCTAAGCAGCACAACAGCATTCAATTACAAAACTCAAGGGGGAAACAACCATAGACATAGAGGGTTTTCTCATTACTCCTTTCTCCCACTTTGATCTGTTAGAGACTATATGTATGAGTAATGTATATGGTATCTTAGTTTACCTTTAACATCTTGTGTATTTAGTTTAGAGGCCCTTTCAAAGGGCCAAAGAAAAATCTAAGCTTAAAGGATATATATGTATCCTAGATTGTGTTATCCACTCACCATGTGTGTGGAGAACTGGTTTAAGTTTATATATACCTGTATTCATTGAAACTTGAAGGGGTTCAAGTTACTTTGTAGCATCATTTAAGATAAGATTATAGTTCTTGTACATGAAATGAAAGAGAAATCGGAGGCAAATTCCACGTGATTGTTCGTCTAATTATCTTCAATTATGCTTCGGTTATTAATTTGCAGCTTAATAATAAGATTTTTGTGCACTTTTAGTCCTATGTGTAAGTTACATCGTGTATTTTTATAAGGAAGATTATTGTAAACTCTAAAAAAAATAGAATGATATTGTGTGTAATATGAAAAAATCTAAGAGAGAATTTAGTATAATTAACTTTATTTATTAAAAAAAAAAGAGATATAAGATTGATTGGTTAGTTATAAAACAAGAAAAGGAGAGAAATATCGTGGATTCGACTAATAAGCTAAAAATTTAATTAAACTTATGATATAATGAACCTTTTGAAAATAATTTAAAATTTAAATTTTAATATATGTATATATAAATACTAAATTAATACTTATAAGGGTGATTTCTTACTTAAAAAACAAAAAGAAGAATATGTCTTTATGTGTCATAAGGAAAAAAGTATAGTAAAATATGTCTTCACATTTAAAAATGAAGACACAGATTTACTATATAAAAGTTTAAAATGTATAATTTGATGACTTTAACATTTTTTTTAAAACAAAATAATAAAAAAAATTCATGAATTTTAATTTGGAACAAAGAAAATAAAAATAACAATATTAGTTACACAACGAATTTCCAATCATGTAAAATATTTTTAAAAAATAGTACTTACTTATATAAAATATTTATTAATTTTCAGGCTGGCTTTAACCAGAAATTTGCTCTCTTATTTATCATAACGAACGTAAAAATTTAGCTGTAGTGGCTTAGGTCATGAATCCTTCCAGGCAGTAACGTGTTTTTCTCAAATTCTAACATCGTTTCGTAGTCAAAAACCATAAAATTGTGACATCTTGAAGTTCAAAATCTAATCAAAGATATAGTAGGTGTTGTCAAAAGTGACCACTATAATAATATCTAAGTAGAAAATCAATGTCCGAATGAATACCTCAGTTTTTCTAGCTTCCCTACGTTGCACCTTCCTATGTAGCTTCAACTCGTAAAAAATTGGTTTAAATATTCTTTTATCTTTTAGATTGGGTCATTTGTTTTTAGCTTTTCAAATTTAAATTTGTTTTTCCCCTCAATTTCTAAAATGCTTGTTTTAATATCTCTTAACTGATTCGTGGATATTTGATCAAGATGATTTATGATGAAATTAATTTGGGTTTTAGTGAATCCTTTATCTGATGACGTTGTTACAGGTGACTAGAGTGCGAGCAGAGTGTGCTTTTACTTTTGTACCCTTGATATTTCTATTTTGGTCACAAAGTTGACCCATTGTTACTTCTGAATAACCAATTATTCAATGAATAATCAATTATTGGAATTTAATTCAATCCTGACACTTTAGTATGAACGATTATACAAATTTAATTATCAAATATTAGAATTGTGTTAAACGAAATGAAGTTATAAATATCTATAATCGATTATTTGTATTGTATATTCAATTAAATGCATAAATTTAATTGATTATGTATTTTAATCGATTAAATTCGATCAACTGGCACAAATATGCTAAGGACATAATAGTATTTTTACAAATTTATTCAATTTTCTCCTCTCATTTCAGTCAAACGGCCAAATAACTTAATTTATCATTTTATTTCTCATTTATTTTAAACCAAACAACTCAACATTCTATATTTTTTTCTTTTTCTAATTATCTCTTATCTATATATTTCCATTTACTTTAGTTTTCTCTTCACAGCCAAATAGAGCGTAAGTTCAAATTGTACAAAATGATTTTGTTAGGTATTGTAATTATCCTTTTAAAAAAAGTATCATAATTATGTGACTTTTTTAGTCACTCCTTTAGTCTTTAATTAAACATTTAACAGATTTTAAATTTAAGAAATATTAGAAAATCAATAAAAACTTAATCAATTAATTAAAACTATTGGCCATTTTGTATGTGTATGACTGTCTGTTATCTTAAATTTGAAACCAAAACAAATAAAGAGAAACAAAAATAGATAAATAAAAGAAAATGGAGGAAGCTAAGGAATTCATTTAAACTTTTTTGTTATCACTTAGCAAGAACCCATGTCCATTTTTTTCTTGGAATAACTATATTACTAGCTTTCTCAATTACTAATATTTATCAAAAAATCTAATTGGTCACTTTTAATAAAAATTTTCTTTTCAATCACATTTTTTTATCTACAAAATTTAAACGGAAACTTTACTTGAAGGATCCAAAATCAGTTTCAATTGAAATAATAACTTAGTTGTAATTCAATGTCTATTTATCAACATGTTTTAGCAATTTATAAATTTTTCTTAGGAGATTTTTGCCCATTCAAACAAAAGTAATAGTAGTTTCTGAAAAATTGTATCTTCTATCTTACCAATTTACTTTTTAGTTGTTTTGACATTGAATAAATTTTTTAGGTTGATTTTTATATATAGTCTGTAAATTTTTTTATATATAATCAACTAAACAAAAATTATTATTTGTATGATTTTTGAGAAATTATGATAAAAATTAAATAGGTTATCATACATTATAATTAAATTTTTTTACATTTTTTTTCTATCTCTACAATGTTTACCCAATAATTTATGCCTGAATTTCTGTTTACTATAGTTCCCATTTTCTAATATACCCCAATTATATTGGTTACAAGTAACTGGCTCGTTCTATTAGTCGTTGTGGATTATTTTTTCTATTTATATTTTGAAGGAGAGGGACATGCATTGTAATTTGCAAAGAGTTGAAAAACGGTTGAAATTAATTGGCTCCTGAAAATGATATAAGTTTGTTGGGTGGTTAAGGTGTCTTATGTCATGTCTTGATTTCAAACCCATGTGACCATTGAGACCATTACTAATGATCATTTTCAAAGACAAAACCCCAAGTCAATGGTGGTTAATTAATACTTAAACATTTGGTGATTTGAGGGAGGCAAATTTCAAGTTTCACGTGGGTTTGGTTAAACATATATAGTACTAGTCCTTATTGCTCAGATTCCACTGTTATTTGAACCTTTCTTGAAATTTAGGGGTCATGCAACTGTTTAATTGGGTGGACATGTAGCATTACTATTGGGGCAAAAGAACCTAAGTGGTATATTTTCACAAAAAAATTACCAATCTGGTGCAGTTTGGAAACATATTACCAATCTGGTGTCTGGGTCGCGCCCAAAATCAGGCAGGAGCAGTCACGCCCAATTCCAGGCGTGACCAAGGGGGGTGTCACGCCCAGATCTGGGCGTGTTCCACCAGATTGCGCCACGTGTCATGCACAGATGGAGCGAAAACTTCGGACGGTCATAACTTTTGACTGGAATGTCCGATTGAGGCGTATGATATGTCAAAACGATCGTAATTCAGAGGAGAAGCCCTTGGCAACTACCAAAGGGAGTTGCTCAAAATTTTTTCCCAAAAGAGGCCTCTAAGTGCCTCAAAATTGCGATTTAAGATTCAAACCTCTAAAAAATTTCTTATTTTCTAATTATTTATTTATTTAATTACTGAATTGCATGCTTTTTTAGTTACTTCTCTTAATTTCGAGCGTTTTGATATAAAATACGCCTCCATCGGATATTTCTATCAAGTTATGACTTTAAATATTAAGATTAAGCTTATCAAAAATCGGGGTGCATTTAGTAAATGTTAGGTTTTTTAGTTTTTTAATTACTTCTCTTAATTTCAAGTTCTTTTTTTAAGGTATGAAATATAATATATAAATAAGATTATATTTAGAATTCCCAATAAATAAATATTTTAATATATAATTATTAAAAACATATTTTTATAAAAAATATTAAACTCAATATAGAGATAAATATGAAAGATGATATATTATAGGGATAGGTAGTTAAAAAATCAAGTACACAACAAAAATAAAAGACTGATAGTTTGAAATGGCTAAGAAAAGATTTTCTTCTTAGTTGCACAGCTAGTGTGTAAAATGTAAATCAAAATTAGATAAGAGTGAAATCTTAGTTAAGAGAGAAAGTCTCACTCTTCAAGAACAAGAAATTTTTTGGAGGCTCGAAGATTAAATTGTAATTTTGAGGCACTTAGAGACCTCTTTGGGGAAAAATTTTTGAAATTAGAAGATTAGTTATATAAAAAATCCAAAAAATATTAAACAAAATCATAAATAATATTAAAAAAAATAAAAAAGATCATATCTATGGTGAAGATCGGTCTAAAAATACTTTAAAATTAGATTAAAATAACAATTAATAATATTAAATGATATTTTACGTCAAAAATTAAATCACGCCAATTTTAGTCTCTATATCCGTCGCTAACAGTTTTTGCGACGGAATTTTTCGTCGCAAACATAAAAAAATACAATATTCTGTCGCAAAACCGTTAGCGACTGAATTAGAGACGGATTTAGAGACGGATTTAGTCACGCCCAATTTTGGGCGTGACCCAGACACCAGATTGGTAATTTGTTTCAAAACTATGCCAAATTGGTAATTTTTTTCCAAAAAAATATCACTTGGGTTCTTTTGCCGGTGGCCAAGAAGTGTTTGGGTCCATATATGAAATAGGACATGTTCATTTATAATGTTTTTTACTCGATATGATTTATTTTATTTTATTTTTTGGTAGAGACATATGAGTTATGGAGTTACCATAACAGTGATGCTTAATTAGAATTATTTAAATTTTATTACATTATTATTTAATTATTATAAATTATTATATATATATATATATATATATGATAAATTTGTTGATTTTTATAATAATTATCTAAAAAGTTACTGGTTAACATAGTAAATATTTTTACCCTGAAATTATATCGAAATTTATCTCTTATTTGAAACTATCTTGGTTAGAATTATTTGAAAAACTTTTTACATTAAACTTTTATATCATACACCAAGTATAAACATGATCAACTGCAAAATATTTTATTATTAATAGTAATGCTTGCACACAACTCTATTTACAATCTATTTTTTTTCTTACTTATTTTTATAATGATCTAGTTCTTTAATTTTATTTTTACAAGATAACTGGATAAGTGAAGAAGAGCGATGCTGAATTTGACACAGTGCATGCTTGTTTTCCATTTAGTGAGCTGAGGATGAAATTCAACTTCCTCTAAAACTAAAAGTCGGAAATTATCTTCAAAACTATGCACAAGGGTATAAATACTTTATTTTAGTAATATAAAAAACAAGAAAAGTTTTTCCTTCTAAGGTAAGTCAAGCCAGGTTGGAAGGGTCATTCAGATTTAAGTATTTTTTTTATGGTTGAGATTAAGAGAAAAAGATTATACTGATCACCTACCTCTTAATTCGTGAAGTCATTCCTACGTAGTTATACTTATATGTAGCTAGTTACAAACAAGGTCAATAAAAATTTGGATGTTAGTAAAAACAAAAACAAAAACAAAAACTTACAAACATCGAAATTAATCTGATAATAATTGCAAAATAATATCGCATGTATCAATGCATTTTGTATGGCCGTTATTGGAGAACTTAAATCCAAATTTGGAAGTATTATATGTTAAGAGACTCTAATTTAATTGGTTGAATAAGAATATGAAAATTGTTATAAACCCCTTAAAACAATATCTTTGATTCTCATAAATAGAAAAAAAATCCAAATTTGGAGGATAATAAAGGATAAAGATCTTCCGGGTGTATCACCCCGATCGGCAGCTGTTCTCTTTTTTTCTTATAATTCATTAATTGGTTACATAGTCAATTTGTAATGAGATTTCATGATTCATAGTCTGCAACTTGGTTCACTGTGAAGGGTTGCAATGCATGGAAAACTGGTTTCTTCATGCGCTTTTGTAATATGGACTGGTACTGCGCTGGTACAATGTTTAATTTAATAAAATCTCTTTTTTTTATAACAAAAAAAGATAAAGATCTTTGGACACCAACTTTCTCATTTAAATAGTAATATATAAACATTTTTCCAAATATTAAATAGCTTTGTTTAAAGAGTAAATTACACATATTTTAAAGAAAATTATACATGTTTTTTTTTAATCTACACATGTCTCACATGATGTTTAAGAAAATTACATAGTCTCCCTTCTCTTTTTAAAACTTACATAAATCTCCTAAATTTTGTCCAAATACTTGACAATAGCAAATTATTTGTGTTAACAATTTTGATTAAAAAAAGGTTTAAACATGTTTTTCATAAATATGAAAATGTTTGAAATTCATCACTTAAAAATTTTGTCTATTTTTCATCCTTGCAAAATTAAAATGTTACTTTTTGACTTGAAGTCAAACCTGCATCCAAACCTATAGTTTATAGTAGAAAGTGTCAATTTTTCAACTTTTTACATCATTTATATGTATAACCAATATGGAAAACATCCAAACTCATGTGTGCATTGTTGTAAAAAGTGTTAGATTTTTTTTAACTTTTTTATCTACATCGATTATACATATAAACAATGTAAAAAAGTTGAAAAAACTAACTTTCTATAATAATATACACGTACGTTCAAGTAACTCAAACCTAATTTGAACAAAAAAAAATAAGATATTTAAATTTTGCAAGAATGAAATATAGACAAAAAATGCTGCGGTGACAAATTCTAAACATTTTCATATTTACATTTACGAGAACGAAAAACATATTTGAGCATTTTTAATCAAAATTCTCAACGCATATAACTTGTTATGTCAAATATTTAGACGATATTTAAGGAGTTTGTGTAAGTTTCAAAAATAGAAGAAAGAGGTATGTAATTTCCTTAAATCTCATGAGAAACATGTATAAATTTTTTTAAAAAAGAAAAACACATACAATTTCCTTAAACCTTACAAAAACATATATAATTTACTCTTCTTTGAAATATATTTTTAAAATAACATGATTAATGTTATTCTTTACTTTTCATCCTAAGTTTCATCCTTTTTAAAAAAAATACCTAATGTCAATAATATGCAGAACTCCATCTAAGTTTCATTTTCATCCATTAATTTTTTTTACAACATTAAATAATTTTCATCCTATTAAAGAACCTAACGTCACCCGATAATATACAGAAATCCATCTACGTTTCATCCTTCAGTTTTTTTTTTCTTTTTTAAGTCAGAATTATTTAATTAATGTTATCTTTCTATTTTTCACCTTTCCTTTTAGGCTCATTGATAATATTCAAATGCTTTCTTCAGAACTCAACTTCTCTTGTCAATCTTCATTACTCGCATCTATTTATTTATTATTTTGGTAAAACAAATACAATATAATTTGAAATTACGGCATCAAACAAATTAACAAAGGCTTTTTTTTTTTTACCAAATGGAGGTTAATTTTTTCAAGATTAACATGGGAGTAGTTTTTGAAAAATATCCCAATAAAGGGCAAGTCCTGGTTGAGAAATACGACTTTAAGTTAGACTTCATATGTATATTTATGACTTTTGAATTTTTTTCCATATCAAAGTCGTATTCATAAAACACAACTTATCCGTGGTTAGAAAATTTTTCATAAACTACTCTCATTTGGTAATTTTGAAAAAAAAATTATCCCCATTTGATAAAAAAAAAAAAGCCATCTAAACTCCTACATGTAAGTTCTGATAATCCATTTAGTAAAATGCAACACATTCCTACACTAAAATATAGTTAACCCAACAAATGGTATCAACAGTTAACAAACAAATAGTTCAAAAAGAAAAACTGAAACAAACTTTGATCTCTTATAAATACATGCTTCATGCATTTCATCCAACAAAATAGTTCTATTAGTTTCTTGTCTTCCAAATGTAAAACCAGATGAATCGTGTGTGGTATGTTCAATATCTTAAGGGTATAAAACAAACCAAATACTTCCAACCATTAAAAACAGTCAAACATTCATGATTCATGTTTATCTGTGAAATTTTATTAATTACATTGAATCATCAAGTCAGTTCTTGATCTTAGTCTATCATTTAAGTAAAATCATCACACTTAGAATGACTCTTGTAAGATTAAAATTGCACCCTAAGGCAGCATTTACACATGTATCTGAGGATGATAAATACAGGTGGTTTCCTAATTGGGAGCCATTTATATTTTTTAAGGGTGGGGACGATCAATCAACTATTCAACACCAATTAAAACCTTTGAAAAAAAAAATGAATGAATGAATGAATGAAATAACAACTATCACCATGTACAAAGGTGTGATGTAAACAAATGAAAACAAGTAAAGGAAATGGAAGGTTAAATGGGTAGGTGTGGTTCTTTGGCCAAAATTATCAGAACTGATGATTTTATATACACTAAACTACATGTAAAGGGCATATGCCCAAATTAAATGGAAGACAAATAATTTAAGAGAAAAAGAGGAAAGGGGAAAAAATAGAAAGATAACATTAATTTAAGAGAAGAGAATAAGGATGGACATAACTCATAAGAACCACCAACAAACAAGGATGCCTGGTTATGCATTCTTGCTTCCCTACAATGTTGCTCAGTGTGACAAAATGTGTTAATAGAGGACTTCCCTCTCCCTACTTCTCCTAAGTTTGGGAAACAGGTGAAACAGCGCCTTCTGAACTACGTGCTGCTTGGTTGGCAGACTTGTCCGTGCTGCGAACATTGTATCTTTCATATACCTTGTCCCGGTTCTGTGACCACCAGGTTTCTGCTTGGTGCTCCCCAAATCTCCTTCGGCTGCAGTTACATTCACCATCAAAGAGAGTACATATAAAAACAACGATTCCAAGAAATGTAAAGATGAAGAACATAGTTAAAGTACATATGAAAACAACGATTCCAACAATTACATCTCAGTTTTAAGCAATAACAATCATTTTTTTTTTTTGATCGGCCAAAGTTAGTTGTTAAATGTTAGTGTTTTTGTTAGGGGAGGGATTCGAACCCACAACCTCTCCCTCCTTCCCCTCTTCAAACTTTTCTCTCAACCACCCAACCAACCTTATATCTCCAAGCAACAACAATCATGAATGAGGACGAGTTAAAGACTAAGGCATGTAAAGATGAAAAACATAGTTAAAGTTCATATTTTAAATTCCATATGCCCCATCACCACTAATAATTATTACTAGTCAAATATTACTAGGGCCATCTACAGTTGAGCAGCCAAATATGCAAGTAGGACCAGATACAGATAACCTGGTCATGTGGAGGATGTTTTATTACCTGAAGCGCACTCGCTTCAGATCTCTCGTTCCATCACTCAGTGCCACAAGTGTTATGTAGACACCAGGTTCATACTGTTCAATCCATTCTGCCTCAACTTGATTACTATCAGCAGCAGGTGCAACATTCCTTGATTTCAAACCACTATTGTAGTTGTGGAAATTCCCAGAATCCCGACCATCAGCAGTATCTGACACACTTCTGCTGCTTGCCCGAATTACACCACCACCATTTGGCAATTTAACATCTGAATAATTATTGGTCCCATTAGAGGACACAGGGCTCCGAATTTGCTGGTGAAGATTAGTTCCATATGTTCCTGGCGAATTCCCTGCAGTTTTATTCAATATAACAGATTCAAGTCCCATGGAGGCCAAACTAGATGCACTAATTGACTCTGCTCTGGAGTGTTGCTCCCCTTTTGAATCTGGATGGTGGGTGCCATTTGGCTCAATAACATTTGGTAGGTAAGCTGGTAAAATGTTCTCAGCATCATAAACTCCAGGAGGAAGCTTCTCAGCCAGATCTTTGAGCTGAAACAATGTTAATGAGCAATCAGTGTAAGTGTGAAAGACAGCAGTACAAGGGAAATGTGGAGTAATTTATTCTGAAAAAGACAAGGGTAAACAGTTTGTTGCGAGATTCAAACCTGTGTGTATATGTCCCAACAGATAACATAATGTAATTTTTAATTTAATATACAGTTAAACCAAAAGCAAAACAAACAAAATTGAAAAAGAAAATCAATTCTTAAAGCTTATAGTTACAGCTAAGAAATTTTATAAAAATAAACTTCAATTAGATAAATGGCTTAATCTGGATGTCCATTTTATTCAATGCGGAAAATTTGAAACCAAGTTACAAACAATAAAGCACCACATGAAAATGAACCATTTCAAAGACATCTGGCTCCAAGAGAAGAAAATTAACAAGAAAAAACCTGAGCCGTGAGCGACTTAATAACTTCTTTTGCAGCTTTACATTTAGCAGATTCCTCAGCAGTCAGTGCCATAGCTTCTTGAGTCTTTTTTGCTGACCTTTGAAGCTCTAATTCTTGCAGTTCACATCTCTGTCTCAGGCTCTCGACCTAATGATATCTATAATTAGACTTGTCTTGATACTGTAAAAAGTGAAAGAAACAAAATATATTTGTATACATGTGATGTTAACTTTTATGACAATTTGAGCTAAGTCATAGTGTCATTTTGCAAGGTGACATTAAATTTTGCAAGGTTCATTTGTCAGGCTAAAAAATGGCAGGAGAAAAATTAAAATGGAGAATAGCTGTACTCTCTGTGTCAAAGAGGAAAACTTCTACTACTTGATTTACATGAGAGGAGGATAGCAAAATGCACCTGAGCATGCAACTTCTGCACTTCTTGATTTAAAAGTTCATTTGTTTTCTTCAAACTATCAGAAATACTTTTTGAGAAGGCAAGTCCTGAAGTTGTTGGAATAGGCGTAGCTGAACGAGGGGGGCTTGGTCTTCTAGAGAAAGGGGACACAGATCTAGAACTTACTCCTGATGGTGTAACCACCGGTCTTGGAACTGTTCGTCTCAGATCAAGAGCAGTGGACAAGACAACATCTTTCAGCTGTAGCAAAGAAGGTGGTTGTGAGGGGTGAACCAGTGAGAATGTATCACCTTTCTTTCCTTGCTTGGCTGCCTTACTATCTAGCTGCTTTATCAAATCCATGTTAGAAGGAATTACTGCCTTGGACAATCTTAGGTCAGACTTGTCTAGCCTATCCTTGTTCTCACCTGACAGACGAGGCAAGGCATTCCTCCTATTACTATTGCTAGCTTCAGCAACCTTGTTCAATTTTGCATAACAAGAATCACACACACGATACGGCTTGCCAGGATTAGGAGCGTGTGCTGCTCTTAATGCTTTCCTTGAACTGCACGAATGGCAGTGGACTAGTCCGCAGTTATAACAATTGTGTCTCTTTCTAGTGAAGCCAAATGCCTGTCTACAAGTAGAGCACTGAGACTGCTCAGCCCCAGATACCCACTTATGAAGGCATATGGCAGCAGAGTAGTTTGAACCACATGCAATATATTTCACATGTCTATCCTTCAATGCTTCAACCAAAGCCGGTGTTTTACGATCTTCAATATCTCCATGACCCAATCTCCCATTTGCACCTTTCCCCCAAGTATAAACTTCATTTTTGGATGTTAATACAACTACATGATATGCTCCACATGCAATTTCTTCAATCGATTTCCCGGCAATCTTGTCTCCAACCAAGCATGGAACCTTTCCGTCAGATTGAGGATTCCCAAGCTGACCATAAACAGTACTTCCCATAGTGAAAACACGTCCAGATGTTGTCAGGCCTGCGGTCAAACTGTGCCCACAAGCAATTTTATGAAAGTTGTAATCAATAAGTGCGAGCACACAAGTTGGTTTAAGATGTGCCTCCTTGTCCCCATGTCCAAGGCGATTTTTGTCTCCATCACCCCAAGTAAACAATTTACCAGATGATATGCTTGTACTGGAGTGTGTTGCGATAACCTCTATGACAGCTGCAGTATGCCACACTCCACAAGCAACAGCTATTGTTCTCAACCCCAATAAGGATTCCACTTCTCTAGGATATGAAACATTTTGCCTATCTCCATGGCCCAAGACACCGAATGTTCCATCACCAAATGTAAACAGCTGCCCTGTTGAAGTTACCAAGGCTGTGTGCCATGGACCACAAGCAACAAATGCAATCTGAAGTCCCTCTAATGGACCAGCAATTCTCTTTGGTATCCAATGACTGACATCACTGCCATGACCAAGAAGCCCAGCATTATGAGTACCATCACCCCATGTATATAATTCCCCAGCCATTGTAACAGCACAGGAATGGAACTCACCACAGGCAACAAAATCAACAGTTGTAGAAGTCAATGCTTCAACTAGACGAGGTTGAACCACATTCTTCCCAACACCATGACCAAGCCGTCCTCCTGATTCTTCGCCCCATGTAAAAACTTCACCTTGCCTAGTGACTAGAGAAGCATGTCTAACACCACATGCTATATGATGTACATCTAAAACTACATTGGATTCCAGTGGTCTGGGGAGAAGTACATCTGCCCTGGGGCTCAAATAATTTACATTTTTATCAGCACCAACTTTAACATTTTCACAGGTAACCTCTCCCCATATGTATACATCCCCCAGAGCATCATAGTCATCAGGTGTAGATCCATGACTAGATGTACTTGGGGCACTGGAAACACTGACACGAAATACATCTGAAGCAGATCCTTTCACTTGCATGTTTGTCGAGTCTGGTGGCACATGTGACCTTTCAGAAATTGTATTGTCAGGTCGAAAGGACTTTGGTGAAGTATTTGGAAGAGTCACAGAAATGTCAGGAGAACTAATGCCTGCTGACGTGCTAGCCAAACTTTCACTTGGACTATTTGATGCTAAGTCTCTGCTATCCTGATATTATTTGAGACACAGAGAATTGTAAGCAACTTATCATGTATTTCATCAGTAGCTATGGAAGCATAATGGCAACAGCAAAGGTACAGGAATTAGGAAAGATTGTATAAAATCAGTTCATCTTTTCACAAAAAATCACATCATACAAAAAGTAAAGTAGGTTAATCAGCACAATCACCAAATAGCAACTGAAGCAGAGAATGAGTGAGTGGTAATCTCTTTCAGATATAAATAAATAAAATAAAACTACAGTTTATATCCTTTCAGGTTAAGCTGCGATCTGAGAAAATAAAGACTAGTTTTCCTAAGAGGAAACAACAAATAATCAATCTTATAATGGAGCAAATAAGTTCTCTACATTTTGATTTTTCAAAATATACACTTTATTGTAGCATTTTGGTGTGCAGACAGAAAAAAATTGAAAAAACAGAACAAAATGAAATGATTCCGCTTTATTTTGTTATTGGTACCACCATCTTTAGTAGAACCAAAATGTACCATTTCTTAACCTCATGTCTAATACCATTCCGTTTTTAAAATGCACAATACATAGAACAACACCCATATGTTGTCCCATTCCCTTCTAGCATGCCTATCAAATGCTGCCTAAGGAAAATGGGCAACGGCACAACTACTACTAACCTGAGACTAATAATATCTATCACCTTTCCAGCTTATAGAAGTAGTACAACTTACAAGAACCATAATGTTACCAAAATGCATTTAACTACAAAACCACAAGTTAGTATATTTACATTAAGAATGAGACCCCCATCACTCCATCCATCAATTTTGGACCGACCACCTTGACCAGAAGATATCAGTGCTTTGAGGCCAGCAATCCACACTTCTGCCTCAACTTTATCTTTGCAAATCTGAATAGCAATACACATAAATTATTATAATAATGAAAATACAGAAAATGAAAACAAATGATTTAGTGATGCATGAAATCACATAATTTGCCACTAACCAAATCAAGCGATCGCTTTCCGTTACTGTAAATAAGTGAAAAAGATAAATAGTCCTTCTCAGGACGCAAGTAACGTTGGAAAACAGCCTGCCAAAAGATTAGGGGAATGAAAACAAGAACAGGTAAGAGTAAGTTTGTGAAACAATTTTTAAATCGCTTTATTAATAACAGAGAATGTCAAGATATTGTATGCAATTAGATTTAAGGGAAATCTCACAGTTCTTTGTCCAGGAATAATTCTAGAGACAGAAGATAGCTTCAGATTTCTTTCTCCACTACTTGTAATCCAGATTAAGGATGATTCATCCTGCAGTTTACAGATATTTATTTAATGTTTATACATAGAAATAACTAGAGAGTGTAAAATTTCAAGCCTACTATATATGAATGTTCAACTCTTAGTCTACAATCAAGGAAGAACAGAAAAGATGCATTTTTATTAGAATTTATGAATACAAACATAAAGGCATACACCAAATAAGAATTATGTTTACCCAGCGATAAAGCTACACTACCTCTACTTGTTAGCAGTAGCACTAATTACTAAAATAAGAAAATTCAGCATGGATATTAATAAAAATCTATGCAAAATCATAAAGATCTGGATATTAATAATACAAATTAACCTGAATTGTGCCACTATAATGCAGTGAACCCAGAGAATTCCCAGTGCCAACTCAGTTAAGTACCAATTTTAGCCACACAGTGAAATTTATGTGGCATATAAGTAAAAGTAAAATACTTCAAGGTGTAGTCATCTATTTCCTATGCATTAAAAAGTTGAAGAAAATAGGCATAAAAAGTTTAGGAGCAGACTCTACAATACAGTCAACACATGAAAGTTAGTTAGAGATTACAATTTAATGGGAACTCCCTACTGTGAAATGGAATCACAGCACACAGTGTGTCGAAATTTCAATCCCGATAAAGAACAAAACAACTCCTTATCGGATTTAGGGCATATAAAATAAGGAAAATACAAATTAACAGCCTTTCCATACTGATGGGCCTCTACAGGAGTTTGAAAGGATTTATGTGAGGAGAAAGAAGGCCCAAAAGTTGGAGAATAACCAATTGACGGTAAAAGCAAATGAGGAAGGGCAGTTTGTTATGAGTGAAGCCATGTGGCAGGCTATGAATGGTGAAGGGGAAATGGGTACTGCGTGTGAGGGATATTCAGTTGAGGGGAATGCGTTAAAAGGTGGAGGAAAAGAACACGGGAGGGTACAAAAATTGTTATTGACGAGTATGTGGCAGAAGAGCATGGTGCTCTGAAGCTGGTCCAGTAAAAGCTTTTCTGTTGATTTACCAGGTACCATCACATACTATATTGCTCATATAGTTACAGCATAAAAAACAAGCAATAGCAGCTATTTGTCATGAGCACATAATCAATTAAGAACTGTCCAAGCAGGCAGTTAACAATGATGTGAAGTAGAGAATCCAAAAACACTCTTGAAAAGGCTTTCATTTAACTTACATGGGAAAGTCTAAATGGACAAAACTTGGGCTTTCCTTTACGACCATATTTAAGAAGTTGAGCACCCTTTTTCAAAGCAATCAATACCTGCACAATGAAAAGTTACAATATAAACTCCAGAAAAGATCAAACAGACGCAGCAGTATATATAGGCAAATAAAACTAAATATGAGTAACAAGTTAAAAGATCTATATTGATAATCAAGATTTGTATATTCCCCTTAATCTAAGCACTTTCTCTTCTTACAAAAGATCCCAAAACAGGATGATTTTTTTTTTTTTTTAACGAGTGTTTGCAAATTTGATTTTAGGTAATCTTAATTGTGTAGAATTGTTTTTGTTAAAATTGATTTTGAAATAAAGTGATTTGTGATTTATGTTTGAAAGTTTATTGCAAAAGCAAATTTACAGTGAAACTTAATGTTAATTAAAGCTACCTTTTTCAATTCTAGTCAAACACATATTTTAGTGTGTTTGGAAACCTGTTTGCACCCTTTTAAATGGAAGTTTACAGATTACAATGTACCAAAGGTGAAAGCAATCTAAAGGGTAGATTGACGTTACATTGAAACAACAGATTTCTAAATATACTTTGTAGTTGGTTAAGGTGGTTTGAATATATGCAAAGTCACTAGAAGCAACAATAAGGAGAGCATATAGTATACACTTTGTTTTTAGCCCTGTGAAAAAGGGTAGAAGGAAACCAAGAAGGACAAATAGAGGAAATTGTCAAGAAGAATCTCATGGGGAATAATATTCCGGAGAATTTGGTCTTTAACCAAACCCAATGGTCTTGTGCAACCTATGCAACCGACCTCACCCAATGGGATAATGCTTTAGTTGTTGTAGTCAAATACACTTTTAGAAAAAAACTTTATTTTAGATAGCGGAAACAAATAAGGCAAATAATTGTTAATATTTTAACATGATTTTTTCTGAGTGTTAAAGACATGATTTTTTTTTGTAAAGTAAATTACTCTTCTGTCCCTTGAGAAATGCTTAAATTACAGTCCCCTCCTATCATTTTAAAATACTCCTCTCTTAAAAGATGAATATGAGTAACATTTAGTCATTTTCAATATAAACAAACCTCTTAAAAGTGGTAAATAATTAAGAATGTGCCTCCCAATGATCTTTTCTCTTCTTTTACAACTTTTTGTGTCACCATCAACTAATATTGAACATCCTATTATAGACTTTAGTGTTTTAAAGTATAGAATGAAGTTTTAAATACATTTATTCTTGGCTTTGAAATTTCACCTATTATCTTTATTTCATATTCTAAAGCTACAAGATTTGTATTAGATGTTTAAAATTAACTATTAATCATGTTGAGAATCCCTGCAAGAGGGAAAAAATCTCTAAAAAGCTCATTTACATTAAAATAGACTCAAATGTAAACACATTTATCTTTCAAGGGAGGGAAGCGTATCTTTTAAATTAAGACCGGAAGAGAATGTAATATAAGCATGTACCAAGTGAAGAATATAATTTACATTTTTTTTAATTATTAGTGTCCTTTGATTGTCTAGCCATATGGAAGAATTGACTCAAGTGTGTAAGCTGACAAAAACTATTTTTTTAATTTTTAATTAGATACATAATGATCAATGCCCAACACATGACATAAAAGTGTCGGTGTTGAAAGCACGTCCCAACATGGTTATAAAACTCGCGAGTAAACTCATAGAGTTGAAAGCGTTTACTTTTCCACATGGATGAAATGAGTTGAATTGCACGAAAACTCATTGGTTAGTAGACTTGGGTGGAATTAGGTAAACTTGGGTTATACATTGGCGAGTTTGAGAGTTTGCTGGATCACATTAGTTTTTCCCAAACCAAAATGCAACATTTTTAGCTTAAAATGCTTGGGCCAACTTTGGTAAAATGATTTTTATATGCTTCACCTTTAAGTGTAGAAGCTAGCCCAAAAACACAAATCAATCTGCCTCAGTCATTGGTTCGTTGTCATCGCTGTTTTGGTTTGCTTTGACATAAAATTAGAATTATTGAATATTTATTATGCATATGGCATTAAATTCTGTTTTAATACTTTTATAGGCATTATAAATATTATTTATTTATTAGCTATACTCTTGTGAGTTTAGAAGTAAGGTTTACAAAAGCTTCACAATTTTACACAATCTCTCGAGTTTGACAACATTGGTTCCCATTTTAGTAACTCCTACACCTCAAGCAGGAGTGTCCTTATTTCAAACTCCGTAAGAAATATAGCAGATAGGGAAGAATGATAATGTATGCCACCTTATACTATAAGTTATGTGAAATTGTGAAACTCCATAAGAAATCCAGTACATCACAACATTGATTCAATTTCTATGAGAAGCCTATCTCTCTTCTTAATAATTGACCTAAATTACAGGTTAGAGATGTTGTACTAACTACAGATATTTCTAGGTACACAGTACCTGTGAGTGTTGTCCAAAAAATAAATAAACAGTGGCTGCTGGCTCAATTTCACTAGAAGAATTTTGATTTAGTCAGCTTCTATTTAGAACTAGATCATAAAATGTTCAGTCAGTACAATCAACCCTTCATGTGCACAAAAAAAAGGCTTCTATGAAAATTTATGGTACTAAAAGATAGTAAAAATAAATAACATTGATGCAAGCTTCAATTTCCTGCTTGAAACGATCCAAGACAGCTATAAAATGCTGCACTATCAACATCTTATCTCTAAAACATGGTCTCAAAAGGCATCCACTGACTAAGCTGTTAATAATTCAAAAACAAGTTACCCCTCCATTCAAACACAAACATGCATGCAAGCATCTCTCCATTTTCGACATTCCACAGAGCATTAATTCGTTTAGTCAACTAAACTCTACAAGGTTCGAAAATCACACTTCTTATTTACAAGATGAAACTTTCAAAAAAAACAACGAAAATACACAAGTGTATCTCTCATCTCCCTCCAATTTCCCACGTCTCACCCCAAATAAAGAAAAGAAAACACACACACACACCCATGATCATAATTCATAACCTTGAGCATCTCCAAAGGTACAATCAAGGTGGAGTTGCTTAACTCACTTTTGATGGACTCTAAAATGTCACTTAAGATTTAAGAACTTCAACAAGTTTTCTTCAATGGTGCAATTCTTAAGAACTTAAAATAGGTTCTACAATTGTTTCGCAATTCTTAACAACTGTTTTCAACTGTTAAAAACAGTTGGAGCAAACTACGACATCAATTACTCCAAGGGTGAAATTACATAAGAACTGGTTCTCAAATTGAAGAACCTCATGAGCAACTTCCACTGAAGATGCTCTTAACCACCACAAAGCAATTTAAAAAATAAAATCAAATAACATTTCCCACATTAGAACAAAAACTGATACAAACAAACAAAGTTTGAGAATTTTTTTTTAACTTCCCACCAAACTTATAACTTTCAACATGTAGAAAGAGAGAGACAGTCAGAAAGAAAGAAAGAACGTACTTGTTCAATGTCACGGTTGGCATTCCCGTAGCTAGCAAGATCTGCCATTCCATGTGAGAGATTCACCGACGCGCCACCACCTTCTACGATCACTCGCCGGAGCTCCGGTCATCGTAGAAAACTCCAACCACTTCTTCTCTCCACAAACATTCACCCTCACATGAAAACCAAAACCTCTCTCTCTCTCTCTAAAAAAAACCAACAAAACCCACTTCGTATTCTCTCTAGGATCCGCACCTCTTCGCAGAACCCAAAAAAAAAATCCCTTCAACTCCACTCACGGTTCCAAGTCAAGGACCAAACCAGTTTCCCCAACCGGGAAAAAACTGGACTTTCGAGCTTGTTGAACAGGGCTCTCAGAAGGATCGCGGTGGCTCGCGGCGTAAGAGAGGTTTCCGAAAGGAAAATCCGGCGACGAATGTTGGCTCCGGCGGGGAGACAGAGGAGAGAGAGAAAAAAACAGTGAAAGGTAAAGAGAGAGAGAATTGGAGGATGTAAAAGTACACCTAGTCAAAGATTAAGAAAGACGGAAAATTATTAAAATAATAAAATTAATAAAAGTACACCTAGTCAATCTGCAGCTGCGGATAGGGTAAAAAAAATTCAATATAAATCAAAACATTTTTCGAGTTTAATTTTTTTATATTTTTAGTGTGAGTTAATTTTTTTTAGAAAAAAAAATATTCATTTTTTAAAAAACTATAGAAAGAAAATATTTCTCTAAAAATAATTTTTATCAATTATATACTTATAAAAGTTGTGTTTATATATTTAAAATTTATGTTTATAAATTTTAACAAAATCACAATTGTTAATATTTATTAAAAGGGTAAATTAAAATATTTACTTAATAAATCATGCAAACATTAAAAAATTATTCCTTGTGACAAGTACTTAGTCTTTTTTATCTATTTTTCTTTTGGTGAAATCATGCTAACTTTTGTGATGGGACCATGTCAGATAAAAATAATAATTTTATTTATTTATTTATGCAATACTAACAAAAGAAAAATAAATTATACTGAAAAATTGTAGTTGAAAAAGAAGTCAGATAACATTTTCTAAAACACAACTCTGACTTTTTCTTTTAAAACTATCAGTTGATTAAAAAGTGACATAATTTTTAATTTTATAAAAGGATTTTCATGTTTTGGATTTGGAAGGAGACACGTAGGAATGATGAGGATGTTTTCGTAATCTGAAGGGGACAGAGTAGGTAACTTTATGTTGATGTTTGGCTAAGGTTGTAATAAATGAGAAAATGACAAAAAAATCAAAACTTTTATTTTTCTTTGAAAAAATAAATAAATTCAAATATATGAACTTATGATCAAGGATTTTCTATTAAATTAATATCAAAATTAAAATAATTTTTTCCTTTGAGATACATTTCTAAATCATTGATTAAAAAAAATTATTATTTGTTAAGCTTTTAAGAAAAGAAAATCTTTTTTTACAGCAGAAAAAAATCTATACACTATTAAGAATTTAAGATCATATTAAATTTTTTAAGAAATTACTATTGTTTTATAGAGATTTTTTTTATATTCATCCTAACACATTTTCTTCTTATATTTCTCTTCTCATACACATTTTCCCTTTAACATACTTATTAATATTGTTGTTGTAAAATATAAAAAATAATTAAAAAAGAGTACCATTAAGAATAAAGCTATTTTATAATTAATTTAAATAATTTCTCATTAAATAAAAAATTTATTTTTATTAAATATATTAGAAATTATATATACAAAATGATTTTAATATTATATAATATTGAACTAGTAAATTATTTTAAAATTATAACTCATGTATAATAATTTTCACTACATTATCCAAAAACACATAATATTTTTAATAATTAAAATAATGGAAGCATGGACCTCACAAATCTAAAGAATGACATGTGTCATAAATTATTAAGGTCACATCATGTGACCTAATCAACAAAGTAAACAATAACACTATATTTTTTTTTATAATGTTTGATCAAGTATTTTAACTAGACTACAAGAGTAATTAAATATAATTTAAGTGTCTATAATTAATTTATTAATTATTAGATGATGATGTGTGATACTTTTATGTATGTTATGGTTACACATATGAAAATCTTTGTGTTGAATGTGAATAGTAAACTTTAGGATGTTTGTACTGAGATAAGCCATTAGTGATGAGAATAAGAAAATTCATACACTCAATTTTATTGAGTCAAAATTGAATCCTAATACAAAACTCTCTCATTTCACTCTCTCTTTACTCTCCAAGACAACCCACTATTAGATAGTGTGAGACCTTGAAATCTTACACAAAAGACCTTGTGACTGAGTTTTTTTTCCCGTATTTGGACTCATTTCAGAGGTAAGAAACCCTCATCTTTCCCCTCTCATCCTCCATTTTCTTTTTCTTTCATAGACACTTTTAAAAATTTTATAACGGTGTTCTCTTTCAAGTTTTGATGTGTTTTATGTTGGTTTTTGGGTTTGGTTGGTGTAAATGATGTACAACTGTAGTGGAGGTGAGCGAAAACTTGCATCTTGGAGCCAAAGTTTCATCATTTCCTTCCTTTCTTCATATCAAAGTGAGTTCCTTGAGTTTGATAGGTAAGGAAACTTAAACCAACTTTAATCTTATGTTTGACGTATTGGATCGTTGTTTTTAGATTATTAATGATGTTTAATTCGATGTTCATGTTTGAAAATGAAAGATTTGAGTTAGATATGGATTGGAACTTATTAGAAAGGCAAGAATAAGAGAAATCATGATTCTGCAAACATTGTTTCACCATGGCTAAAATTATTTTTGTTGCGGCTAAAATTTTCATTGTGGTTAAAATTATTTTCATTGCGGCTAAAATTGTTATTGTTGTGACTAAAATAACATATTTTTGCTATAGTGAGAATTTGTCAAGTTATGGCGAAAATTTGAGTGAGGTATTTGTTCTTTGTTTCTCTGTGGCAAACTTCAAGCACATCGAGGAAAAAATGGATCTTAACCTCTTCTTATATTTTCCTTTGGATTGTCCCTGAGCTTACAAATATTTCAAGAAAGACATTAAAACTTTGTTATTTCTTGAATTCTTCTTATGCTTTTATATGTTGAGATTTGGTGTTGGATCATGGAAACTTGTGGTGTGAAAAGTCTTATTATGTGTAGATGAACTATGTGAGATTTCATGATTGATGATATTGATATGAATATTGAATTGATGAGGAATTGAACAACATGTGAGTGACGAATTGATGATAAGTTGAATGAGATGTATGAAGTTGATGTCATATTATTATCATGTAATTAACTTTGTTTTACAAACTAGTATAAGATGATTATGATATGTTATGTTGAGTAACTATATGTACATGAAAACCCATAAATACTAATTGTTGAAGTGATGATACATGTATATAATTATTGTAGTAAGAAATGCTCATAATTATGTTAATTGATGGATATATTGAATTGTGTTTATTGATTTCTTGATGATGATATGAGGTGTGATTGAGATGATGTTGTTTTATGATTAGAGTTGACTTAAGTTGAGATTCATGAAATTCACATTCATATGAGTTTTTGGTGAGTTATTTGCAGGAATTCAAGGTGTTGGAATGTTTTATTATGCTTATTGAACTATATGTGAGTTCATGAGAGTGATGAACATATGAATGGTAAATCTATGATATTGTAACCTCTTATGGTGTTGAAATTGGTGAATGAATTTGTGATGATGTATGATATTGATTTGAATAATCATAACCTAAATGCATTGAATGACATTGAATGTGAGTAACACGTAAGTTGAGGGTGCTTGGTGGCCCTCAACCTAGTGTTGAAGGTTATCGATGGTGGCTAACAGTGATGTGCCTATAGATTGGACAAGTGAATGAATCCTTAGATAGTTTAAGGTCTTTGCAAGCCTTAACAAGGTAAGTTACTATCCATGCTCATCCATTTTTGATAAAGTCACACTTCCTTCGTAGGATGAATTTGAGTCTCCCTAAATGGTCAATGTGTGACTATGTTAAGAGATATATTTGGGTTAATTAATTGCTCAAGACGTAAAATCTTTCGAGAGTTAAGAGTTAGCATGACATGTCGTGATAGTTAGACACATGCATTGATAATTGTGACTTGCGAATGATGTGTTACTTGATGAGTCACGATCATACTTTGATGTCTAATGATTGATGGACTGATGATGACAATTGTGTATGATGATTGAACCTCTATGTAATGATTGATGAATTGATGATTATTATGATATGTTTTGTTATATGAATTTCTAAGATGTATATATGTATATGATGGTGGTTGTTAATGTTGTACTGTTTTAGTATGCTTATTTTTGGTAAGCTTACTCTTACGTTGTTGCACATGTCGTGTCTGTGATGATCCCGTATCTGGTGTATGTAACGAGCATATGAATAAGAGGTGGTCATGTGTATTTGGACGCTTCATAGATATGTGTACTTGGACGTGAAGATGCGTTATCAATTTTTGTTTCCTCTTGAAAGTTATGTATAATATTGACTGACTTAAAATTTATGTAGTTTATCCTTATATTATGGTTTATGTTTATATGTATGTTTTTATGAGATTTGGATTACTATAATGTGGTGTGTGTGTGTGTGTGTGTGTCTATATATATATATATATATATATATATATATTATGTGATGTTTTATTTTAGAGTTGTGTGTTTAACCTTTGACCTTTGAAATGAAAAAAGTTCACAATTATTTTAAATGTTTTATTATAAAGTCTTGCACTAAAGTTAGTTCTTAGTTCCATGTAACGAAGACATGTTGTTACATAATCTAATAACATCATCATACATGGGAGTGCCTCACTACAACCGACGATTTGTAATGACCTTGGTCTTTATGCAGAATCACCCATGCGTCAACCAATCTTCAAAACTATAGTTTTGTAAAGTGTTGTATGCATTCTTATTTATGCTTCAGATTCCTCTCCCCTACTCCCTCTTTCATTGGTTGACCTCTAACTTCTACAGAACTTTGAAGTAACTGATGATCTTTGAATGTCTATTCCTAATTACTTTGTAAATTTTATAAAATTCAACTTGTATAAAATTCAACTGATGCTTTTGTATAGGACTAGGGAATAACTACAAGAGTTTGTAATTAAGTTAATTATAAGATTAATTCTTAATATAAAACTTAGTCACAATTAAAGTTTCTCACCCTTTGCCAAGATTCTGTGAGAAATTTCTATTTGTTCTATAAGTAATGCAACAAATTATTTCTACTTGTTCTAATGCCAAAGTTAAGTGTTTAATTATTTGTATCTGATTCTTATTTTTTAACTATTTTAATTATAATTTTAATACTATAATAATAATGTAATTTTGTCATTGTAAAAAAATAGCAATACATAATTAGATATTTATATTTTTTTTCAAAAATATAAAAATAATAAGAGTATTAAAGAAGAGAAAATAATTAAACTAAAATTTTATTTTTAGGCTAGTTATTTAGTTTTGTCTTCTATAAGATACTTTAATTCTGAGACAATTGTCCATGTTATTTGCTTCAACTAGTCCCGTGTTCTTTATATCTACTTTTAGACAATCATGGAATTCTTCAATTAAATACGATTGAATACTGTTCATAAAATGCTGTATATTTAGGCTAGGGATTTAGTGGTAAAAAAAATGCGACCTAGAAATTACACAACTACACCAATAGGGAATATATCTCCTTGAAAGCCGATTTTGTTGATTTGGTGTGCAAATTAGGTGAGTAAAATCTAGATCCAAGAGAAAAGCTTCCAATGACGTAAAAGAAAGATAAAACAGAGAGAAAAAGAAAGAGAGCTGGGGTTCCAAATTCAAAATATTTGCAAACAAGATGCCAAAATTGTGAGGCGAAATGAAAGGTCCCCACTAGATTTAATAAAATCACACAAACCAACAACTCCTGGTCCTGGAGCTCTAGCTTTGCTTTCCAAATTTTAACGAAGAGCACGAGTTTTGGAATTTTGCATTTAATTTCTAGTAGCAAGTGTAGTTGCCATTTTCTTTTTATCGACATATTTGAAAGGAAGATAGTAAGCCTATATGGTGCTGTAAGAAAAAAAAAATCACCATTGATTGATTTCTATGAATTATGGGATGCTGTTACCAAGTGTTTTTTTTTTAATAAAAATTTCAAATTAAAAATAAAATATAACTATGTAATCAAAATTAGGATATGTCTTTCAATATGGTAATGTCATGGTGTGGATAGGTCTTTCAAGATACGTCTTTCAATATGGTAATGGCATGGTGTGGATATCAGGATATGTCTTTCAAGGTACGTTAACTGGAAGCAATATTTTCCTCCTTTCTCACTGTTAATCTCGTAATAACCAATTTTTTACAAAGAAAAGTATATTTTATTTAATAAATTAAAGGTTATGAATTAATTAAGGACATGCATGATCTCGTCAGCCACTTTTACACCTTGTCCTTTTTGCGTTTTCTGTTCTTAATTATATTATATAATGCATGTCACCACATATATGCTGTGCCAAATTTACACACACTAACAAAACCTAACAATAGATATTTCTTGTGCAACTCATTAGACATAAGCTAGCCCTCTTAAACAAAGTAACTTTGTAGGAACAATTTTAATTTAGTCATACAGGTAATGCATACATAGAATATAAGACCAGGGATCTTGAAGCAGGATGCAATACACTACTACAGCCAAGTCCTTCTAAGTCGATTCTAAAGGGCATTTAAAGACGATTTTCCACCCGTCTTTATGGCTAGCGTCTTTGAAAGTTCGAGTTTCAAGGTCGGTTATTAGACCGTCTTTGTTTTTGCTATTCTAAGTCGATTGTATCGAAGAACCGTCTTAGAAGATTTAAAAAAAAAAGAAAAAAATAATTTCATCAAATCTAAGACGGTTATATGTATCAACCATCTTAGAAAGGTTGGCTTTCTTAGACGGTTGTGAAGATAACCGTCTTAGATTTGACGAAATTATTTGTTTTCTTTTTAGGCATTCTAAGACGATTATTTATAGAACCGTCTTAGAAAGATGGATTTCTAAATCGGGTTTCCTACAGAACCGTCTTAGAATGTTTTAGATTTTATGAAATTATTTTCTTTCTTTTTTTAGGCCTTCTAAGACGGGTTACCCACAGAACCATCTTAGAATGTTAATTAAAGAAGATGGACTTACTTGAAAACCGTCTTAGATTTAATTTTTATAATCATTCTAAGACGGTTGTATCGTATAACCGTCTTAGATATTTTTGTTTTTTTTTAAAGCTTTATTTGACAGTTTTTCCAAATTTTTTTTTCAAAATTAAAATATCATTATTACTAATTGAAACACTGAATAATATTAATAATATATATACCACATTTAATTAAATGCATGTTGTATTGGGAGGAACAAAATAACAACTTACATTTTGCTTTTGTTTTCAATTTATAACATTCATAATTTGTGTTGGGACGAATTCATAAAAACAATTGTAGTGCATTCAACTAAAAACAACGAATTTAAACAATCATTTGTCATACAGTCATGTGCAAAAAGCAATGGATCTTATTCTACCAATGGAGTTATCAAAAATATTGTGTTACAACTCAGTATATATATAGGCTTAGATACAATTAAGACTAACTAACTCAGAACATAAAACTAACTTCAAACTGATGGAACTCAAGTCTTGCCAAATAACCTCTAACAAAACTAACAAATTAACATTTATTGATATAAAAATTAAAGAACACTTTCCCACGAAACTATTACCTTTTGTTGCACCATAAGTGGATCCTATACCTACTGATAGCACACCAGCAATGGAGGATATAAAAATGATGTTTGCAGCCTCTGAAGCTTTTAGGAGAGGATGTGCAAGCTGGCTTAGGTGGTAAGAAGATGCAAGATTCGTATTTATCAGAAATGAGAAGTCTTCCTCCGTGATATCCAGGGTCTGTTTCGGTATGTTTGTTCCCACGTTGTTTACCTAACCAGGACATATATAATTAATGTAAGCCTAAGGAAATATAAGAATGTTATATTCCTAAATGTTGGATTCCAAATTAATTCTAATTCTTAACTTGTTATAGTTAGCCCAGTACTTATTAAGTAACTTCAATTTTATGGCATTTAAATTAATTATTACTCACAAGTATATTGAGTTTGCCATTAAACTGAGAGGAGACTCTAGTTATGAGCTCTAGTCTTTCTGCACGAGATGCCATGTCACAGACCGAACCAGTTACTCTGTATCCTTTTGTGTTCCATTGATGTAAGGATTCATTGATCATGGACTAGAGCAACTCTTAATATGTTAGTATTTTCATTTCATAGCTACAACATAGTATTTTCATTATCTATGGATCCAGCTAAGTTCTGCCACGGTATTGAACACCAGAAACTTTCCATTAGAATTCACTTCAAGTAATAATGAACCACATAATGGTTTAACTATTTCATACCAAAGTTGTAGATATATCTTAACAAACACATTCCTTCTACCACTTTTCCTTGCATTAGGATCACGATATGACCACATGACCCTTATCACTTTTCAACTTGAGGTAAGCATCTTGTTTTAAAGATTCTCTAAGATCTCAATCAATATGCTCTAGTTTTTTAAAAGAAAAAATCTTGCAGTTAATAAAAAATTACAATTACAAATTTCAAGCCACACACTATGACAGTGACACAACTTGGTCTGAATCCTTTAGAAACACGCTAAACTCACAAGAGTCTTCGAAGATTAGCTTTTCTTTACAAAAACAACAATAGTATTAGTATCAACACACCCTCCATTTTCAATGAAGCCAAATTCTCAAATCCAAAGAAATCCCTCCAAAGAATACAAGATGATAAGCAAAACACAAGACAAACAAACAGAATATAAATGAGCATTTCCTTGTAACCCCTTTTACGTTTTTATGCACCTAAAGTCTCAAATAGAATAAACTAATTTGATTTTTATTGTCATAGAAGAAAATAGATAAAGCAAGCAAAGAAGTAGAAACTCGTACCTCGGCGTTTTATGTTTACCGCTTCCTTCTTGGCCTGTATCTTCTCATGCTCATGCTGCTGCTTCTTCATGTCATTAAGTCGCTTCCTTTTTCTTTCTTTCTCCTTTTTTTCTTCATCTTCCATCTGCCGCTTCTTTGCTGCCATTTGTTCCTTCTTTTTCTTTCGTTCTTCCTCTTTCTTTTTCTTCTGCAGCTCCAGCTCCAACCTTTCCCGCTCAAGTTGCAACACCTCCTTCTTCATCTTGTGCTCGTTCTCTTTTTTTTTCAGCCATACGCTTGGCAGTCTCAGCTACCTCCAGGGCCTTCACTTTGATGTCTCTCTTTTTTTCTTCAACCATATAACTCCATTCTATTCAATTACACTTAAATAAGATTCTTAAATAAGATTTTCATTTCCATAAAATAATATTTCTGAGAAGCAAATCCAGCATGAAAGCTTGTGTTTGGTAGTCCGACCAAACCTTCGACCACAACGTAAAACTCTAATGCCATGATCACTTTTTTCAGAAGAATTGAAAACTGCATCATCGATGCTTCTTCTCTCAGTGAACAATTCCCCATTGTTTATATGCAGAGCCATTCCAAAGAACGTCCCAAGATTCAGACACAGACCAATTCATCTGCAGAAAAATATATAGTTTCTAACTTCTAAGTCACACCAAAAAGGACACTAGCAAACCATAAATCACCCATGTTGCCAACTAAAGACCTTATGTAACTAAACTTACACAACTCCAATCCATGCAAGCTTAAATATTTATAGATTAAGATGTTAATGCATA
Organism: Glycine latifolia; assembly: GCA_013407115.1. NCBI lineage: Eukaryota > Viridiplantae > Streptophyta > Magnoliopsida > Fabales > Fabaceae > Glycine > Glycine latifolia. The sequence continues at coordinate 26,104,842 of CM023956.1, forward strand.
ATTAAATGTGACATCCTTCAATTTAAACCAATTATTTCCAAAGGGAAGCAGGCAACTGCAGATTATAAAACCACTATCAGAATCAGAGATAATATAAAACAAAACATGAAAATGTCAAGCTAAAACTTCCTCAACCATCCTTCTAGGTAGAGCTGTCAATTTGGCCCAGCCTACAAGTCTAAGCCATGGCCAACATGGGCCAGGGCCAAAAAGCTCATGGGCCAAAAGGCCTACTTATAAAAAAATCCCACAAACTCCTTTAATTCAATTCTCTTGAACCGTGCTGGTGTTTTTTCAGTGATCAATCTTGCTGCATGATATGCGCCTAGCATATGTTATTTTCCAAGCCATTAGAAGCATGAAATCATCCATAATTGATCAAATTGCTCATTATCTTGATAGATGTTGATGATTATGAACCTTGCATGAATTATAATTAAATTGAATGAATTTATAACAGGAAAAGCCTTCAAATAGAGCAAATCAAGTCCAAGAAGGATCCCACGCTGTCAGCGTGAGATCCCGCGCCATCAGCGCGGATAGGAGCCCAGAAGTGTAATCTCCACTGGAAGTCCACGCTACCAGCGTGGAGATCCACGCCGTCAGCGTGGTAATGTCAAGCTTCCACGCCACCAGCGCGAGACCCGCGCCATCAGCGCGGAAAGGGCCCTGGAACTCAATTATTCACTGGAAACTCACGCTACCAGCGTGGTAAGCCACGCCTTCAGCGTGGATACTTGGAAGAAGCCGCGCCATCAGCGTGAAGACCCACGCTACCAGCGTGGATACTGGCCTGGAAATAGAAAACTCACTGGAGGTCCACGCTACCAGCGTGGTATGCCACGCCTTCAGCGTGGTACTTGAATCACTCCCACGCTGTCAGCGTGAGATCCCGCGCTACCAGCGCGGGACTCTGCTGACAGTGTAAACTTAAATGCTGCTGAGGGCAAATCTGGGATTTCACATGTTTCTTATATATAGCTTAACTCCAGCATTGAAGGCACGAATCTACCACTGAAGACACACCAATACTAAGGTTTTAGGGCTTGGGAAGCTTGGCTAGGGCATTTGGAGTTGAAGGTTCCAAGTGGAGGTCTTGCTCCACCTTCTTCTCCTCATTTTCTTGGCTGGGCATGTCTAATATGGTTGTAACTCAGCCACCCATTATGAGGTTTGGCTAGTTTATTATGTAGTTAGGGCAAAGCACTTAATGTAACTCCCATTGGGATGTATTGAATGCTATTTTCATTTATCAAAAGTCATATTTACTACACTTTGCTTGTATGGTTTATCTCTTCTTTGGATTTGCGCACTCTAATGAAGAACGTAGAGTTAGGGTTCACAATAGGAATATTGGGGCTCTATTCTTGGAAATAAGTGTGGTGACTTGCTAACATCACCTAAGGAATTAGGGATGGGTGCTTGTAGTCTTGAATGTGTTGCTTCATGCTTAACCCTAGGAAGGTCACTAAGGAATTAGGGCTGGAAAAAGGGGTTAAAGGGTTATTTGGCTAAGGAATTAGTGAATAGCTAAACTTTTGGTGAAACACATGACTGATTGATTGAGATATGTGAATCTAGTAATTAATATAATTCCATTGGGAGAGAGCATTGAGTGTGAGTGCCCTAGCTACTACCGTCGCATATTATATTATATTTCATTAACTTACTTGTCCATACTCCTTTTATGTTCATAGTTTAACTTCAATCCAACAATTACACACACACAAACCAAACATTATTCCATTTTGTTATCCAACTTATCGATACGAATTAAAATCCAATTGGTCAAACAATCCTCGTTGGGAACGACAATCCCTTATCACTTTATTACTTGTACGATCGGTACACTTGCCGAGAGCGCAACACTGCAGGACCAATCACCCCATCATGTTTTGATGTGTGGAATGTTGCAATTGAAATCCTTTCTTTTGCAGAGTTCGCCATTGCACGATGCTCAATACTTCGGTATATTCCACTGCTTATAATCTGCCATGTAAAAGTAAAACAATGCAAACAACGAAAATCAACCAGGGGTCACGAGTTAACTTGGATCAAGTTTAATTTATCTACTGATTTTGTTCTTTGTATGATCATAGTTTAATTATGTGACCCCAGCAGTTAGAATCAATCTAAATTATATACAGAGAGATTTGTTAACGTACACCCTTCTCTTATAGGTGAGGTATGTTATCAAGTTAAATTTCAAATATATTTTAAGATAATCCAAGGTACAACTTGTTAATGTATTTTTTCTAAAAATAAACAAATGTATACGTTAGAAAATATATATTTCTCTCACACACATATAACTAAAAGAATATTTTATGCATATATTTTTCAAATAAATTATATGAATGGCTTATTGATTCACGCTAACAAAGTCCTCTTATTTATATTTAATTTTAAACAAAATTACAATTTTAAAATATTAAAGCACTGATTGGAGGCGAAAACTAAATTTCATCTAATTGGTGACATCTACTATATTGATTGAGTAACCACCATGACCATGCCAAACGCCTGATTGCTTCTTAGTTCTGAACAATAGTTATGTGTCCTTTTAACTAAATATGAAGAAAAAATAAAATTAGCTTCTTATGAACTAAAATTAATTTATGTATAAGTTAAAAATCACCTTTTAGATTAACTAATATAAAATAACTTTTACAAATTATCTCATACATAAGTTAATTTCAACTTGTAAAGAAATTAATTTTAATTTTAATTTATTTCTTATTTTCTTATCCTATTAATACTTACAAAGAAATTTATCTTAACAAAATATGTATTCGTAGAGAGGGGAAGAGAACCTGAAAGGAAGAGGGAGCTTTGGTAATAAGTGGGGCATTCTTAAATGTTTTGGAAGAGCAGTCATAAAGAAAAGGTCAGCCCAATCAAGTTTTTGGTCGTCACTCATAACAAATGCTTGTCCAAAACCCTCCATATGTTGTGGACTCTGCCAAAACTTTTTCTTCTCTGACATTGGAAGGTTGAAGAAATCCTGAATCTCCAACTTTACATTGTCCACCAAGGAAGAGCTAACACCATGGTTTATCAGCTACAAGGGAATTAACATTTAAGAAATAAATCAATTCATAATTTAAAATTTTGAATTTAGCATATACATATAACATATGGACAGAAGTTAAATGCAGTTCCTTAAGTATTTTTGATATTGTTCTCCTATCAGAATCAGAGTTTTATTTGGATAACCTATGTTATTATTTCATACAAAGTACAAAGCTTTATTGTGAAAACTACTTATATTAAACTTCAATTCTGATAGAACAAATACGAAAAGTACTCAAGAAATTATATCTAAATTTTCTCTAATACATATATAATTTTACCTTTGAAGTGATTCGACTGATTTCTATCATGCATCTACAATTTCTAGAATTCAGAATCAAACAGAAAGATGTGTTACAGACTTACAGGTACAAAGGAATTGAAGGATATAGAGAAAGAAAGAGACCTGGAAGAATCCCCATTCTTTGCAAGCAAGGTGAAGTTTATCCAATTCTGAGCTCCCAGATTCTTCAGAAAGCAAGTTCTGCATGTCAATAACTGGAATCTCAAGGCTACTATAAGCTTCTTCAGAGAGGACCATAATGTCTTCTTCATGTTGAGGTTGAATGTATCTTTGTGGGACTTTTCATTTCCTGTTACTAAGATGAAAAGTCTACTTAAAGGAGGCTGCTTTTAATGGACAGAAATCCGCACAAGCTTAATGGGGGAGCAGAGCATTCAAGTTTAATAAGTATTGAAGAAGTGGTATGTCTCAAGTTCAATTACTCCAATTGCAGCTCTGTTGGACAAGGAAAACCGTAAGCAGGATCATCTAAACAGGACTCAGTTAAACAAACAGAGGTTTCCACATCCTGGAAATCCAGCAAATTGGAGCTAAGCTAGCAGTCCCTCATCCCACCAAGTGATATCTCACTTCTCAATACAAGAATTGCCTCCATAATTTTCCATCTGACTAGTAACTCATCCCATACTATACAACATAAATTAATTAATAGAAAATTTCAAGATCCATAGGGAAATAGCTACGGTCAGGTGAGTTTTATACATCTTATGTTATCTACTCAGTTCATTTGTGGAAAGCCAAATCACCCCAATTTAAGTGAAATTACATTATAAATTGCACTAGAAACCATTCAATAATTTCGAAGTCTATGATGATTGCAAAGCAATATGCATCAGTCTATAAACCCTAGCGACACTTTGCACATAAACCCTACATCAGCTAACATCACAATCACATCACCCCTAAAACCTTTCTATAAATAGATTCTAATTCCCCAGAAAATTTGGTAATCAAATCATCACTGACCTATTTCCCACTAGTTGCATTTGAAATTAGGAATGTTAAAATTGACGCAACATAGAGGCGCGTGAGTGAAAGAAAATGGATGAAAATACCTAAACTAGATAGTTCTGCAGCCTCGATATCGTGATCGTGGTGATGGTGATGGGATAAACTGAAGCCACAGAGTTTCATATCCTCCTCCTTCGCTAACTCTTTGGGAAGAAGCTTCGACCCACCGTCAATCTTGTCCTTATTATGGTCATGCTCATGGCCATGGTCATGATAATGACGGCCAGTGGGTTAGTGAGGGAGGTTCACGACAGCACGAGTGGTGTGCTTCGTTAGGGCTACGATGGAAATGGCAACAAAGGTCACGCGTGTATTTTAATTTAGGCACAAGGAAGACGAAGACGGTCTTTGACGTGGACCGTGTTCGTTTCGAAGTAGCTACTGGAAAACCACGCCGGTTGCACACAAAACCGTCCTTGTACTGACATTTCAAACACGGTTATTGGACAACCGTCTTTGAACTTAGCAACTTATTTACAGAATTGCCACTGTGCACCATTCTAAGACGGGTATCTCACAACCGTCTTAAAACATGCATATTAAAATATCATTTTTGTAGTAGTGATAACATCAACTAAATATTATTCTTTCAACAAGACCAAAGAAAACTTCATTAACCCGTCTGGCAAGTTTGAAAGCATAACCTCATCAAATTGAACAGCATTAGAGCAACAACATGACAAAACTAAGAGGAAAAAGTCAAAGGGAAGAGAAGAAAAAAACCTGTGAAGCCGGCCAAATAATGCTCCACCAAAGGCACCCCAATTTGTTAAAAAATATCCAACTGATTGGGATTTTCCTTTGGACCAAATGCTATCATTAATCTTTGTTTCCATTGTTGCAAGTTTCAATCCAAATTAATGTTCACAAGAATCATTGATCAAGTTCAAGCACACAAAGTCACAAACCATGCATCATTGAAAAGAGGAACACTCCATAGTCCACATTCCATAATCTCTCGAGAACTTGAGTCTAAATTTATTACCATATTGATAATAACCTTTCAAATAAATAAATTAAGATATAAATCTCAACAATTATGTAACAAGAAAGACAAGAGAAGGTAATATCGTCTGCTGAAGTAGTACCATAGTCAAAAAACCCAAAGCCACATAATCTTTTTTTGCAATATGTATAAAGTTCCCCAAAATAACAATAGTAATTACAATAATAATAATAATAATAAGTTAATAACTGTTAAAAGGTGCAAAAAGAGAGAATATGTACTATTCCACCTTTTTTCTCTCTTCGCAAAATGTCACAAACCCTTCTTCACCTCACCCTGAAGCTTCAACACATTCCCTCGCAAAATGCCTTGGCTTCCCACAATTAAAGCACGTGTTTTTTTTGCCGCCTTCGCCGCACATGCATTTCCTCGCCAGGTGGCTAAACCCATCGCAATTGAAACAACCACTACCACTGTTGCCTCCACCGCCGCCGATATTGCTACTCCTATTGCAATCCCTAGTGAGGTGGCCGGAATCAACACACTGGTAGCACATGGCGCCGCTGCCACCATTTCGCCTGGCGCCGAAGTTGGATCCTCCGACTCGGGGCTGGAGAGGGGAGCTGTCGACAGCCTTGGTCTTGTCGTTGTCACCAATGGCTATGGCGAACTCAATGCGGTAGTCGTCGGATCTGATGGAGAACTGGTGGACGAAGAGATCCTCACTGCCGTCGTTGGGGTTGATGAAGCTGAAGCCCTTGCCATTGTTAAACCACTACACCACGCCCGTGAATCGCTCTTCCACCATTGAAATCGCTTCGATTTTGAGCCCAACAAACCCTAGAAACTGGAAAGAGACCCTCAAGCAGTGAAACTGCAGTACCAAGGGATCTATCTATAAATGAAATCCAACCCTACCTATTACTGTTAATCATTGGAAACCGTCTCAACTGTGGGATCTCCAGCGTCCTTGTTCAGAGACAGTGGCCTCATCCTGACAATAACCTACAAAAAAATGCAAGAAGTCAAAATGAACGACATTTAGAGAAATGAAGGGTTTGTGTTTGCGAGAAGAAGACGATTTTTTAAAAAACTTGTCTTTGAAATGGACCAAAACGACATGGTCTCAAGACCCGTCTATGAAGGCAGTAAAACAACGACGGTCTAGTCTAAACCCGTCTTTGTTTTGTCGAAAAGGCAGTGTAAACATCCAAATAATTGCAAAATTGCCATCGCGTGGCCTACGAAGACGGTTATGTCACAACCGTCGTCGAATCTGTGTCGTAAAAAGACATATTTGTAGTAGTGCAAAATGAAAAGTGCCTTCCAAGTAATAAGCTACTTTGGTCTTTAATTTGGCTTTGCAGCACCCACCTGGCCTCCTCAACTCCCTTTTCTTAGAGAGGAAAAAGGAGAGAGAGACTCAACTTTGTTTTGATATGGGCCAAACTTGGGGTGATTGCAGCATTCCTAACAAGAACCCTACCTTTGTTTGTTAGTACTACACTTTAAAGGAACACAACTAGTTGCCTGCCTTTGCCTATTGTCTTATTTGTTGGTGACCCTTGTCATTATCAACAATATAGTTTGGATAAATAAATGCTTATTCCTTATTGAATGCATTCTAATTAAAATATGATGGTGGGGGCAAAATAGGTTTGGGATTGGAAG
>CM023956.1:26131845-26148171 GCA_013407115.1 Glycine latifolia
AAAAATGATATTGTCGTCTTCTATGTTTTCTAACTCTTTTAATGGGTTAGAAAATTAAGCACACAATCACATCAAATTTAAAAAGTAAAACAATTGCATAGACTTTGAAATTGTTAGTCTTAATGGAAATTTTATATCACGACATATTAAGCTTGCATTTCCTGTGCTTTAGCAAAATGACAAATTATATTTATTGGTCTTAGTTCTAAGTAGACTTTTCTTAGTATGATATCAATCCTAGAAAGATTTAGAAATACTCTAACGTGTAATTTACGTATGTATCGGAAGAGAGGAATTGAAGGAAAATGAAAAGGATTAAAAAGGTTTAAAATTTGAATTTAAATTTAAATTGCCGAAAGTAACACACATTTCCATCTCTCTTCTTTTTATTTTTATTCTCTACCTTACACATATTTTTATCTTTGAGGAGGAAGACTAGCAATACTATTTTTTTTTAAAAATAGAAAAACATAATATACAAAGATTATTTTTTTTAACTTGAATTTTTTTTAATCAAGTTAATAAATAAGATGATACAAAGAAAAATAGAAAACATCATATATTCCTTGGTAGGCTTAAATAATTTTTTGTCCCTGTAAAATTAGGGATTCCTTTAGTACTTTAAATATTTTTTATATTTTAGTCCTTGTAATTTTGATATTTGGTTTTAGTCTTGTTATCAACTTTCAACATTTATTGATTATATAACAATAATATTGGTATATCATTGACTTGTCACATTAACAATGAGTTTGATGGAAGCGATGCGGAATGGAGATCGAGCCGCTTTGGCATCGGAGCCGAGACAGAACACAACACAGTGAGAGGAACACAAAGGGGTGGTGTCGTTGTTGTTGACGTGTCCTCGTCAGAGATTACATCTTTAGCCTAGACAAAGAAGGGGTGGGTCACGGTCAATGAAACGTGGTGACCTCTCTTCTTTGGTGGCCCTCGTCGGTGTTGACAACAACCTTGTAATGATTGCGACGAACCTCAGTTCGGGTTGCATAAGGAATGAGGTTTTGAATTGAAAAAACCCTAGGAGAAGAGCGCTCATGTGGACACGACGCTTAGGCTTTTAAATTAATTTACATTGAATACAACGACGTTTTCGACCAAACCTGTCATCATTTTGAAAGTCTTTACATCGAATACTGTTGGATATAGGGGGAGCAATAAGAAGATCAAGTCAAGGATGAAGCCTGTGCCTTAGAAGAAAGTTTTAGCTTTTCACATGCCAAGGCATTTGTAATTTATTAAGTGTTTAAGATGTTTATCTTATGATCCTTGCATTGCATAAACATGATCTTTGACATGCATACATGATTTTGTTAAAGCATAAAAGCTTTCATGTTTACAAAAGAAATTGATTTCTCATGGTTGAGTTTTGGAAAACTCATTTTAACATTGCTTTAATCGATTACCAGCTTGTGTAATCTATTAAAAAGTCATGAAGAACACTTTGATCTATTACACACAAATCATAATCAATTAAACAACACAAAACACAAAACATGCATGACTGTCTTAATTGATTACCACTCAATCGTAATCGATTACACAGGCTTATTTCGAAACTAAGGCTGACTGCTTTAATCGATTACATATCGATTTAATCGACTAAATTGATTGTATATGTTTTCCAGAAAAAGCTTAGAACACTTTAATCGATTATGTGGAAGTTTAATCTATTACATCATTTTAAATAATCGATTATATAGACGATTTAATCGATTATATGCAGTTAATTCTGTTTTTTATAAAAGGTCATTGGGTTTATGCTTTTGAATAACTTGAGACAGAAACAATTTGTGAATTAACCATTACTTTCAAAAGCTCTCAAAGTCTGAGAGAAGAGATTCTAAGCTACACTCATCTTGTTTCAAAACCTAGAACTCATACATCATTGATCATGTTGGTTTGAACAAGATTTCTCAAGAGTTTTTTCAAAGAGAGCTGAATTCAAGAATTTCATTCATTCAACCTGAGATTGTTAGGGAACATCCATTCATTCATCTTCTGAGGATCATGAGGTTGTATCTCTCTTAAACTCTTGCAATGATTTGTTTGTTTACTTTTATTTCTTGTAAGTTCTTAGATCAAAGAGGGTCTTTAAAGATTTTTCTAGAGTAGGGTTCTCTAGAGGGAAGAACAGAGTAGTGTTCTCAGGTTCTTGATCATTAGAAATCTATAGAGTTTAGATTTTGTTTCTTTATCTAAAGTTGATAAAGGTGATCAGTTGTAAAAGCTTGTAAAAAACAAAATTTGATTTAGTGGAACTCTAACCTAGTGTTGGTTGGAAGAAATTGGATGTAGCCTCCATGTTAGTGATGTGAACCAGTATAAAATCTTGTGTTGATTTCTATTCCTTAATCTCTTCTTGTTATCTTAATATGTGATTCTTTTGGTGAAATCTTTTATTACTCAACAAGTGAAGTTTTTAGTAATTGTATTCTTGAACTGAGTGGTTTGATTGATTGAAGCATTTTTATTGTGATAAAGATCCTAAATCCGCTGCTTGTTTTAAAAGAATTTTTAAAGACTCTGCTTTAAACCAATTCACCCCCCTCTTAGTTATTTGTGTGTATTCACTATTGATTTCAAATACAATGATGGTTATACAAACTCGTCTTTATATGCCACCTAGCTATCTACGACAGTTTTGACCAAAACCTTCACCGTATTCAAAGTGTTTACGACGATTTTATATAAAACCATCGTTAACCTGTCTAATATTTAGAAAATTATCACCGCCCGTTGGAACAACGACGATTTTAGTACAATCGTTGTTGTTCCAGCGTCGTAGAGTACAACTTTTCTAATAATGATTCACTTTGGTATCTCAACTTATTTAAAAGGTTTAAAATGATCATTTAACTAATTAAATATCCAAAACAATCTTTTATCATAGTATTATTTGATAAAAAATGAATATAAATATTTTATCCAAAATAAACTTTTTAAAATATAAATGATCATTTTGAATGATTTAAAGGAAATAAAGAATTAAAATGAATTTTTAAAAGATAAAATGATCATTTTGAGCAAAATAAATAAGATAAAGGATCACATAAGTCATTTAGCTTTTTTATTAATCATCAGTATTATTATAAAACTAAATATTGAAAGAATTAAAATAAATAAGGTTTAAATACTTTTTTCATCTTGCAATTTAGCATTTTTTCATTTTCGTCTTTGTAATTTTTTGTTTGTTTTAGTCATTGCAAAATTTATTTATTTTATTTTTCGTCTTTAAAATGCTTTAGATAACACTTTGAACAATAAAAAATATTTTGAATAGTAAAAATGTGTTAATTAAAGTGCTTCAAGGACAAAATGAAAAAAATATACCTTTAAGGACTAAAATGAAAAAAAAAAAATTGGTAAAGACAAAAAGTATATTTAAATCATAAATAATGTTTGAAAATTTGATAAATTCGTGAAGAAGAATTATTGTTGAAATAGATTGCCCGTTCAACATTAATATATTGGCTTTGCGTTTTTCAATTTCTTTTGTATTGAACTATTGTTATTATTATTGGTCCACAGGAAAATGATTGTGGAGAACCTGTCTTCACATATTTAGTTTTCCAAACATAGGGCAGTTGACTATCAAGTTTAAAAAATACCAATCAAATAGAGAGATACGTATACAAAATTAAAATAAAAAAGTTACTATGTATTAATTAAGCTTTGAAAGAAGGATTTTTATTTTAGTATGTCCATGTAGAAAATGAACAACCCAAAACTAGCCTATAAACACAAGTTAAATTAATTATCGTTTTAGCATTTATATTTTTCACTTTTTTTAATTAAATATTTATGATTGTTATCCTATCATTGTTTACATTTGCTAATATTTTTTTAAATATTTATTATGACATAATTGATTAGCAAGGCCGGATCCAAATGGGACAAAGAATTGGGTTGCACTAGCATAATTTCATTTTCTTTATATAGACTTTAATTTTGTATATATAATATGTAGCGCAATAAATTTATTAATTAAGATCATTTTGTATGCATAATTTAGCTAGTTATTTTTAACTCCTCCAGTACTTATTTTATGGATATGTTCCTGTTAATTTATTTATTTTAATAAATAAAAATGTTCCTGTTTGCATAAAAGAGTATAAAATGGACAATAATCTGATTTGACGCCAAGCTCATAGTCAATTGTCGAATAAACTAATTTACCAGTAAGAAAATGAACGACAAAGAAAAACGTATATGGATATCCAACAAAAGGTGGTATATATAATGGTTGTTGATGATAGATATTATTTTAAGATGAAAATGGTTATAAATTTTTTTATATAATTATCTAATCACATACAATTTATTATATATAATAAATTTAGTAATTTTTAAAATAATTATTTTAAAATAATTTGAACTGTAATATAGGATTGAATACTAGTGTAATTTTTTTTAAAACTATGAATGCATAGATATTAAACTTTTTTTAATTTAAATTATTGAATGATAAATTTTATTACATTATTTGTGGTTAAATACATACCAAAAGCTCGAAGCCTTTGCACCAATTTCATATCCTCTCACGTGATTGACTGGCTTAATATTCTACCCTACCAAGCATATTAGATTTGTGGTGGCATATTGGCTATACTGGAAGATGCAACTTACAAGTTGAGGAATGAAAAACAAGAACTCACTGAGCGAATTCTTAGGAGTATGTTGTCGAGTGAAGGAATTGAAGTAGAGGTGTAAATGGATGTAAGTTATTCATTGGAATTGAGTCAAATTAACTCAAATAATTTGGATTAAATTATATTTTTGTATTTGAGTTATATTTAAACTAAATCAATCAAATCCATTAAATTTTGATTGGGACATAAATTTTAATATTTGAATCCGTTGACTCCACATTGACCCGTTATTTCTATAAAATTATTGTTGTTAATATCTTTAATAATATATATATATATATATATATATATATATATTAAATTTATAAAAATCAAATACTATTGATTAATTACATATACTTATGATCTAGATAGAGTAAGCATCAATGCATATTTATTTTTCAGAATCAAAACAATAAATATTTTATTGATTAAAGTCACTTATGATAAGTTTTCAAAATTATTTTGAATTTATTTATGAAGAATAAGCCTCCTAATATCCATTTGGTTTTGATAAAAATATATATTTATGCAAATACCTAATGTCACTTGGGTTGCACACAGTATTTGTGAAAATACCTAATGTCAAAATCGTAAGATAACAAAGGTGAAAAAAACAAGGGTAGAGATGTAACAATGCATGGTCATATATATAGCAGGTATGTTGGCTATTTCCTCCAATTTTTTTATTAGATTTTCATTATTTTGTTAAACTTGCAAGTATTTGGAGCGGTACCTGTCTGCTGCCTTTTATTTCTCTTACTTTTGTTTTTATTTAATCTAACTTTAACTTTAATTAGTGATCTTACTTTTTTTGTATTGGTTCTTTTACTTTAGTCAAACTTTAACTTTAATTATTGAATAGTGATGCTCACACGGAGTTTCTTCTTTTCAAGTTTTCTTTTCGTTTTACCATATATACTTCCACGTAACAACTTTCACTTTTCACATTGCAGTTTTCGTCCTTTCACATCTAAATTTTGAAATTCTAATACTAATTAAGCCTCTGTGATCGACAGAAAAGAGAATAAGTAAATGATTAATAAATTTTAAATTGTTCAAAGATCACTTTTAATTTGTCAAAGAAGGAACATTACACGCAAATTTTTATAAAATTGTACATTGTTTTAAAGATCACTTTTAGAAAGTAGGAATTCAATGCGCAATCACTTTCTGAAAGAATATTCAATGTAATAAAACTCTTTAATGTAGCATAAAACATTTGTATTTTCAAGTATTTAAGGATTAAGATATGCGTCGATATTTAGTTTTTCTAATTTTTATATTGCACAATTTTAATACTTTTATTTTAAAATAAAAATATTTAGTCATCTAATTTTATAAAATTCTTAATTTTGATCATTAAATAACTAATTTAATGTGTAGTGATTAAATGCATTATTCTTTTTAACTTCTGAGTAAATTAGTTTGGAAATTTCCTCAGATTTTTGTTACTAGCTAAAAGATTTAACCTTTATTTCGTTTAGTAAACAATAATTTTATAAATTTTTTCATAAAAGAATAAAAAATTAATTTACTTTGATGTATTTAGTTACATTGAGTCATTAGCTGTACGAGTTCAACTAATAAAATGTACATATCTTAACCCTTGAAGTGAGAAATAAAAAATAAAAAAGTTTGAGTGATGCAAAAAGAAATGATTTTTTTAATCAAGTTAATCAATAAGATGATACAAAGAAAACTAGAAAAGCATAATATTATGTGACAGTGATGTTGGTTTCATAATTTTGTTGCTTTAAAAATAGAAAAACATAATATACAAAGATGATTTTTTTTAACTTGATTTTTTTTTAATCAAGTTAACGAATAAGATGATACAAAGAAAAATAGAAAACATCATATATTTCTTGGTGGGCTTAAGTAATTTTTTTACTTTAAATATTTTTTATATTTTAGTCCTTGTAATTTGGATATTTGGTTTTAGTCTTGTTATCAACACTTTCAACATTTATTGATTATATAACAATAATATTGGTATATCATTGACTTGTCACATTAACAATGAGTTTGATGGTCATATATAATTTTTTTTAGTAATCTGGATTTTCAAATTCTCATATGTTCAAAACAATTGATGATGTTAGATTAGTTGATGAGAGATTAAAAAAAAATTATACATTATTTATTATTAAAATCTTTGATGACATGAAAAGTCAATGGATTATTAGTGTAATTATATGTTATGTCGTCAATTAAATTCTTACTTAACAATAGAGACATTTTTTTAAAATTTTACTAGGACTAAAATAGAAAAAAAACTTTGAAAGACGAAAACAAGAAACACTCTAATTTATAGTGGACAAAAGGTTGTTTAAGCCTTGTTTGTTTTAATTTTACATAGACTTTTATGGCATCGTGTGCTCCTTGAAGTAACAAACTCAAAATACTTAATGGGCAGCTCACGTGTCATTTAATGGCATTACAAAAAATTCCCTTGATAATGTAAAAATAAAATCATAGTTATATTTTTTATTTATTAAAATATTTAACATCATTTTTTTGTTGAATTATCTTATGAAATTTTAGTTGAACTTGCTAATACAATATTAAATAGAGTTTGATGAACATGTAGTTAATATATAAAATAATTTTATTACACAATTATATAATTATTGATTTTTTATTCCAAATTCTATTTTTTTTCCATGAAGAATGGTATGATTTATAAGAATAACTTTTTAAAGGCCATGTCTTAATTAAAGAAAAAAAATCACAAATTACATAAGAAATATGAATAAATAATGGTACGATAAATCATACAAACAAACTCAAGTTTAAATTGCTTATCACCTGAGGGTAATAAAGGAAATTACAATATATAAACCTTGTATATGAAGTTTTCGTATTTTAATTTAAAAAATAAAGTGTTTTTTAAGAGAAAATTTCCTTATTTTGTTGTTTTCGATAAGTGCACGAGAGTTAACAACTCTGTCCTTTAGCCATACTATCAGCTATATAAATCCTGCCGGAGGCTCCATCTTTCATACTTTATAATTAAAGAGAAAACTGATCACAGTAACCGATCTTTGTTTTACTCTTAGTCATTTCATATCAACAAAAACATAATGAGTAGTTATTTTCTGAAACTATTTTATGCACTTTTGCTGCTTTTATTGCATGCTGCAGGATCCATTCTTGGATTCAACTTGCTTCCCAATAGCGCAGAAATAAAGTGCATTGAGAGTGAGAGACAAGCACTCCTCAACTTCAAACAAGGCCTCATAGATCACTATGGCATGCTGTCTACATGGAGGGACGATGGCAATAACAGAGACTGTTGCAAATGGAAAGGCATTCAATGCAACAATCAAACTGCTCATGTTCAGACGCTTCATCTCCCTGGTCAGGATACACAGTATTTGAGAGGCGCAATCAATATCTCTTCATTGATTGCCCTGGAATATATTGAACACCTGGATCTCAGCTATAATTCTTTTCCAGGGAGTCATATCCCAGAACTCATGGCCTCGTTCACCAACTTAAGATATCTCAATCTCTCTTATTGTGAATTGGGTGGGAGCATTCCTTCTGATCTTGGAAAGCTTACACATTTACAGCATCTGGATCTAAGTTACAATGATCTCGATGGGAAACTCACTTATCAACTTGGAAATCTCTCACAGTTGAAGTATCTTGATCTTCGTGCAAATTCATTTTCGGGAGCACTCCCTTTCCAGGTTGGGAATCTTCCTTTGTTGCACACTCTTGGACTTGGTGGCAATTTTGATGTCAAATCTATGGATGCAGAGTGGTTGACTAATCTCCCTTCCTTGACAAAACTTAAGCTAAGTTCCCTACACAACCTTTCCTCTTCTCATCACTGGCTACAAATGATCAGCAAGCTTATTCCAAACTTAAGAGAGTTGAGGCTATCTAATTGTTCTCTTTCAGATACAAATATTCAATCTCTGTTTTATTCACCTTCCAACTTTTCCACTGCTCTTACCATCCTTGATCTTTCTTCAAATAAGCTGACATCCTCAACATTTCAACTGTTGTCAAACTTTAGCCTTAATCTTCAGGAGCTTTATCTTCGTCATAATAACATTGTTTTGTCATCTCCTCTCTACCCAAACTTTCCTTCTCTTGTGATCCTCGACCTTTCCTATAATAATATGACATCATCAGTCTTTCAAGGTAGTTTCAACTTCAGCTCAAAACTTCAAAATCTTTATTTGCAAAATTGTAGTCTTACGGATGGAAGTTTTCTTATGTCATCTACTTCCATGATGAGTTCTTCATCTTCTCTTGTTTCCCTTTATATCTCCTCAAATCTGTTGAAATCATCAACTATATTTTACTGGCTCTTTAACTCCACCACCAATCTTCGTAACCTTTACCTTCGTCATAACATGTTAGAAGGTCCCATTCCAGATGGATTTGGGAAAGTAATGAACTCTCTTGAAGCTCTTCACCTCTCCAGTAACAAACTGCAAGGCAAGATTCCATCTTTCTTTGGTAACATGTGCACATTGCAGGGGTTACACCTCTCAGATAACAAGTTGCATGGGGAATTTTCTAGCTTCTTCCAAAATTCTTCATGGTGCAACAGACACATATTTAAGAGTTTGGATTTATCTCATAATCAGATAACTGGCATGGTACCTCAAAACATTGGATTGCTATCAGAGTTGGAGCTTCTTTACTTGCATGGGAATTCTTTGGAGGGTGACGTCACTGAATCCCATCTTTCTAATTTTTCCAAATTGGAATCCTTGTACCTATCAGAGAACTCGTTGTCCCTAAAATTTGTCGCTAATTGGGTTCCTCCATTCCAATTAGAATCATTGGGACTCGCATCTTGCAAGTTGGGCCCCACTTTTCCTAGTTGGCTCAAGACTCAAAGTTCTTTGTATGAGCTTGATATTTCTGATAACGGGATTAATGACTCTGTACCAGACTGGTTTTGGAATAACTTGCAAAATATGCAATTGTTAAATATGTCTCACAATTATCTCATTGGTGCAATTCCTAAAATATCATTGAAGCTTCGTAACAGACCGTCTATACATCTGGATTCAAATCAGTTTGAGGGTGAAATTCCGTCATTTTTACTACAAGCTTCCAAGCTGATGCTCTCTGAAAATAATTTTTCAGATTTGTTTTCATTCTTATGTGACCAAAGCACAGCTGCAAATTTGGCCACTTTAGATCTATCACACAATCAAATAGAGGGGAAACTCCCAGATTGTTGGAATTCAGTAAAGCGATTACTGTTTCTTGATTTAAGCAGCAATAAATTGTCAGGGAAGATTCCTATGTCCATGGGCGGCCTTGTTAATATGGAAGCCTTGGTTTTAAGAAATAATGGTTTAATGGGTGACTTACCTTCTTCTTTGAAGAATTGCAGCAGTTTATTTATGCTGGACCTGAGTGAAAATATGTTGTCGGGTCCAATACCATCATGGATTGGAGAAAGTATGCAGCAATTGATAATCTTGAACATGCGAGGAAATCACCTCTCAGGAAATCTACCCACTCATCTCTGTTATTTGAAGCGTATTCAATTGTTGGATCTTTCAAGGAATAACTTGTCAAGAGGAATTCCAACATGCTTAAAGAATTTGACTGCAATGTCTGAACAGAGCATCAACTCAAGTGACACTATGTCTCATATATATTGGATTAATAGCACTTACTATGAAATTTATGGTGATTACAGAGTGGGAGGTTATACTCTTCACATAACATGGATGTGGAAAGGTGTGGAACGGGAGTTCAAGAATCCAGAGTTAAAGCTCAAAAGCATTGATCTTTCTAGTAACAATTTAATGGGTGAAATACCAAAAGAGGTCGGATATTTGCTTGGGTTAGTTTCTTTGAATCTATCAAGAAACAATTTGAGTGGAGAAATTCCTTCTCTGATTGGGAATTTACGTTCACTAGAATCACTTGACTTGTCAAGAAATCACATCTCTGGGAGAATTCCTTCTTCTCTTTCTGAAATTGATAATTTGGGAAAATTAGACTTGTCACACAACTCTCTTTCTGGAAGAATCCCATCAGGAAGACATTTTGAAACCTTTGAAGCCTCTAGTTTTGAAGGAAATATTGATCTTTGTGGTGAACAACTTAACAAAAATTGTCCTGGGGATGGAGATCAGACAACAGCAGAGAGTCAAGAACCACCAGTCAATGGTGATGATTCAGTTTTCTATGAGGGATTATACATGAGCTTGGGGATTGGATACTTCACTGGATTTTGGGGCTTATTAGGGCCATTACTAATGTGGCGTCCTTGGAGAATTGCTTACATGAGGTTTCTGAACAGATTAACAGACTATGTATATGTATGGTTATGCTGAATGTGGGAACTGTTGCTGATCGCTCGAATGCAAAAAGGTATGTTCTAGATTAATTTTATTTTTCAAGTTCATGGTTTATGTTCTGACTTTGTTTATATATATCAAAAATTGCTTCACTGAAAAAAAAAAAAAACAGAAGGGTAATATGTATTTCGAACAGAAAGCTAGTATTAACAGTAAACCAATTGTTAAAAGTTAATAATTTATTTTTTCATCCCAACTTAACAAATTCATTAGTGCTAACTCTAATAATTATTGTTTTAACTAGAGTGCTACTTTGAAAGAATTAAAAAAAAAATAGCTCATATTGTTGAAATGTTTAATTTTGTTTAATAATTCATTAATGGAATAATTGTTGTATTAAATAGCTAGGTAACATTTTATTCGGTTGCGGGCTTTAGTATACTGTCTTTAGATATCTTTATGATGAAAGAGTTAGCAGAAAGTTTTCCAATTGACATTTTTTTTGTTTTGTTTAAAAGAGATTGTTTCTTAATTACCTACTCTTAATTTATTATGTATCATTTTTTGTGTCTTCCTTACGAAATTCCCTATTTTATTTCTTAATGGGTGAATTAAGCTATTGAAAGGTTTTTCTCGATCATAGAAATTTTGGGAAATAGTTATTATTCTCAAATCACAAATTCTTCAATTTTCACATTTTTTATGATGCAGCCATCTACACTTTATGAGCAATTTCTTGTAACATATTTTAGTTCCTATTGAATGTTTCAGCGTATATGACTACCTTGTTCTATGGTCCATGCTTCTCTTATACTGGTCGTTACTATGTTCCATTCAGAGGCAATGATTTCTATAATTTTTCAAAACAGATACAGTTTGTGTCGATTCCTTAACACCACCAACTCCTGGCCAATCCCTCAACTGCAAAGGCAACTCCCCTATTACAATATTATCATATTCAGGGGCAGAGCTAGGAATTCACTTAGTGGGGGCCAAGAATAATAATAATTTAAATTTTTACATTGTAAAAAAATGTAAACAAATTTAATGTGTATATATATATATATACACTATTATTTTGAGTTATAATGTTCATTTTGTGATTGAGCAGAAAAGGAAGGAAAAAGGAATTGTGAATTTGAATTTCTTTTACTAACAAAAAATAATAAACTAACAATAAATATTTGAATTATAATTAAATTTCTTTTTTTATAAAGAAAAAAAATCACAACTATATTAAACATAATCACATTACTATCTAATTAATTTGATCTTTTATATGAGAAATAAATCGAAACATTTTTTTCTTCTAATTATCAGAAACATAAACTCTTTCAAATATATTAATTATACATTTACACAAGAAACAAATAGATGCATTTCTTTTATACTCTTTATTTTGAAGTTTACAAATTTGACAATCAATCATTTCATACACAAGTAGATATGTTTATTGGTTTATTAACAATTTAAGTCAATTTTATAAGTGAAAAATTATTCAGTAATGTTATTAAATATAACTACAACTTAAACTATTTAAATCTATGGGTATTTTTAGAATTTTTTAATTTATAACATTTTTAATTTAAAAAAATTACTATTTTTATTGATTTTAATGAATTAGTTATTTATTTTTTAAAATATGTCAATAGAGGTAACATATGAGAAAAGAAAAAATAATTAGATATATAAAATGATTTTGAATAATTATATATTGACACTTCAACATTATAAATACTTTATTATTACCTTTAAGTTCTTTTTATCTCACTTTTTTACTATCACACCATCACATTATGTTACCTATTGTATATACTAATACTTATCTTCTTCTTTTTTTTCTTTTTTCTCTCCCTAAGTGTCAACTAACATGGGATGTATTATATTTCAATATTTTTTCCATAAATTTTAAGGGGACCGTAATTCTTTTTACATGGTATTTTAAATATACTTTGTGAAAAACATGGGGGGGCCATCGCCCCTGCATGTATACGTCTAGTTTCAATTATAAATAATAAAAAAATATAATTCTGTCTATATCTTTTAATCCACCACATTACTTTTGTAAGAAAAAAAATGCTGATTATTGCAGATGTGCTGCACGCTTCTGATCAGAGAAGAAAGCATTGCTGGCTGCTACAAGGGCGACATATTTCTTTAGTATAGGAGTTTACAATGTTTTGTATTTAAGTAATGAACTGCAAAATCTTGTTAACTAACTTAGTATGATATTGTATAATTTATTGTAGTGCTGTTTATTTTTCATTAATGTGCTTAGATCTGTTGTATCCAATATCGAAGAATTTGAACCAAGATTTCCAGATGGATAGGATAGGGTATTCGTATATCTGACTCATGATTTAAATATATCAATTTATCTTCGAAAAAGGGAAAAATGGAATGAATTTATCGCAAATTATTATAAGATTTTACGATTTCGAATTCCCTTAAGGAAGAGATAAATAATTGTCGGGAAAATAGAATCTCCACGACGACAACAAAACCTTCTAATATTATTTGAGAATAAAAATGATTGTTATAACCCCTAAAAGGATTTTTGTTAGAATCGTTAGCAAAAATGATGAAATGAGTATGTTGATACATTTGAGTAATTAAACGTGAATTAGACGCAACACCTTAACCCAAAACCTTAAGGCTCAGGTGTATGAGTCTTCTCTTCACTTATATGGTGTTCAACTTTTCTATTTCTATCCGATGTGAGACTTTAACTCACTTGTACTCCAACAATCTATTTGTTGGAGTGGGCTTACTCCTCCAATGCTGGACCAAGCTCATTTGAGGGTTCTAAACCCTAAACCTAATCCTCACTTATAAATACATTAGTTGGGAGTGGAATTGAGAGATTTTGACTGTGACTCAAGACACAGAAATTGAGAGAGCGTGAGAGACCTTCGCTATTTGACATTTGACTGCGTGAGAGATTCCGCAGATTTGAGCAAGCCTTGTGTTGTGCATTTGAGAGATCTCCAGAGAGAATTTGAGTGAAACACTCTAGGGAGTTTGATTATCACCATTGTTGGAGAGACTGAGTGTACCACCACATTGGTGTATTTGATTCATTGTAATCCATTATTGTTATAGTGAATATTTAATCTGGACGAGTGTCCTGTGAGTTTTTACTTCTTCACACAGATGAATGTTTTCTCATGTAAAATATATTGATTGTGTCTCTCTTCTCGTTGATTATTTGTTTGATTACATTTCCACATTTAACTATGAGGGTACGTGTTTATCTAACGTTGGTATCAGTATTTGACTATTTGAGGGTTTGACGATTTTGTCCAACAAAAAGTTGGTATATATAATGGTGTTGATAAGAGATATTATTTAGATAAAAATGGTTACAAAATTTTTACACAGTCTTCAATCTTATATAGGTATTAAACTCTTTTTAATTTAAATTATTGAATGATAAATTTTATTACATTATTTGTGGTTAAATACAAACCAAAGCTCGAAGCCTTTGCACCAATTTCATATCCTCTCATGTGATTGACCGGCTTAATTTTCTACCCTACAAAGCATATTAGATGTGTAGTGGCATATTGCCTATAATGGATTGGGATCTGAGTCTTGATATCTAAACTTGTTGACCCATTGACCCGAGTCATTGACCTATTATTAGTATTAAATTATTACTATTATTAATATATGTAATATATATATATATATATATATATATATATTTAATTTTTGAAAAATGAATTACTATTAACTAATGATTACATTAATTTTCCGACTTATATTAAGTATACATCAATGTACCATTATTCTGCATGATCAAAATGACAAAAATTTTATTAATTGAAACCACTTCAAATTTTATTAATTGAAACCACTTCAGATGAATTTCTAAAATTATTTTGAATATATTTTAAAATATAGGTCTTATAATATTTCATTAATTTTGATAAAATAAATATTTAAAATTTATTCTCATTTTATATATATATATATATATATATATATATATATATATATATTAAAACTTTTTATCTCAAATATCTCACTTGGATTGCACTAGTATTTGTGCAAACACCTAATGTAAAAAACGTAAGGTAACAAAGGTTAAAAGAAACAAGTAATGCATGGTCATATATAGCTATTTCCTCCTTTTTTTTATTAGATTTTTATTATTTTGTCAAGATTGCAAGTATTTGGAGCGGTACCTGTCTGCTGCCTTTTATTTCTCTTACTTTTGTTTCTATTGGTTCTTTTATTTAGTCTAACTTTAACTTTAATTAGTGATCTTACTTTTTTTTTATTGGTTCTTTTACTTTAGTCCAACTTTAACTTTAATTATTGATTAGTGATGCTCACACGGAGTTTAATTTGTTCTTTTGAATTTTTCTTTTCGTTTTACATATATACTTCCACGTAACAACTTTCACTTAATTTCACATTGCAGTTTTCGTCCTTTCACATCTAAATTTTGAAATTCTAATACTAATTAAGCCTCTGTGATCCACAGAAAAGAGAATCAGTAAATGTTTATAAAATTTTAAATTGTTCAAAGATCATTTGTCAAAGAAGAAACATTAATTATACACACAAATTTTTATAAAATTGTACATTGTTTTAAAGGCCACTTTTAGAAAGAAGGAACACTCAATGCGCAATATAATCACTTTCTGAAAGAATATTCAATGTAATAAAACTCTTTAATGTAGCATAAAACATTTGTATTTTTCAAGTATTTAAGGATTAAGATATGCGTCATGATTCACCAAATATGTTAAATTTTTTTTGGTAAAGTGTAAAGACCAAATATACTTTTTATTTTTTAGTGAAGACCAAATATGCTATTATATTATGGTCTAGTGGCGCATTTTCTTAATGACGTGATTTCTGAGTACTAGACATATGGACCTCCAGTAAAACAAAAAATTAAATGTAATTTTTTCTCCTATTTTTAAAATATTGTAATTTTGATACCTTTATTTTAAAATAGAAATATTTAATCTTTTTAATTTTTATATTTTACAATATTAATACTTTTTATTTTAAAATAAAGACATTTAGTCATTTAGTTTTATAAAATCTATAATTTTGATCATTCATACCTAAATCCACATAATCATTTACCGTTAATCATTAATCAGTAAGAAATTAATTTAATGTAATACAAATTTAATGTGACACAAAGATAATTTATTTAATCTATATCATAAATAATGTTAAACTCTTAATAGTTAATGCTTTTAGTTTGGGAAAATAACCAAAATTATGAATTTTATAAAAATAAATGACTAAATGTTTCCATTTTAAAATAGATAATTGTAGATTTTAAAAATAAGAAACTAAATATATATTTTTATAAAAATATTAATATTTGTTATTTTCTTCCCAAACTAAAAGCATTAACT
>CM023956.1:26148271-26166189 GCA_013407115.1 Glycine latifolia
TAATGACGTGATTTCTGAGTACTAGACATCTTGACTTCGGTCCAATCAAATTTTAAAATATAGATCAAAATTATGGTTTAAAAAAAAAAGAATTAAAATTATATTTAATAAATAAATAAAAGACATATGGACCAGATGTATGATGTGCGGAAAATAAATTAGTTATTTAAATGTGTAGTGATTAAATAGTAGAATCATTATTCTTCTTAATTTCTGAGTAAATCAGTTTGGAAATCATATTAAATTTTATTTTTATTTACACCCTTATTTAAATGGATGAACTAATTTTGAGGATTTTTTTTCATCATTTTACATGTTTTGTGACTATGAGTTCAACCCTACCTTTACGTTTAACTACATGATCACATATGAGCGAACTCGTAAATTATTATATGTTATTTTATTATCATCATGCACTACAAGAAAAAAGAGAATTAACGGGAGTTTTATTTTTTCAACATTTTATTGTTAATATACCGATATACATATCTACTAGTTAAATATAATTTCAAATTATTATATTTCTTAAAAGGAATTTCCAAATTATTAGTTACTCAATACGAATTCAATACTAATTGTGACTTTATACCGTCGGTAACAATCAATCAATCATTCTTGACAATATGACACAATTATTACAATGATAATTTTATAAAAATATGATTAGATTTTTTTTACTAGCTAAAACATTTAACCTTTATTTCGTTTAGTAAACAATAATTTTATTTATGCTTCGCATAAAAGAATAAATATTAATTTAATTTGATGTATTTAGTTGCATTGACTTCATTAGCTGTAAGAGTTCAACTAATAAAAAGTGCATATCATAACCCTTGAAGTGAGAAATAAAAAATAAAAAAGTCTGAGTGATGCCAAAATAAATGATTTTTTTAATCAAGTTAACGAATAAGATGATACAAAGAAAAATAGAAAAACATAATATTATAAAAATATCATATGAATATTATTATTAAAAACACACACGAAACTGTCGCAATGAATCGAAGTTGGAGTTGGAGTTGAAGGGAGTGTTTCTTCTCTACATTTCTCTTACTGTGATGGAGGGGAGTGGGCTCTCTCATCTCCTTCTTTTGTATGATACAATGTCCATGTGTAAGCTTGAATGTTCATAAGTTTTATGTTTCTTGATCTTAGATAGGTTGTGAATATCTCGAAGCACATCAAATCTTTGTTATTGATTAAATTGATGTTTGGTTATGCTTAGAGTTCTTGTGTTTATGTCTTTGATTTCAAGAAACTATGATTATGAGTGTTTATCTGCAATTAATTTGTGTTTGATATTGTTTCATGTTGGTATTTATGTTTGGGAAGAGTTTTATTTCATTTGGAATCCTTTGGGGGTAAGGTAGAGAGGCCTGAGGAGTTGTTGGGTTTGCAAGAAAATAGAGTTTCACGATGTTATGGAATCGCCTGTCGCTTAAGTTGTAGTAGGAAATATTGGTTAAGCGACAGGGATCGACTAAGAGGTTGGGGTGGCCTCTGGAGGGTTGTAGCTTAATCCAGAAAGGGTAACACTTAAAGAAAGGATTGGCATAGAAACTAACTAGCATGTTTCTTGGAGTGATTTAGCTTAAACGGTATTGGGTTGGAGTTTAAGAGGTATGAGTTATAGCTTAAGTCAGAAAGGGTAGCGCTTAAGCTAGATTGGGCACAAAAGCTTACATGTTTTTGGGAGTGATGTAGCTTAAGTGGTGTTGGGTAGGAGCTTAAGCGATGCAGGGTTGGGGCTTAAGCGAGTTTTGGCTGAGCTTAAGTGATGAGTGGGTATAGGGATTAGTTGGTCGATCTATATAAGTCCAACTTTGCTTTTCTTGTTGGATATGTCTTATATCTTAGTTTTTTTTAGAGATCATAGGTATACTTCGTTTAAAATAATCTTGTTTGAGTTGATAGGATTATTATGAGCAATAAAATTCTTTTTCTAAGTATTATTTAATGTAATTCCATACTCAAGTTTCTATTAATAAATAATTTAAATTTATAATTTTAAATCTATAGGATGTTGTTAAAATTAATATATTATTATTAAATTAGGTATTTATTTTGTCATTTAATATTAGGATGTTATGTCTATAAGACAATATTTATGAGATGAGAATAATCATCTAACTTGGAGAGGGTCACCACCCTAAGAGGGAGATGATTGATGTCGAGGGAAGCTGTACAAATTTGTTCAACTTGTCATAAAAACTTGTTGTGAGATTGTAGATATATATAGGAATGAGGCCCAAAATGAATTACATTAAACAAATCTATAAGATATTAATTATTTAGATTTAAAATAAGATATTATCTTATTTTTAGAATGTTGTTTAGAAAGATATTATTTGTAAATTAAAAATTTGTTTCTTCATTTAAGATTAAAATGTGAGGTGTATAAATAGAGATTTTTAAGATGAAAAGAATAATGCATCTAGCATGGAGAGAGGGTCACCACCTTAAAAGAGAGAGGAATTGTGTGGAAAGAAGATTTGTAAGTTTGTTTAGATTGTTCTAAAAACATGTGACGTTGTGGATGTAGTGATTAGAGTCAGAACTACATTAAACAAATTCAAAGTTGTGGATGTAGGAATGATAGTTTGAATAACCTTAAACAAAATTGTTATCTTTCTTATTTTTTGTATGATGTATTCTTCTCATTATTTGACAAAACAAGAATATGTATATATTTTTTCCAACAATCTCAGGCTGAATAATCCACATTAGTTGATCCATATATATAAAATCAAGTTTTAAACTCTTACCAATTTTACCTAATAATTACGTACTGAATATAACTTACATTAAACTCTTACTATTTTACTATTTCTTTTCTTTAAAATAATTTAAGAGAAATCATAGAATACTTTAACAAGCCTAAATATTTACATTTTGTGAACCAATTAAAAATTATAACAAATATAATATTTAAGATAAGTTTTAAATATAATTTTTATTCCTGATAAATATTTGATTTTTTACATATTTTTTTAATAAATTTTTGTTTTGCGTATACATATAATTTTAGTTTTAGTCCTTGACACTTTTTTAGTTTATGATAAATTCACAAATTTTATGTTTATTTCTTTATAATTTTTTGTTTGTTATTAGTATGAACGAAAACAAAATTTTTCATTTTAGCATGGAGTAGTAAATAAAAAATGTGCAAATTTATCACGGATTAACAAAAATATCAAGGATCAAAAATAAAATTTTTATTTTATTGGAGACTTAAACCAAAAAAATTTATTAGGGAGCAAACGAAAAAGTTGACTATTTATTAGGAATAAAAAATATATTTATACCTTAAGATAATTATTATAAGAGATACTAATGATTATTTTATTTTGAATAACAGTTTTAATTTTTCTTTTGAATGATAAAAGTCAATTATTATATAGTACACTGGTTTATTGAATGACAATGTTGATTTTTCTTTTGAAAAATACTAGCAATATATTATATATTTTTTATTATTTACTAAAATTTATAAAAATTACAAAATTTTGCGCTTAATTAAAAATTATAGGTGCAATTTTTCAGATTTTATGATATTAATATAAATTTTATATTTTTATAATAAAAATCAACAAATCAAATTAATGACCATGTAAATTTTACTTTATAAAAATAATTTTTGGGTGCTGACATTATAAGTATATGTAATATTTACAGCACTTATCATTACCAATTTATCGTAATATTAATTGAAAAAGAAAAAGTTAGATCTAATTCTAACTGATTTTAGTACTGCTACTTTTATTTAAATTTTTGAGAATTTTGTCATCAAACAATTCATCTAATTTGGGCAAAATTACTTATAAAAAATAAATATGTGATATCCTACGGAAAAAAAAATTACTACTCTAGCTCCTTCAATTACATCGATCACCTTTAATTTTCTTAAGTGTGCGGATTTACTCTAATTGTAAGCAAAACGCAAATATAATTAAGAAGATATATTAATGTAAGATAGGAAACCTTTATATTTTTTTAATGTTGACACCAAGTCTACAATTGTAATACTCTAATTGTGATTTATTATATAATAATTAATAACAAATAACTATTTACTTCCTTCCGTAGAGAGAATATGGCAAATTTGCAATGAGGTTTTCTTGACTCTGACTGCAAACTCAGTCTACTTCGGGTTGATGAGAAGAGTCAATCAGAATGGATATTATCATCTTCATCCAATATTGAGAATGTTCGTTATTTTAGCCCTCTAGATAATTTAAATTCTTAGGATGAGTCGTTTAATTACGTAATTTAGTTTTAAGTAAGATGAGGTTGATGAGCTGTAAAATTATTGAATTGAAAATAATACCAGTAGTAGTTAATGCGGATAGACTTATATAACTCCCAAATAAAGGGTCAATAACTCATATTCACAAAAGACAGTCATTAACTTAGTAAGTCTTTACTTTTTTACCTTTTTATTTTTTGGGAGAATGAATTAGTTATGAAAAATTGAAAGTTGCTCCACCCAAAATACATTCCGATTTTATTTATATATAATTAAATTTAATTTTTTGTATTTGTGTGTCTCAAAATTAAGATTAAGTTTCGAACTCTTTAATTTAGATTTAATCACACCTTCTAAGAAGAACAAGACAGAGTTAATACACTGTCCTTCAATTGTTTATCTTCTTCTCCATCTTCTCTGCTGTTTTTTATATCTAATTCTAAGGATTCTAAGAAATCTTGTATATATAATGTCTTGGCCACTTTCCCTAGCCTCTGCAATATTATAGAATCGAACATATCGTGCATAATATCCCGGAGCATTTGGAATGGTGAGAGATTTGGGATGGATTTTGCCGACAGGGCCACTGCAGCTGAGTAAAACAATATAAAAATATTAAATAAAATAATATTAATATTGAATAAAATAAAAAAATATATTACTTCATTACATAATTAAAGTAAAAATTTATTTACGATTTAAAATAAAATAGTGTAAAAGAAATTAAATACATAAAATAATTTACGGTTTTAATAAAAAAATTCTTTACGACTATAAAGTCTGGAAAAAAAAACTCTTATAACAATTATATTTAAAAAAATTGAAATCGTAAAATTTTTTATGACTTTAATGTAAAAAAAAAAATCATAACAGTTATTACAATTTTCAATTCAGAAGTGGTAAGATTTGTTACACTTATCTCTTTTAGAATATTAATTTAAGAATTCAGAATTAAAAGTACATAATTGATTTTAGGTTGAAACAATTTTTGAATAATTTCTACTTTAGATCCAAAAATTTATATTAAATTTTACTCTTAAATTGATTTTATAATTAAACATTCAAATATAAACTACATCACTTTAAAATTGATTTTATAAAATCAATTACGTTCAAAATAAATTTTACCAAAATATGCAACCAAACACACACTTCAACAACCCATCCTTCACGCAAACCAATATTCATTTTTCACCTTTTCATTACTATCTCGAGGTCGTGCCCACTATTTCCATTTGAATTATTTTGGAACTCTATGAAAACACGATTTATTTGATTTTTCTACTTCATATATCTATTTTATTGTTTTAATTTTTCTCTTTAAAATGCATTTTGTAATTTGTAAGCCTTCAGACTTTAGTGAAGGTGGATAATCAGTTTTAGCAATTAAGTAGTTGACTGGAATTCAATAATATTGAATAAATTAATTTGAATAAATAATTAAAATTAATAAACTAATAATTAATATTTTTCAATTAAAAAGAATACATCTTTATTATAGTAATAGAATTATATAGTTTCTATCTTTTTGAACATACATATATAATTGGTATTTGTATCCCAAAAAGTTTAGAAATCATAATCGCATAAACTAGCCAAAGAAATCTTGCAAATGAGTTTGTTAATGGCCGGGTTACTAAAAACATTAGATTGTTAATATATGGGGTGATTATAATTTGATTATTTATTAGTATAAGACAAAGCAAATATCATCTATGGAGAGAATGAGAGGGATAGAATGTGTTGTGGGTGTGTAGAGGTTTCTTTAGCAAAAAAGTTCGACATCACAAAAAGTTTACAATTTTCTACCCCATGCAAAACGTTGCTATAGTGTCTTTTGTTTTGCATTGACTTGGAAGTCAATTTATGCAAAGATGGAACGCAGATATGTCAAAGAAGTTATTAAGGTTGGTACAACATTGCCATCGAAATTGATTTGGAGGTCGTTATCAGAAAATATGGCACTTAAGTTTTCTTTTAGTTTAATTTTGTTACTGACAAATTTGAAATTTGGTCCCCCATTTTTTTTATTGTAAATTTGGTCTTTCTCCCATTTTAACTGTTTTTCATAATTAATTTGATATTTAATATTTAATAAAAATAGAGACGGCATACTGTGACATCAATATTTTTGTTAAATATTGAATGTGAAATTAATAAATAAACAAAAATTATATTAGGAGATTTGTGCTCAAATTGAGAAAAATGAATAATTTATCTATACAGTGTATATATATACAAATAGATGTGCTAGCTAGGTACTAACAATTAACTATATTTTCTGATACACAATAATACAAATCGACTTACAGGATCATCAATATTTTTGTTTAACATTTTTTTGACAGTTTACTCTTTCTCCTATTTATAAGATCTGCCGATAAAGCTCCACCTTCAAAACTGCTTCTCATATGCTATGCTTAATGAATAAATAGATAGTGGGGTGTGTAATATCACAAAATTTTCCTTTTTCAAAATATCTAACAATAAACAATTGCATATGATTTATTTAATAAAAACTTAAACTTATAAAAATATTATGTTTTAAAAAAGAAATGACAAATGTTTTGACTTGTTGATCCAATCCAACTCAAATTATTTACAAACGAGTTGGTTTGAGTTAGGTTTCATTTTTTTTTTAGAAAATCAACCTAGATCAATCCGTTCATATTTAAATGAATTGAGTCATAAATTTAACTAAATTCAATTCAAACGGACTCACTTATGCTCCTTACCGAAGGGCAAGAGGTACCCTGTATTGGATACTTCATTTGACCTAATTAGGCAACCCCGACAACTACTCAACATTCCATTAATTGATAGAGAGTACGCTCGATCAGTTTTATAGGACTGTAAATATCCTAAATTGAGAAATTTAAGTTTATCTATGGAAGATAAAGGTTTTTGTCATGAGTTGAGGTGTATGTACTGATGATTTTCTAATCGGGGTTGTGTCTAGAAGTTTGAGTTGTTAGGAGTTGGAAACCTATGTCTAGATAAATACTAGGTTCCGCCCCCGAATTATTATTGAATTGACAGTTTATATTGATAGTAATATATATGAAGATGAATGTCATGCTCAGTGATCAAGTCTCTGTTAATGCAGACATCTTAGATGTTGTAGAGGAAGATGCAGGGATGCAGAATGCCAATTTTATTTATTTATGTATTTAGATCAGGGTAGAACTTGTTCACTACTTTGTCCAAGATAATTGATATATGGGTTAGGTATCGCTAGTACTTGATTTCCCTATATAAATATTATTCAAACTCTGTTTATTTTTGTATCGTGACTTGATTTTATTTTTGGAAGATAATTCTTTATGCTTTTACATTGCTTTTACCAATCCATCATTTTTAAATAAGTTTAATAAATATTTTGTTTAATCATGAAAAGTTTATCCTTGTTTTCATAATAATTAAAACAAAAAAAATATTAGTGTAAATTGTGTTTAATGTAATAAGGTATTATAATGATGATAATAATAATAATGGTGGTGGTGGTCTAAAGGAAAACAGTCTATACAAAGACCAACGAGTTGAAGCCATTGTACTATTTTATTTTTCTCTCTAATGTGATTGATTGACTTAATTTTCTACCGCAGAAAGCATGCTACATATCATTCAGAAAATAATGTATAAACCAATTTAGTTAAACCAAACAATTGTTTTCCAAGTCTTCCAACCTTTAAAATACGGGTTAGAAAATTTGATACGCCAGTCACATGAAAAAGGAAAATTGAAACTCATCCATAAAAATCTTTAAATCAAAAGAAGATTAAAGGAAACTCTCGCTGATACAATTAGTTGTTGAAAAACTGTGTCTTCGCCGTATTATTTTTCTATACCAGGGTCCGTTGACTGATACATCAGCTAATCGCTATCAAGTTTCAAAAATATCAATCAAATATAGAGAAAAATGCCACAAAATCAGAATTAAAAAAGAAACTCTGCATTTAAATTTTCAAATTGGTTTGTATGGTATCTGGTCCAAACACTCCTCTAAAGTAAATTTATTTCCAAGAATATAAAAATACAATAAAAATATATGTTGATACCATTTTACTGTTCCAAGTGAGGAAAGCAGATAAGGAATAGAGGCAAAATAGTGAGACCACCATTAAAATTTGATATACGTTGAACAAACAAGGAGAGAAGTATTTTTCTTCATAATATAGCATGCTTGACAGAATTATCCATTGTCAATGGCATAGTGAATTCTAGAGACAACTAAACTAACAGTCAAAGACTTTTGAATAAAAAACTTGTAGATGAATGCTAGAAGAATTTTAATAGCATAAGAGGAAAGGTAAAACCAAAACAGAGTTTTAGGCCACAAACTAAACTGTACCTAGGTACTTGTATGCGAGCCCTTTATTTCCAAAATCCAATCCCATCCTCTATTAAATTAACTTTTTTCATAAAGAAATAAAAATGAAATTTGTGTTGGTCTACAATATAAGACTGGATATTTTTATGCTTGATATAAACTTTTAGTGAAGGATAATTTGGGAAAATAATTTATTTTTATTTTAAAATTAAGACAGTATAATGAAATTAATTAATTTTTAATAAATATGAAATCAATTTTTTTTCTTATTATAGAAATTGGAGGAAATAGTTAATTAATATGACATGATTGATTAACATGGCAGTATCAAATGAGACAAGAATGGTTGCCCTCTCATATTTTTCTTAAGAAAATTATATATACAGGTTAATTAATTTTTATATAAAATACGTAGTTATCAAATTTATTGATTAACATAATTTTGTATGTTTAAGCTTTTTTTAGTCCACTACTTATTTTCTGGATATGTTCCTGTTAATTAATCCCTATTAAATATTTTAATCCCCAACATATGAACACGGAAGATTCCAGCCAAAAGATATAATTGAACACAGAATACCACCTATTTTTTAGTTTTTTTTTGTCAGCAATACCTCCTGTTTAAGAGAACATGCATCTACAAGTTATTGGTGGCTTTTTTTTTTTTTTATGATACCATAGAAGAATATTAATTATTATTGTGAAAATTCAGCAGTTTGTCTTATAAGATGAAAGTTTGAGGACACAATTTGTACCCAAAACATAAGCTCCCACTATCTACTTCACCAACAGACTACATATATGTGATATGATTCTGAAAACAAGACATGTATAAACGGCCAGTTCAGTTAAATCCAAGCAATATTGTTTTCCAAGTCAGCCAACCCTTAAAATATGGGTTAGAAAATTAAGCTCGCCAATCACATCAAAAAGGAAAATTAAAACACGTCCACAAAAATATTTAAATCAAAAGAAAATTAAAGGAAACTCACGCTGATACATTAGTTTGTGGAAAAATTCTGCCTTCACCGTATTCTTTTTCCATACTAGGGTCCGTTGACTGATACATCAGCTAATCGCTATCAAGTTTCAAATATATCAACCAACTATAGAGATAATTGCCACAAAATGAACCTTAAAAAAGAAACCCGCGCATTTACATCATCTGAAATTGGTTTGTATGGTATCTGGTCCAAGAGAAAACTCCTAGAGCAAATTTATTTTAAAGGATATAAAAATACAATAAAAAGAATATTTTGACACCATTTTACTGTTCAAAAAGAGGAAATATGTAAATTGAACAAATAAGCAGGGAAGTATTTTTCTTCACAATATAGCATGCTAGACATAATTATCAATTGTTAATGGCACAGCGAGATTTAGAGTAAGAAAAAGGCTCCCAACACCTAAACTGACAATCTAATACGGTAGGTTTATGTTTGTGATCTTTTTCTCATTTATATAGTGTTCAATTTTTTCATTTTTATCTGAAGTAAGACTTCACCTCATACTTGTATTCCAATAATTTTTTCCTTAAGTGTGAGTCTCTTCCACATACTAGCCTCTCCCTCGAGCATAAGCTATTTTCAATCCATGAGTATTTAATGATGACCCTCTTAAAGTTTAATTACGGTTGCCCCGTCTTGTCTAGCCATTGCCACAGCATGTTCTAGTACCTTTTACCGCTACAACATCTGCAGACCCTCTACCTAACATATTCATGTATGGATTCACCTGTCAGAAAGACTTTTAATATAAGGGACTCCATGTCCATGGATCCGTCGATGTCATCTTATTACTCTAAGTTGGTTATCAAGTCGAACCATTAGCTCTAATATCATTTTTTTGGAAAATTTTAAGAGGTAAATATTAGAGAGATTTTCAACAACGGATCACCAAACAAATTACATAAATGAATTTGACATCATATCTCTTAACCCAAAATCTTAATGTTTCAACACTTGTTTTTGAATAAAAAAACTTTGGGTGGATTCTAGAATAATTTTAATAGCACGAGAGGATAGGCAAAACCAAAACATACATTTAGGTGGATCTAGACTTGTAGACTTGTATGTGAGCCCCTTATTTCCAAAATTCAACCCCATCCTCTATTAGCTGTCTCAACCATAGAAGTAACACAATATATAATATTAATTTAAAACATAACAAACTAGATATGTTCAAGACCCAACCACTATTGCAAAGTGTGCTAAGCCTATTCTTATACATACGCAGTAGGGTTAGCTACGTTAGAGTCTAACAGAACAAAGTACTAAATGGCTGGTTCTGGAATTTGATCAATTGCAAAGTAATTCGGTAAAATTTGTTTTAAAACTTCATAGGAAAATATCTTCTTTTTTTTTAATGCTCATTCAACCCTGCTCTTAGAAATTAACAGTAAATCATTTATTATAAGTAAAAATCAGAATGCAGGGGAGAGTGAATATGATACGACTTACAAAAAGGAAACAACAAAGAGGACTTCTAAGAACACCTGAGAAGTGTAATGTTGAACCAGAATACAGTTTCGTGGGAATCAATTTCCAATTTCACATGAATTTAGAAAGCAAACTAGTAATTATTATAATTTGGAAAACAAAAGTGGTCAAAAGACCAGCATGTCCTCACTTATACAAACTCAATCGATGGCACAAAATAACAAAATTCCTGTTCAATTTCCATTCCATGTCTGGAGCAAAAGTACTTCCACAACAGCAATGGGAACAAAATAGCGTGCATAATGGAAATTGGTATTAATGACTGCTACAATTTTGCAATCTGCAGCATATAACAAAGCTTTGGAGGATGTTATTGCTGTTCTTATCAAAATTGCAACGCCTATTGATTATCGGGATTGTAATTTCTTTTTGCTTATTTATTAACTTTTTGTGTTGAGAATTTCTGCCTCCCCATTTTACATTGTGTTGAGAATTTCTTCCTCCCAATAATAGCAAGTTTGATTGTTAACAATTTGGCAACTCGTATTTTAATCTATGATAATATATTCGGATTCACGTGAGTTAAGGAGGGTGAAAGATTAATTAAAATTTAGGTGTGCTCTATAGTAATAGGATTTGGTGCTCTGTTTTATTCAAATTCAGCTGGAAAGTTCACGATGTGACATTTTGTTGTTAGGTCCAATGCAATATTGTTCTAGACGGTTCTAGTAGTTTCGGTGATGTCTTATATGTAACACTTATTTTGCATTGCATAGCAAACATCAATACTACATAGTACATATCGTACACATTCAGCTATTCATGAAGCTTTCATCCAAGATTGAAATTTTGAAGCTAGTACGCCATAAACTGCAAATTCCGTGCTACCTATCAGATTACATATATTAATGAAAATGGAGAAGAATTAGACAATGAGTTTTCGTAGTAGATTAAATGAACTGGAAATCTAGCTAGCATTCAAGTACACAAAGAGTGAAGTTATTGGAATTACGTACCTACTAGCCTTTGAGCCACATATGGCACTTCGCCATGTTCACTTCCACCATTACAAGTTACAAGTATATAGTCTGTCAGTCTGTTCAAGAATCTCAGGTAAGCAATTATCCATGGTTGCCAAAGTAGTATTGGCCCTAATAAGCCCCAAAAGCCTGTGAAGAATCCAATCCCCAAGCTCATATATAATGCTCCATAGAATATTGAATCTTCATCTTCACCATCAACTGCTGGTCCTTCAGGCGTCCCTATTAGCTTATCTCCAGGACAACTTTTGCTAAGTTGTTCACCACAAAGATCAGCATTTCCTTCAAAACTAGAGCCATCAAAGGTTTGCAACTGTCTTCCCCAAGGGATTCTTCCATTGAGATTGTTGTTTGATAAGTCTAAGACGGCAAGACGGTCAATTTTGGAAAGAGTAGATGGAATTTTTCTGGAGATATGATTTCTTGATAAGTCAAGAAATTCTAACGAATTTAAATTCCCAATCTCAGAAGGAATTTCTCCATGTAAGTTGTTTCTTGATAAATTCAAAGATACCAATCCAAGTAAATATCCAAGCTCTTTTGGTACTTCACCTGTTAAATCATTACTTGAGAGATCAATGCTCTTTAGAAGATTCTCTGAATTCCAATACATATGATCCTGACCTTTCCACATCAATAACACATTAGAGTCATAAATGAAAGGGGAGATCGATCTAGATGATATTCTTCGCCCCCTTAAAATTTGACTTGTGATTACTCTGCTTTCCATCATTGCAGTAAAGTTCCTTAGACAAGTTGGAATTCCTTTTGACAAGTTATTTCTTGAAAGATCCAAGATATGAATTTGCCTCAAATAACAGAGATGAACAGGAACACTTCCATTAAAGCGGTTTACACGCAAGCTCAAGATTTGTAATTATTGTAAACTTTGTCCAATCCATGACGGTATTGGACCAGACAACAAATTTTCACCGAAGTCTAGTATATCTAAACGAGTGCAGTTCTTCAAGGTGAATGGTAGGTCTCCAATAAAATTGTTGTGTCTTAAGACCAAAGCTTCCAAATTAGCAAGTGTACCCATGGACCGTGGAATCTTCCCTGACAATTTATTATAGCTTAGATCAAGAAATTCTAATGTATTTAGATGTTCCCAACAGTTGGGCAGCTGTCCCATTATTTGATTATTTGATAAGTGCAAAGTGTGCAGGTTTGTACTTACTCTTTTTCCACACAAGAATGTGTTTAAACCTGAAATCTTATTGTTGGAAAAATCTAATGCGTACGCATGGGATAAAAAAGCAGGAATTTCACCTTCAAGTTGATTTGAATTTAGAATTATCACTACTAGAAAAATCACTTTCTACATCGGTTATTTTGGACTTTTAACATCGGTTTTTAACCGATGTTGAAACCACCGACGTTGAAAGTATCAACGTTAACATCGGTTTTTGAAAACCGATGTTAACATAACTAAACGACATCGGTTTTCTTAAGAAAACCGATGTCGCCAAATAAGAAATTTAAAAAAAAAACGTAAAATTTGTAAAATCAACATCGGTTTTGGACAAAACCGATGTAGAAAATGGATTTTCTACATCGGTTATTTAAAATCCCCTTTTTTTATTCTTAATGAGTGAATTAAGTTATTGAAAGGTTTTTCTCATAGAAAATTAGGGAAATAGTTATTATTCTCAAATCTCAAATTCTTCTATTTTCACATTTTTTATGATGCAGCCATCTACACCTTATGAGCGATTTCTTGTAACATATTTTACTTCCTATGTACTGTTTCAGCAAATATGACTACCTTGTTCTGCTATAATTTTTCGAAACGGATACAGTTTGTGTCGATTCCTTAACACCACCAACTCCTGCCGAATCCCTCAACTGCAAAGGCAACTCCCCTAGCTATTAACTATGCCAAATAAGAAGTACTTGTTACAATATTATCATATACAGGGGCAGAACTAGGAATTCACTTAGAGGGGCCAAGAAAAATAATAATAATAATTTAAATTTTTACATCATAAAAAAGTATAAAAATATTTAATATATGTTATATATATAAAATATGTTTTTGAGTTATAAGATTGACTTTGTAGTTGAACAGAGAAGGAAAGGGGGAGGGATTGTGAATTTGAAATTACTAAAAAAATAATAATAAATTAACAAATAATATTTGACTAATTAATTTTTTTATATTTTTTATAAAGAAAAAATATACAACTATTTTAAGCATAAACACATTACTATGTAATTAATTTGATAATTTATATGAGAAATAAATAGATAAATTTTTTTCTTGCTAATTATTAGAAACATAAACTCTTTCAAATGTATTAATTATACATTTATACAAGAAACAAATAGATGCATTTGTTTTATACTCTTTATTGTGAAGTTTACAAATTAGACAATCAATCATTTCATACACAAGTGGTTATATTTATTGGTTTATTAACAATTTAAGTCAATCTCATAGGTGAAAAAATTATTCAGTAATGTTATTAAATACTACTTAAACTATTTAAATTTATGGGTATTTCTAAAATAAAATTTTATTTTATGACATTT
This sequence comes from Glycine latifolia, assembly GCA_013407115.1. NCBI lineage: Eukaryota > Viridiplantae > Streptophyta > Magnoliopsida > Fabales > Fabaceae > Glycine > Glycine latifolia. Next base: position 26,162,861 of record CM023956.1, read on the forward strand.
TTAATTAAAATAGTCAACTTAACTATTTTTATTTATTTTGATAAATTAGTTATTTATTTTTTAAATATGTGAATAGAGATAATATATGAGAAAATAAAAAATAATTAGATATATAAAATGATTTTGGATAATTATATATGAACACTTCAACATTACAAATACTTTATTATTACTTTTAATTTTTTTTATCTCACTTTTTACTATCACACTATCACATTATATTACTATTATACTTACACTTCTGTCTTTTTTCTCTCCCTAAGTGTCAACTAACATGGCATCTATTATTTTTCAATTTTTTTTTCATAAATTTTAAGGGGACCGTAATTCTTTTAACATGGTATTTTAAAATACACTTTGTGAAAAACTTGGGGGCCATGGCCCCTGCATGTATACTTCCATTTTCAATTTTATATAAACAAATATAGTTCTGTCTATATCTTGTATCTACCACATTAATTTTTGTACAAAAAAATGCTGATTGTTGCAGATGTGCTGCACGCTTCTGATCAAAGAAGAAAGCATTGTTGGCTGCTACAAGTGCGAAATATTTCTTTAGTATAGGAGTTTACAATGTTTTGTATTTATGTAATGAACTGCAAAATCTTGTTTCCAGAAACTTAGTATGATATTGTTGTATTTTATTTTATAATATATTTGTAATGCTGTTTATTTTTCATTAATGTCCTTAGATTTGTGATATCTAAAAATTGACCACTCATATTTCATCTTCAACAATGCTTTCTGCTATATTCTCCTAGTTCAGCAATACGTACTGTGAATAAAATTTGTACATGAAAAGAATAATGGAAGATACCGTATTTGTTCCTAGTTACTACCCGTATATTTGCATCCTTGTGTTAGACCCCTGCTGTACATGCACTTTTGGTTCGCCAAAAGTTGCAAGCAGAGCATTAAAATTTGCATCAAGCTAGTGTTAGGTTTCTGGTCTTATCACATTTTATTAATTTATCTCACAATTATCATGAAGATAGACAAGGGTATATCAGTAAATAAAAGGATCATAGGAAGTTTTGCCATTTCTTTTGCATTTTTTTTAATTTATATTTTGCCATTTAATTGATACACTTTTCTAAAAGTTGCAAACTATCAAACCTCTGGTTTTATAAGAAGTCTGTCTGCAATAAATGGCACCATTACTAATTAGTACATATTCCCACTGGTATCAATGAAAATATCTCTTGGAGACTAGCTTTTCACGATAGGAGGAGAGGACCACGAATGATTCAGCATGGGCTTAGCCTGTCAAATCATGATCATGATGCATTGAAGGTTCACCACCACTATTTACAATAAATATATTCCAATACTAATTTTTCTTTTTTCTGCAGCTTTAGGCGAAGTCTCCCAAATTTAGGAATAGAGGCCTTAATTCTAATCACCAGTTAGCAATTACTCTATCATCACCATCCATCTTATATCTTTTGTATTCTATATTCTCTTTCGTTTTATTTAAAGAGATTATCAATCCTAAAATAGTGTTTTCCATCTCTAGTCTTCATATTTTTCTCTATATTCAATGAGATTTGGGGTAAAGCCTGTCGAATACATTTATAAACTAAATGTCAATGTTGGTTGTCCCTAATTTAGGATATGGTGGTGGTTTTGAGGCTGCTATTTATGTGACCACATGGACGAATTGATGGAGACATTAGAGACTATGCTCACCTACTCTAAGTCTCTAATGGAGGCCATGGATATTAAGGAATGGCTCATTGTAGCTACACAAGGTTATTTATCCAATATTGTGGTAAAAACAAAGGATTGCATTTGATCTGGATAGGATATTTGGGATGCTTTGAAGCTAGGCCTGCTTTTTGAAAATATGTTACGCAAAGAAATACTTACTGATTTCTCCTTTGCGGTGAAAGTGTACTGATTTATGCATTGAGAAATTAGGAAAGAGTATCACATAAACTAGCTCAATATATGGTGCCATATGAGATTTTGTATTGAGTAAAGGGGACCCTTATAAACATACTTCACGTTGTGTTATAGAAGAATATTCTTTCTAACATCCATTGACTCATTGACGGTTCTCGGAAGTTATGCTGCATAGTGCACAGCAAAATGATTGTATTTTCCCTGCATTTTCATATATATTAGCAAGATCTCTTACCATACTTAATTGTTGGTTCAGTGGAGCTTGTTATATATAACCATAAGATTATTAGAATGGCTTGGTCGGATAGCTGAGGCAGAGAAGGTGAAGATGGTTTATTTCAGCGGTTGATGCACCTGAACTTCCTATCAGAGGTGCAGATGGTTAGTTACATTCAATATTTTTAATTTTGTAGAGAAATAAAATTCCGTCTTTATCTTGTAATGCACTGCATTAATTAATGTTTGGACAAATAAAAACATTTGAGTTTATAGCAGGTGTGCTACACACAATTCTTATATGGGTTGAAATCATTGAGGGTTTCTACAAGTGAAATAAACTATCTGCACCTCCTTTTATTTTCTTTCTTCAGAACACAGCAGCTGCAACAACGCACCCTCCCTTTTAGGCTTTGTTTGGGAGTTAGGAGGGGAAGGGAAAGGAAAGAGATTCAAGAGGAAGGGAGGGGAAGGGAAGGAAGGAAAATGAGGGAAGTTCTTTCCTCCTTGTTTGGGAGTTAAAAATATATTAAGAGAGGGAAATGGAGAGTTAATAAGATACTTTTACAATTTTGTCCTTATTTCAAAAAAGTTAAATTCAATTAAATAACACTGGCTGGGGTAGGATAGTAATTTTATTAACACTGGTTGGGTTAGGATAGTAATTTTATTACTTTTGCTTCTAAAAACCCCCAAATAGGGGGAAAAACAATTTTTAGGCTTTGGAGGAATTCAGAGGAGTTTTAAAAATCTTCAAATTCTTTTCCTCAAAAATTAAAACTTCCAAACAAGGAGATGTTACTACCCAAACATTTCCCTTCCCTTCCTTTCCCTCTAAAATCCCTCTCCCAAACAAATCCTAGTCTCTTCAAATATATCATCTGCAACCAATGCCAGGCAGGACACACGAAGGGCAAGTGGTGAACACCATAACCACTAATCAACAAAAAATCCTGAAGTTCTACCAGAATTAGAACAAAAAATCTTATCATCATAACCACATGTTAATTAATGAGGACATCTACCCTCTAACTTGGTATACCCCTTAGAACAAAAAATCCTTTGACAGCGTAAGTATTTCACCAAGGCCAAGACTCTATGTGAGTCTCAACTAATAGTTAACTTTCGATCTTGTTGATAAAAGTGAAGACGTTTGAAGCAAAAGATTTTATTAATTATAAAATTCATGTTGAAGCACAAGGAGCGCA
>CM023956.1:26166289-26193023 GCA_013407115.1 Glycine latifolia
TGATCATTTGTAGCCAGTGATGAGAAGAGGAAAGGTTGTGTAGGGAATTTAGCTTAAGTTTTGTCAAGGAAGAGAGATAAGTCAACCACTCTGCATCCTTAGATTTGAAATCAAAATTTCCACCAAGTCCAAGAGTGTGCAACAAAGGAAGATTCCCAACCTGAAAAGGGAGTGCTCCCGAAAATGAATTCATCCCCCCAAGATCAAGATACCTCAACTGTGAGAGATTTCCAAGTTGATAAGGGAGTTCCCCATCGAGATAATTATTACTCAGATCAAGATATTGTAAATGTGTAAGCTTTCCAAGTTGATAAGGGATTTGTCCATGGATAAAATGATTGTTACCTAGATCCAGAGACAGTAAATTTGTAAGCTTTCCAAGATCAGAAGGAATGCTCCCACCAAATACACAATCAGAGAGATTGAGATATCTTAAATTGGTGAACGAGCCCATGAGTTCTAGGATGTGACTCCCTTGAAAATAATTATAGCTGAGATCTAAGTGTTCAATATTTTCCAGGGCAATCAATGAAGAGATATTGATTGCATCTCTCAAATGTTGTGTATCCGAACCACGGAGATGAAGCGTCTGAACATGACCAGTTTGATTGTTGCATTGAATGCCTTTCCATTTGCAACAGTCTCTGTTATTGCCATCGTCCCTCCATGTAGACAGCATGCCAGAGTCATCTATGAGGCCTTGTTTGAAGTTGAGGAGTGCTTGTCTCTCACTCTCAATGCACTTTATTTCTGCGCTATTGTGAAGCAAGTTGAATCCAAGAATGGATCCTGCAGCATGCAATAAAAGTAGCACAAGTGCATAAAATAGTTTCATAAAATAACTACTCATTATATTTTTGTTGATAAGAAATGACGAAGAGTAAAACAAAGATCGGTTACTGTGACCAGTTTTCTCGTTAATTGTGAAATATGAAAGATCGAGCCTGCGGCAGGATTTATATAGATGATAGTATGGCTAAATGACATAGTTGTTAATTCTCGTTCGCTTATCGAAGACACCAAAATAAGGAAATGTTTTCTTAAAAATAACTTTATTTTTAAAATCAAAATCAAAAAGAAAAATGAAAGGGAACAAAGCAACCACAAAATGTAAAAAGAAAAATCAAAAAGAACAAAGCAATCCTCCTCCTCAACAAGTTTGGATGAGTTACAACAAACACAAGAAAAAAATCAAAAGAAAAGTCAACTCAACAAGCTAATCCAACCTAACTCGTGCTTAATCAGTCAAATATATATGTTGAACCTATTTTAATAATAGGTTGGAAATCTAATCATATCTTGCTCTGTTTAGCGTATCAAATGGGTCAATTCAATGGATGGAATTTATTTTGTCATCTCTAATCAAAATCTCACAATCAGAACATTAATCATGGAAATCAAGATAAGGAGTTTAATGCTAAGAATAAATTCCTCAAAGTAATCCTTATTTTATAATCAGAATCTACCTATTAGACTGCATCAAGAACTTACAAAGATTAGATGTTAATTCAGTCAAATTTTATAGTTTCTTGAAATAATTGTTTAAATATATTTTTGGTCCATCAAATTTAGATTACTTTTGTTGTTGATCTCCCAAATTTCAATTTATTTTTAGTCCCTTAATTTCGAAAAGTTTTTTTTAGTCCTCCTCCTACAAATAAATGCCACAAATTATGCATTTAAACAGTCAAAAATTAGTCAAGAGGACCTAAAAAACATTTTTCAAATTTGAGAAACTAAAAAAGAAAAATTAAATTTAGAGGAAAAAAACAAAACTAATCCAAATGCAAAGAACCCAAAAACTTGTTTTAATTGAAAAAAATGATAAAAAAAAACATTTTAGAAAAATATGGAAAATCTTAATGTTTAAAATTACTACCATGTTCTAAAGTAAGGTCCTAATATATTTTCTAATTCAAGAGAATAAATGAAATGACAAAAATTCCTAAGTATGTAAAGGTTATATGAAGGAAAGGCAGAGAATGCACTTAGCCAATGTAATAAGACAAAATTGTGGGACAGCGTGGTAGTTGTTGTGGTTTCAAAGGTGATTGCGATGGTGAAAAAATAAAAAGAAGACAAATATGGTTAGTGACACTGTCTAGTACTCTTTTTTTGGTTTTAAAGAAAAAATTCTTTTTTTTTTCTAATGTTGTATATTATTGACTAAAATTTATTAAAAATTATAAATTTGGATTAGTGAGCTCTATTTCTCATTAATGATTATATATTTCTTAATTTAGATGTGAAACTATTAAAATTTATAATTTTTTAATTATAAATGTCAATCAATAACAGAAAAGAGTATTGCTAGTCTTCCTCCTCAAAGATAAAAATATGTGTAAGGTTTACAAGAGAAGAAAAATAAAACGAAGAGAGATGGAAATGTGTTACTTTCTGCAATTTAAATTTTCTTTCCATCTAATTTTTAAATTCAAATTTTAAACATTTTTAATCCTTTTTCATTTTCCTTCCTCTCTTCCAACACATACTTAAATTGCACGTTAGAGTATTTCTAAATCTTTCTAGCTAGGATTGATATCATACTAAGAAAAGTCTACTTAGAACTATATAATCAAAAAGATTTAGAAAACATTTTGCTAAATTTTGCTAAAGCACAGGAAATGCAAGCTTAATATGTCTTGATATAAAATTTCCACAAAGACTAACAATTTCAAAGTCTATACAATCATTTTACTTTTAAATTTGATGTGATTGTGTGCTTAATTTTCTAACCCATTAAAAGAGTTAGAAAACATAGAAGACGACAATATCATTTTTTTTTTGTCATATTTAAAAGTACTAATATATTTCGATATATATGTGATTTTCTTTTAAAAATTATAATGTATATATCACGCTATTTATTCAAAATATAATCTTTATATGACAATACAAAAAATATCAATATTTCATACTCATACAATCAGTATGAATATAATAAAAACTATAATTTATCTAATTATTATGATATATATCATTATTATATAACAATAACATTTACAATATTCGTATTCTATTACTATTAGACTCAAATAAAAATCAAATTCTCAACTATATTATTCGTTGAGAAATTCTTTTTACTAATTTCCTCTAATGTACTTATTGGTCTCCAAGCTCCACTCAATTTTTCACGGACTAACAAACAATCATTAATTCATTATATTGTATTATCTTTATAAATGTCTGTAATAATTTTATTTTTCATGTGTGCAAAGCACTTCGACAAATTTACTATTATATTTTCTTCGTTGGGTGTAAGTGTGACATATTAATCAATATTTTTAGGTAAAGACATTAAGTAATATTGTTAATTTGATATAACTTATATATTATAGTATTTTTAAAATGAATTACATAATTTTTTAAAAGGCAAGACGAGAATTCTATTTTCTAACAATAAAAGCTAATATAACCGGCACACCTCAAGAGGTGGTCCTTCCAACCATATACATTGTCTCGTAGTGAAAAAGAAGGAGAAGTCAATACATTTATTAGCTTATTTTCTGATCAACCCTCGTGGGTAAAGAAGCAATATAATTGAACTAATTTTCATAATCAAGCAATATTCCATGATGTTATTAATTAATTATTGGATAAATAATCATTTTTATCTCTGAATGTGTAAAATGTTGATAATTTTTTTTTTCAAAAGATGAAAATTCAAATTTTAGTCCCCGAAAGTGAAAAAATGTGACAAATTCATTTATCCGTTAATTTTCGCCAGTTACCGTTAATTAAAGAGTCTACGTGGCACATTCAGGGATAAATTTGTCAGCGCTCTACACATTTAAGGACGAATTTGTCAGTACTCGACCCAAAATATAATTTAATCTTCATCTTTTCCCTCTTTTTAATCGTTGCACACATAACATTACAATAAATACTTAAAAAAATAGGAAAGCAAACATAAGTTAGACTAAACATAATAATAAGCATAATATTAATTAATAAGCATAATCTATCTGTTGCTCTACAAAATTTATTGTGATAATGACAAAATCAAGTTTGGTCTAATTTTTTTGTAAAAATTAACTTAATGGTTGTGCATTTTTGTTTGAGTCTCATATTTTGGGTAAAATACTATCACATTAGAAATTTTAAAGCAAAATATGAGACAATATCATACCCAAAATATGAGACTCAAACAAAAAAATGAGACTCGACTTGTTTTTGTCACTACCTAATATTGTCACAATAGAAATTTCAGAGCAACAAAAATATTATGTTTATTAATCAATATTATGCTTATTATATTTGTTCTAACTTATATTTGCTTTCCTATTTTTTTAAGTATTTATTGTAATGTTATACTTGCAATAATTAAAAAATAGAGGAGATGAAGATTAAATTATATTTTGGGTAGAGCACTGACAAAGTCTTCTCTGAATGTGTAGAGTGCTGATAATATCGTCGCTAAATGTATTACGTAGGCTATTTTATTAATAGTACGGATTGATGGAAGGCGGGCTTGCTTGGAAGAGGGAGGGATATTTGTGTTTGTTCATGTCTTTGGGGGTGCAGGAATCAAAAAAGAAGATGCAGGAAGTAAAACCCCATTTACTTTTCTAACCAGTTATGTGGATTTCATGGTCTTAGTCATGGCTTAACTAAGGAAGTTGAATCATACACCTACATACCTGTATCCTACACCTCCCAATCACCTTTGAAATTATTAAATTACCCTTGATGAATTAACACTCCTTCCCCTCGACGGCGCAGCTCCCTCCCTAGCGATGCTCTTCCTCCCCCAACACGGCACACGTCCCCCCTGCTTCCTCTTTCGTTCCCTTCCCCGTTTGTCATCCAAGGTAAGCCCCTGCTTACTCTTTCGTCCCTTTGTAGTGGGTGTGGGTTTGGGTTCTGGTTTAGATGGGGGTGGGGATGGGGATGGGTTCCAAAACAGGCTTCTGGAATGTCTGTATGGGATTATTTTCACTTAATTTACTTCAAAATTTATACTTTTAGAGGTTACATGTCTCTTGAGTATGCTACTCACGGGCATTTCTCCATGAAATCATGTGTTTAGTTATGGTGTGATAGTGTTGAAGATTGTAAGTGGGAAGAGGATCGAAGATTTTTCAAACCTACAATATTAACTTATAACTTCGACAAGTAAGCATAATGATATAACTGCACTCACAATTTTGATTATCAGCATTTTATTATAGATTGAAAAGAGAGGGCTTTGGAACTATTGGATGAAGTGTTAAAGGAAAGGTTCACTCCTTTCGAAGCCTTATGATGCATACAAGTGGGCCTGTTATGCGTACTACAAAGACCAGAAGATAGGCCAGACATGTCATCAGTGCTTCTAATGCTGAATGGTGAGAAATTATTGTCCAACCCAAAGGTTCGGGGTTTTTGCACATAAGATGTTACACCTGAATCTGATTTTCTACCTACGAATCGCTTCTCAGCTAATCGAATATCAATCACAATGTTTGAAGCAAGATAGAATATGAAGGCCAAATATTGATAAGGTTTTCCTTTTGATCCAAGATAAATAGCATACTGAATTAGTGAGATAGCTTCTGTCCATGAATTATTCAATGCTATTATTGAATTCAGTGCATTTTCTGTTACTAGCTCCGGTTTTATCTCTGTTTCACTTATCTAGACACACAAACAAGTTAAGATATATACTTTTATGTAGACAATGATGTTTAATTGCAATTTGGTAGATTATGATTGTGAAAGCTTTTGTGGTTTTTTAAATTAGACAATTCGGATGATAACATTAAATAAATTGTGGAAGAATATCACATTAATTTGTATTCAAGGAATGAGCATTGAATAAGTTTGCATGGGCCTTCATCCTTGTGCATCAAAGAGATTGACTTTTTTAAATACCATGCATTCACCTTACATTGTACGAATATATAATCTGTTTGTCTGTTTTAAAATGGTATGCAAGTTAAGAACCATCAACAAAACAAGTCATGTTTCCATTTTATATTTCACAAGCAGTTAGAATATTGCATTTGGATTACAGAAGGGTGACGAGTTCAGAAGGGAGACATATTTTGGAATAGCACTTGGCCAATTTGAATCAACCATTTTATGTTATCACTATAAGTTTCCTAGCCATTTTTAGTCCTCACCAACTAATTCAAGTGAAGGATTTTGTGCTGACAGATTCCACGAACAGTAAATTATAGTCCCATTTGTGGCTGCTGTTTGATTATCAATGTGACATATTCCTCCCAAGATCGAAGATGTAAAACCTTGTTTCTTGCGAGGAGACGACATTCTTGTCATGTTGGAGGAGTCATTATCCTCAAATACTTCTTAGAATGGGACATCTGGACATAACTTGTAGGTTGTTTTAGAGGATGGTCTAGGAAAGGCATGACCTACATATTTTGTGCATAAAATTTTACTTCATGAATTATGAAATTGTGGTTAGTTGTGAGTACCTATCTACTTGAGATCTACTCAGTTCAGTCAAGGTATGTATCGAGGGTATTCACTATCCAGTGCTTCACATGGGTTGATGGGAAGGGATGCATAATTAAAGTAGATTACTTTAGCTACATCCAATAAATGCAATGTAATAATTATGCATCATTTTCCGTCAATCGATGTGAATGACCTTAGACTCTGAATGATTGAAAAGGGTACACAAATCTCTGGAATGAAAGTTGGATTGATGGATATGAAATTTGAAAAGGAATCACCTGTTTAAAAGCATTAATTCATTTGTCAACTGTTCCAGTCCTTGATCTAGGATATTTGACGTTGTGAGCATGTGTCTCGCTTCTATCCTATTCATCTATGTGGTGCCATTTGTTGTCGTTCACTAAGTTTTCATTACAAGCTTATTGAAGGAATAGCTGCAAAAAAATGTTTCAATTTAAAGACACAAATTTACAGTAATTAATCAGCTTAAATTGAATACTTCAAAGAAATCATGTTTAAAATTAGCACATAACTTATAAAATAATATATTTCAACATACTTTTTAATTACCATTAAGTAAATAATTTACTTATTGCGCGGGTGTATATCTAGGTATTCCTAAAATAAGAACTAGGCGATCATGGGACTTTATTGGGCCTCTTATATCTGTGCAATACAAGAGCCATACTTTCAAATTCTCGTTCAGTGATTGACTTGCGTAAACAGATACTTCATGAAAATTCTGAGATAATTCAGTGGTAGGGAGTCTTGGCAGAGCAGATCGAAGTGCATCAACAGGAGTCCAAGAGACTACGTGCGTGTTTGGATTCCAACCATGATCGATATTAGCTCCCAATATCATGGTGAATAATTGAAAAATAAGAAGCAATAAAGAGTTGATTTAATTTGCTCTTACCGTGAAAAATAATTGAATGTGGTGATTGTACTGCAAAACCAAACACGCTCTAACACAATGAATGCAAATATACTTGTAAGCCATTAAACAGCATGGCACATTGGTGTCTTGCATTCTTCAGTCTTTAGTCTTTACATGTACAAATATGCTTTAGAGTTCTTAGATGTGAGAACTAGAAGATGAAGCGTTGTTGAAGATGAAATATAAAATTATCACACTTTAGATCTCACAATTCTAAGCACTTGAATTAAAAACAAAAGCATTATAAATATATTATATATTATACAATCCAATCAAATCAAATCATAGAAAGTTTCTGGAAACAAGATTTTGCAATTCATTACTTAAATACAAAATATTTTAAACTGTAATACTAAAACATATCTTGCACTTGTTGCAACCAACGAATCTTTCATCCCAGATCAGAAGTGGGCAACACATCTGCAATAAACTGCAATTTTTTTTGCACAAGCATTAATAAATGTGAATACATATCATTATTCTGCAACAACAAATTTTATTCGGCTTTGTTAATAGAGGAGCTGTCTTTGCAGTTGCAAGAACTTGGGCAGGACTTGGTGGGATTGGGGAATCAAATCCCAAACACTTCACCTTTTTTAGTAGTGGGGCTGAGAGCACCACCTAAGCTCTAGGGGCAATAGCAAACCCTTTTAGAATCTTCAAATTAACAATTGAAAAACTCTCTTATAAATCAAGTCAATTACTCTGAAATCAACATATAAACAGTACGTAACTGTTACAAAAAATATCTGAGTAGTATAGAGTTACCAATATTATAAGTAAAAAATAAAACTACCAGTATTATAAAGATGTGTGGGCCATAAAACATGGTACTCATCTACTTATATGAGTGAATTATCGGAATCATATCTATATTTCCTAAAAATAAGGCTAATTCTTTTTTATGAGAAACAATTTCTCAATGACTTAATTCACTCGTTAAGAATCAAAATAGGAAATTTCGTAGGGAAGACACAAAAATGGTACACATTAAACTAAAAGAGTAATATGTTGTATTTAGGTATGAAACAATTTCTTTTAAAAAAGAAAATATCTCAATTAGATAACTTTTTCCTAACTCTTTTTTTATTACTTCACTATCAATTAAATGTAATCAAGGTTCCTATACTTTCATATTCATAAATTTGGTCTCTAACTTTAAAAAATTCGTGGATTTAGTCCATTATAACTAAGAATTCATCCTGTTTTTCAAAGTTTCAACTAAATCCACGTACTTTTTAAAGTTTGATAAACACAATTATGAATATACAAATATAGGGACCTTTGACCGAAAGTATAACAACTAAAACCATGTTCTTTCCATTTGTTAGTTAAGTAAGGAAGTATATAAATAAATAAAAAGTTAGGAAGAACAAATAATTTGGAAACTTCTAGCAATTAGATTACTGATAATATGAACTTTCTGTTCAAAAGACATATTAGTACCGTTTTTTTGTACATGAAGCAATTCTTGATAAATACAACTACGACAAAATATAAACCATGCATTTGAAAAATAGAAGCTACAACATACCTTTTTGCCTTGGAGACATCAGCAACACTTTGCCACATTCACAACAACCATACATATATGTAGCCTGTCAATCTGTTCAGGAATGTCTTGTAAGCATTTCTCCAAGGACGCCAAAGTAGTATTGGTCCTAATAAGCCCCAAAATCCAATGAAGTATCCAATCCCCAAGCTCATGTATAATGCTTCATAGAAAACAGAATCATCACCATTGACTGCTGATTCTTGAGGCTTTGCTGTTGTCTGTTCTCCATCTCCAGGACAACTTTTGTTAAGTTGTTCACCACAAAGATCAACATTTCCTTCAAAACTAGAGGCATCAAAGGTCTCAAAATGTCTTCCTGATGGGATTCTTCCGGAAAGATAATTGTTTGACAAGTCTAACTTGCCTAGACCATCAATTTCAGAAAGAGAAGAAGGAATTTGCCCAATGAAATGATTTGTTGATAAGTCAAGGGAGTCTAGTGAACATAAATTTCCGATCTCTGGAGGAATTTCTCCACTCAGATTGTTTCTTGATAAATTCAAAGAAACTAACCCAAGCAAATATCCAACCTCTTTTGGTATTTCACCTGTTAAATTATTACTTGAAAGATCAATGCTTTTGAGCTCTAACTCTGGATTCTTGAACCACCGTTCCACACCTTTCCACATCCATCTTATTTCAAGCGTATAATCTCCCTTTCTGTAATCACCATAAACTCTATAGTGAGTGCTATTATACCAATATACATGAGACATAGTATCACTTGACTTGATGCTCTGTTCAGACATGGTAGTCAAATTCTTTAAGCATGTTGGAATTCCTCTTGACAAGTTATTCCTTGAAAGATCCAACAATTGAATATGCTTCAAATAACAGAGATGAATGGGTAGATTTCCTGAGAGGTGATTTCCTCGCATGTTCAAGATTATCAATTGCTGCATACTTTCTCCAATCCATGATGGTATTGGACCCGACAACATATTTTCACTCAGGTCCAGCATAAATAAACTGCTGCAATTCTTCAAAGAAGAAGGCAACTCACCCATTAAACTATTGTTTCTTAAAACCAAGGCTTCCATATTAACAAGGGCACCCATGGACATAGGAATCTTCCCTGACAATTTATTGCTGCTTAAATCAAGAAACAGTAATTGCTTTACTAATATCCAACAATCGGGGAGTTGCCCCTTCATTTGATTGTGTGATAGATCTAAAGTGGCCAAATTTGCAGCTGTGCTTTGGTCACATAAGAATGAAAACAAATCTGAAAAATTATTTTCAGAGAGCATCAGCTCCGCAGCTTGTAGTAAAAATGACGGAATTTTACCCTCAAACTGATTTGAATTCAGAAGTATAGACGGTCTCTTAAGAAGCTTCAACGATATATTAGGAATTGCAGCAATGAGATAATTGTTGGACATATTTAACAATCTCATATTTTGCAAGTTATTCCAAAACCAGTCTGGTACAGAGTCATTAATCCCGTTATCAGAAATATCAAGTTCATACAAAGAACTTTGAGTCTTGAGCCAACTAGGAAAAGTGGGGCCCAACTTGCAAGATCGGAGTCCCAAGTATATTAATTTGAATAGAGGAACCCAACTAGGGACTAATTTCAGAGACAACGAGTTCTCTGATAGGTCCAAGGATTCCAATTTGGAAAAATTAGAAAGATGGGATTGAGTGACATCACCCTCCAAAGAATTCCCAGCCAAGGAAAGATCCTCCAACTCTGATAGCAATCCAATGCTTTTAGGTAACATGCCAGAAATTCGGTTATAATCTAAGGACAAAGTTTTAAATATGTGTCTGTTGCACCATGAAGAATTTTGGAAGAAGCTAGAAAATTCCCCATTCAACTTGTTATTTGAGAGGTATAACCCCTGCAATGTGCACATGTTACCAAAGAAAGATGGAATCTCGCCTTGCAGTTTGTTACGGGAGAGGTCAAGAACTTCAAGAGAGTTCATTACTTTCCCAAATCCATCTGGAATGGGACCTCCTAACATGTTAACATCAAGGAAAAGGTTATGAAGATTGGTGGTGGAGTTAAAGAGCCAGTAAAATATAGTTGATGATTTCAACAGATTTGAGGAGAGATCAAGGGTAACAAGAGAAGATGAAGAACTCATAATGGAAGTAGATGACATAAGAAAACTTCCATCCGTAAGACTACAATTATTCAAATAAAGATTTTGAAGTTTTGAGCTGAAGTTGCAACTACCTTGAAAGACTGATGATGTCATATTATTATAGGAAAGGTCAAGGATCACAAGAGAAGGAAAGCTTTGGCTGAGAGGAGATGACAAAAAAATGTTATTATCACGAAGATAAAGCTCCTGAAGATTAAGGCTAAAGTTTGACAATAGTTGAAATGTTGAGGATGTCAGCTTATTATAAGAAAGATCAAGGACGGTAAGAGCAGTGGAAAAGTTGGAAGGTGAATAAAACAGAGATTGAATATTTGTATCTGAAAGAGAACAATCAAATAGCCTCAACTCTCTTAAGTTTGGAATAAGCTTGCTGATCATTTGTAGCCAGTGATGAGAAGAGGAAAGGTTGTGTAGGGAATTTAGCTTAAGTTTTGTCAAGGAAGAGAGATAAGTCAACCACTCTGCATCCTTAGATTTGAAATCAAAATTTCCACCAAGTCCAAGAGTGTGCAACAAAGGAAGATTCCCAACCTGAAAAGGGAGTGCTCCCGAAAATGAATTCATCCCCCCAAGATCAAGATACCTCAACTGTGAGAGATTTCCAAGTTGATAAGGGAGTTCCCCATCGAGATAATTATTACTCAGATCAAGATATTGTAAATGTGTAAGCTTTCCAAGTTGATAAGGGATTTGTCCATGGATAAAATGATTGTTACCTAGATCCAGAGACAGTAAATTTGTAAGCTTTCCAAGATCAGAAGGAATGCTCCCACCAAATACACAATCAGAGAGATTGAGATATCTTAAATTGGTGAACGAGCCCATGAGTTCTAGGATGTGACTCCCTTGAAAATAATTATAGCTGAGATCTAAGTGTTCAATATTTTCCAGGGCAATCAATGAAGAGATATTGATTGCATCTCTCAAATGTTGTGTATCCGAACCACGGAGATGAAGCGTCTGAACATGACCAGTTTGATTGTTGCATTGAATGCCTTTCCATTTGCAACAGTCTCTGTTATTGCCATCGTCCCTCCATGTAGACAGCATGCCAGAGTCATCTATGAGGCCTTGTTTGAAGTTGAGGAGTGCTTGTCTCTCACTCTCAATGCACTTTATTTCTGCGCTATTGTGAAGCAAGTTGAATCCAAGAATGGATCCTGCAGCATGCAATAAAAGTAGCACAAGTGCATAAAATAGTTTCATAAAATAACTACTCATTATATTTTTGTTGATAAGAAATGACGAAGAGTAAAACAAAGATCGGTTACTGTGACCAGTTTTCTCGTTAATTGTGAAATATGAAAGATCGAGCCTGCGGCAGGATTTATATAGATGATAGTATGGCTAAATGACATAGTTGTTAATTCTCGTTCGCTTATCGAAGACACCAAAATAAGGAAATGTTTTCTTAAAAATAACTTTATTTTTAAAATCAAAATCAAAAAGAAAAATGAAAGGGAACAAAGCAACCACAAAATGTAAAAAGAAAAATCAAAAAGAACAAAGCAATCCTCCTCCTCAACAAGTTTGGATGAGTTACAACAAACACAAGAAAAAAATCAAAAGAAAAGTCAACTCAACAAGCTAATCCAACCTAACTCGTGCTTAATCAGTCAAATATATATGTTGAACCTATTTTAATAATAGGTTGGAAATCTAATCATATCTTGCTCTGTTTAGCGTATCAAATGGGTCAATTCAATGGATGGAATTTATTTTGTCATCTCTAATCAAAATCTCACAATCAGAACATTAATCATGGAAATCAAGATAAGGAGTTTAATGCTAAGAATAAATTCCTCAAAGTAATCCTTATTTTATAATCAGAATCTACCTATTAGACTGCATCAAGAACTTACAAAGATTAGATGTTAATTCAGTCAAATTTTATAGTTTCTTGAAATAATTGTTTAAATATATTTTTGGTCCATCAAATTTAGATTACTTTTGTTGTTGATCTCCCAAATTTCAATTTATTTTTAGTCCCTTAATTTCGAAAAGTTTTTTTTAGTCCTCCTCCTACAAATAAATGCCACAAATTATGCATTTAAACAGTCAAAAATTAGTCAAGAGGACCTAAAAAACATTTTTCAAATTTGAGAAACTAAAAAAGAAAAATTAAATTTAGAGGAAAAAAACAAAACTAATCCAAATGCAAAGAACCCAAAAACTTGTTTTAATTGAAAAAAATGATAAAAAAAAACATTTTAGAAAAATATGGAAAATCTTAATGTTTAAAATTACTACCATGTTCTAAAGTAAGGTCCTAATATATTTTCTAATTCAAGAGAATAAATGAAATGACAAAAATTCCTAAGTATGTAAAGGTTATATGAAGGAAAGGCAGAGAATGCACTTAGCCAATGTAATAAGACAAAATTGTGGGACAGCGTGGTAGTTGTTGTGGTTTCAAAGGTGATTGCGATGGTGAAAAAATAAAAAGAAGACAAATATGGTTAGTGACACTGTCTAGTACTCTTTTTTTGGTTTTAAAGAAAAAATTCTTTTTTTTTTCTAATGTTGTATATTATTGACTAAAATTTATTAAAAATTATAAATTTGGATTAGTGAGCTCTATTTCTCATTAATGATTATATATTTCTTAATTTAGATGTGAAACTATTAAAATTTATAATTTTTTAATTATAAATGTCAATCAATAACAGAAAAGAGTATTGCTAGTCTTCCTCCTCAAAGATAAAAATATGTGTAAGGTTTACAAGAGAAGAAAAATAAAACGAAGAGAGATGGAAATGTGTTACTTTCTGCAATTTAAATTTTCTTTCCATCTAATTTTTAAATTCAAATTTTAAACATTTTTAATCCTTTTTCATTTTCCTTCCTCTCTTCCAACACATACTTAAATTGCACGTTAGAGTATTTCTAAATCTTTCTAGCTAGGATTGATATCATACTAAGAAAAGTCTACTTAGAACTATATAATCAAAAAGATTTAGAAAACATTTTGCTAAATTTTGCTAAAGCACAGGAAATGCAAGCTTAATATGTCTTGATATAAAATTTCCACAAAGACTAACAATTTCAAAGTCTATACAATCATTTTACTTTTAAATTTGATGTGATTGTGTGCTTAATTTTCTAACCCATTAAAAGAGTTAGAAAACATAGAAGACGACAATATCATTTTTTTTTTGTCATATTTAAAAGTACTAATATATTTCGATATATATGTGATTTTCTTTTAAAAATTATAATGTATATATCACGCTATTTATTCAAAATATAATCTTTATATGACAATACAAAAAATATCAATATTTCATACTCATACAATCAGTATGAATATAATAAAGACTATAATTTATCTAATTATTATGATATATATATATATATATATATCATTATTATATAACAATAACATGCATTTACAATATTCGTATTCTATTACTATTAGACTCAAATAAAAATCAAATTCTCAACTATATTATTCGTTGAGAAATTCTTTTTACTAATTTCCTCTAATGTACTTATTGGTCTCCAAGCTCCACTCAATTTTTCACGGACTAACAAACAATCATTAATTCATTATATTGTATTATCTTTATAAATGTCTGTAATAATTTTATTTTTCATGTGTGCAAAGCACTTCGACAAATTTACTATTATATTTTCTTCGTTGGGTGTAAGTGTGACATATTAATCAATATTTTTAGGTAAAGACATTAAGTAATATTGTTAATTTGATATAACTTATATATTATAGTATTTTTAAAATGAATTACATAATTTTTTAAAAGGCAAGACGAGAATTCTATTTTCTAACAATAAAAGCTAATATAACCGGCACACCTCAAGAGGTGGTCCTTCCAACCATATACATTGTCTCGTAGTGAAAAAGAAGGAGAAGTCAATACATTTATTAGCTTATTTTCTGATCAACCCTCGTGGGTAAAGAAGCAATATAATTGAACTAATTTTCATAATCAAGCAATATTCCATGATGTTATTAATTAATTATTGGATAAATAATCATTTTTATCTCTGAATGTGTAAAATGTTGATAATTTTTTTTTTCAAAAGATGAAAATTCAAATTTTAGTCCCCGAAAGTGAAAAAATGTGACAAATTCATTTATCCGTTAATTTTCGCCAGTTACCGTTAATTAAAGAGTCTACGTGGCACATTCAGGGATAAATTTGTCAGCGCTCTACACATTTAAGGACGAATTTGTCAGTACTCGACCCAAAATATAATTTAATCTTCATCTTTTCCCTCTTTTTAATCGTTGCACACATAACATTACAATAAATACTTAAAAAAATAGGAAAGCAAACATAAGTTAGACTAAACATAATAATAAGCATAATATTAATTAATAAGCATAATCTATCTGTTGCTCTACAAAATTTATTGTGATAATGACAAAATCAAGTTTGGTCTAATTTTTTTGTAAAAATTAACTTAATGGTTGTGCATTTTTGTTTGAGTCTCATATTTTGGGTAAAATACTATCACATTAGAAATTTTAAAGCAAAATATGAGACAATATCATACCCAAAATATGAGACTCAAACAAAAAAATGAGACTCGACTTGTTTTTGTCACTACCTAATATTGTCACAATAGAAATTTCAGAGCAACAAAAATATTATGTTTATTAATCAATATTATGCTTATTATATTTGTTCTAACTTATATTTGCTTTCCTATTTTTTTAAGTATTTATTGTAATGTTATACTTGCAATAATTAAAAAATAGAGGAGATGAAGATTAAATTATATTTTGGGTAGAGCACTGACAAAGTCTTCTCTGAATGTGTAGAGTGCTGATAATATCGTCGCTAAATGTATTACGTAGGCTATTTTATTAATAGTACGGATTGATGGAAGGCGGGCTTGCTTGGAAGAGGGAGGGATATTTGTGTTTGTTCATGTCTTTGGGGGTGCAGGAATCAAAAAAGAAGATGCAGGAAGTAAAACCCCATTTACTTTTCTAACCAGTTATGTGGATTTCATGGTCTTAGTCATGGCTTAACTAAGGAAGTTGAATCATACACCTACATACCTGTATCCTACACCTCCCAATCACCTTTGAAATTATTAAATTACCCTTGATGAATTAACACTCCTTCCCCTCGACGGCGCAGCTCCCTCCCTAGCGATGCTCTTCCTCCCCCAACACGGCACACGTCCCCCCTGCTTCCTCTTTCGTTCCCTTCCCCGTTTGTCATCCAAGGTAAGCCCCTGCTTACTCTTTCGTCCCTTTGTAGTGGGTGTGGGTTTGGGTTCTGGTTTAGATGGGGGTGGGGATGGGGATGGGTTCCAAAACAGGCTTCTGGAATGTCTGTATGGGATTATTTTCACTTAATTTACTTCAAAATTTATACTTTTAGAGGTTACATGTCTCTTGAGTATGCTACTCACGGGCATTTCTCCATGAAATCATGTGTTTAGTTATGGTGTGATAGTGTTGAAGATTGTAAGTGGGAAGAGGATCGAAGATTTTTCAAACCTACAATATTAACTTATAACTTCGACAAGTAAGCATAATGATATAACTGCACTCACAATTTTGATTATCAGCATTTTATTATAGATTGAAAAGAGAGGGCTTTGGAACTATTGGATGAAGTGTTAAAGGAAAGGTTCACTCCTTTCGAAGCCTTATGATGCATACAAGTGGGCCTGTTATGCGTACTACAAAGACCAGAAGATAGGCCAGACATGTCATCAGTGCTTCTAATGCTGAATGGTGAGAAATTATTGTCCAACCCAAAGGTTCGGGGTTTTTGCACATAAGATGTTACACCTGAATCTGATTTTCTACCTACGAATCGCTTCTCAGCTAATCGAATATCAATCACAATGTTTGAAGCAAGATAGAATATGAAGGCCAAATATTGATAAGGTTTTCCTTTTGATCCAAGATAAATAGCATACTGAATTAGTGAGATAGCTTCTGTCCATGAATTATTCAATGCTATTATTGAATTCAGTGCATTTTCTGTTACTAGCTCCGGTTTTATCTCTGTTTCACTTATCTAGACACACAAACAAGTTAAGATATATACTTTTATGTAGACAATGATGTTTAATTGCAATTTGGTAGATTATGATTGTGAAAGCTTTTGTGGTTTTTTAAATTAGACAATTCGGATGATAACATTAAATAAATTGTGGAAGAATATCACATTAATTTGTATTCAAGGAATGAGCATTGAATAAGTTTGCATGGGCCTTCATCCTTGTGCATCAAAGAGATTGACTTTTTTAAATACCATGCATTCACCTTACATTGTACGAATATATAATCTGTTTGTCTGTTTTAAAATGGTATGCAAGTTAAGAACCATCAACAAAACAAGTCATGTTTCCATTTTATATTTCACAAGCAGTTAGAATATTGCATTTGGATTACAGAAGGGTGACGAGTTCAGAAGGGAGACATATTTTGGAATAGCACTTGGCCAATTTGAATCAACCATTTTATGTTATCACTATAAGTTTCCTAGCCATTTTTAGTCCTCACCAACTAATTCAAGTGAAGGATTTTGTGCTGACAGATTCCACGAACAGTAAATTATAGTCCCATTTGTGGCTGCTGTTTGATTATCAATGTGACATATTCCTCCCAAGATCGAAGATGTAAAACCTTGTTTCTTGCGAGGAGACGACATTCTTGTCATGTTGGAGGAGTCATTATCCTCAAATACTTCTTAGAATGGGACATCTGGACATAACTTGTAGGTTGTTTTAGAGGATGGTCTAGGAAAGGCATGACCTACATATTTTGTGCATAAAATTTTACTTCATGAATTATGAAATTGTGGTTAGTTGTGAGTACCTATCTACTTGAGATCTACTCAGTTCAGTCAAGGTATGTATCGAGGGTATTCACTATCCAGTGCTTCACATGGGTTGATGGGAAGGGATGCATAATTAAAGTAGATTACTTTAGCTACATCCAATAAATGCAATGTAATAATTATGCATCATTTTCCGTCAATCGATGTGAATGACCTTAGACTCTGAATGATTGAAAAGGGTACACAAATCTCTGGAATGAAAGTTGGATTGATGGATATGAAATTTGAAAAGGAATCACCTGTTTAAAAGCATTAATTCATTTGTCAACTGTTCCAGTCCTTGATCTAGGATATTTGACGTTGTGAGCATGTGTCTCGCTTCTATCCTATTCATCTATGTGGTGCCATTTGTTGTCGTTCACTAAGTTTTCATTACAAGCTTATTGAAGGAATAGCTGCAAAAAAATGTTTCAATTTAAAGACACAAATTTACAGTAATTAATCAGCTTAAATTGAATACTTCAAAGAAATCATGTTTAAAATTAGCACATAACTTATAAAATAATATATTTCAACATACTTTTTAATTACCATTAAGTAAATAATTTACTTATTGCGCGGGTGTATATCTAGGTATTCCTAAAATAAGAACTAGGCGATCATGGGACTTTATTGGGCCTCTTATATCTGTGCAATACAAGAGCCATACTTTCAAATTCTCGTTCAGTGATTGACTTGCGTAAACAGATACTTCATGAAAATTCTGAGATAATTCAGTGGTAGGGAGTCTTGGCAGAGCAGATCGAAGTGCATCAACAGGAGTCCAAGAGACTACGTGCGTGTTTGGATTCCAACCATGATCGATATTAGCTCCCAATATCATGGTGAATAATTGAAAAATAAGAAGCAATAAAGAGTTGATTTAATTTGCTCTTACCGTGAAAAATAATTGAATGTGGTGATTGTACTGCAAAACCAAACACGCTCTAACACAATGAATGCAAATATACTTGTAAGCCATTAAACAGCATGGCACATTGGTGTCTTGCATTCTTCAGTCTTTAGTCTTTACATGTACAAATATGCTTTAGAGTTCTTAGATGTGAGAACTAGAAGATGAAGCGTTGTTGAAGATGAAATATAAAATTATCACACTTTAGATCTCACAATTCTAAGCACTTGAATTAAAAACAAAAGCATTATAAATATATTATATATTATACAATCCAATCAAATCAAATCATAGAAAGTTTCTGGAAACAAGATTTTGCAATTCATTACTTAAATACAAAATATTTTAAACTGTAATACTAAAACATATCTTGCACTTGTTGCAACCAACGAATCTTTCATCCCAGATCAGAAGTGGGCAACACATCTGCAATAAACTGCAATTTTTTTGCACAAGCATTAATAAATGTGAATACATATCATTATTCTGCAACAACAAATTTTATTCGGCTTTGTTAATAGAGGAGCTGTCTTTGCAGTTGCAAGAACTTGGGCAGGACTTGGTGGGATTGGGGAATCAAATCCCAAACACTTCACCTTTTTTAGTAGTGGGGCTGAGAGCACCACCTAAGCTCTAGGGGCAATAGCAAACCCTTTTAGAATCTTCAAATTAACAATTGAAAAACTCTCTTATAAATCAAGTCAATTACTCTGAAATCAACATATAAACAGTACGTAACTGTTACAAAAAATATCTGAGTAGTATAGAGTTACCAATATTATAAGTAAAAAATAAAACTACCAGTATTATAAAGATGTGTGGGCCATAAAACATGGTACTCATCTACTTATATGAGTGAATTATCGGAATCATATCTATATTTCCTAAAAATAAGGCTAATTCTTTTTTATGAGAAACAATTTCTCAATGACTTAATTCACTCGTTAAGAATCAAAATAGGAAATTTCGTAGGGAAGACACAAAAATGGTACACATTAAACTAAAAGAGTAATATGTTGTATTTAGGTATGAAACAATTTCTTTTAAAAAAGAAAATATCTCAATTAGATAACTTTTTCCTAACTCTTTTTTTATTACTTCACTATCAATTAAATGTAATCAAGGTTCCTATACTTTCATATTCATAAATTTGGTCTCTAACTTTAAAAAATTCGTGGATTTAGTCCATTATAACTAAGAATTCATCCTGTTTTTCAAAGTTTCAACTAAATCCACGTACTTTTTAAAGTTTGATAAACACAATTATGAATATACAAATATAGGGACCTTTGACCGAAAGTATAACAACTAAAACCATGTTCTTTCCATTTGTTAGTTAAGTAAGGAAGTATATAAATAAATAAAAAGTTAGGAAGAACAAATAATTTGGAAACTTCTAGCAATTAGATTACTGATAATATGAACTTTCTGTTCAAAAGACATATTAGTACCGTTTTTTTGTACATGAAGCAATTCTTGATAAATACAACTACGACAAAATATAAACCATGCATTTGAAAAATAGAAGCTACAACATACCTTTTTGCCTTGGAGACATCAGCAACACTTTGCCACATTCACAACAACCATACATATATGTAGCCTGTCAATCTGTTCAGGAATGTCTTGTAAGCATTTCTCCAAGGACGCCAAAGTAGTATTGGTCCTAATAAGCCCCAAAATCCAATGAAGTATCCAATCCCCAAGCTCATGTATAATGCTTCATAGAAAACAGAATCATCACCATTGACTGCTGATTCTTGAGGCTTTGCTGTTGTCTGTTCTCCATCTCCAGGACAACTTTTGTTAAGTTGTTCACCACAAAGATCAACATTTCCTTCAAAACTAGAGGCATCAAAGGTCTCAAAATGTCTTCCTGATGGGATTCTTCCGGAAAGATAATTGTTTGACAAGTCTAACTTGCCTAGACCATCAATTTCAGAAAGAGAAGAAGGAATTTGCCCAATGAAATGATTTGTTGATAAGTCAAGGGAGTCTAGTGAACATAAATTTCCGATCTCTGGAGGAATTTCTCCACTCAGATTGTTTCTTGATAAATTCAAAGAAACTAACCCAAGCAAATATCCAACCTCTTTTGGTATTTCACCTGTTAAATTATTACTTGAAAGATCAATGCTTTTGAGCTCTAACTCTGGATTCTTGAACCACCGTTCCACACCTTTCCACATCCATCTTATTTCAAGCGTATAATCTCCCTTTCTGTAATCACCATAAACTCTATAGTGAGTGCTATTATACCAATATACATGAGACATAGTATCACTTGACTTGATGCTCTGTTCAGACATGGTAGTCAAATTCTTTAAGCATGTTGGAATTCCTCTTGACAAGTTATTCCTTGAAAGATCCAACAATTGAATACGCTTCAAATAACAGAGATGAGTGGGTAGATTTCCTGAGAGGTGATTTCCTCGCATGTTCAAGATTATCAATTGCTGCATACTTTCTCCAATCCATGATGGTATTGGACCCGACAACATATTCACTCAGGTCCAGCATAAATAAACTGCTGCAATTCTTCAAAGAAGAAGGCAACTTACCCATTAAACCATTGTTTCGTAAAACCAAGGCTTCCATATTAACAAGGGCGCCCATGGACATAGGAATCTTCCCTGACAATTGATTGCTGCTTAAATCAAGAAACAGTAATCGCTTTAGTGAATTCCAACAATCTGGGAGTTGCCCCTTTATTTGATTGTATGATAGATCTAAAATGGCCAAATTTGCAGCTGTACTTTGGTCACATAAGAATGAAAACAAATCTGAAAAATTATTTTCAGAGAGCATCAGCTCGTTAGCTTGTAGTAAAAATGACGGAATTTTACCCTCAAACTGATTTGAATTTAGAAGTATAGACAGTCTGGCACGAAGCTTCAACGATATATTAGGAATTGCACCAATGAGAGAATTGTGAGAGATATTTAACAAATCCATATTTTGCAAGTTATTCCAAAACCAGTCTGGTACAGAGTCATTAATCCCGTTATCAGAAATATCAAGCTCAGACAACGAACTTTGAGTCTTGAGCCAACTAGGAAAAGTGAGGCCCAACTTGAAAGATCTGAGTGCCAATGATTCTAATTGGAATGGAGGAACCCAACTCGAGACAAATTTCAGAGACAACGAGCTCTCTGATAGGTACAAGGATTTTAATTTGGAAAAATTAGAAAGATGGGATTGAGTGACGTCACCCTCCAAAGAATTCCCAGCCAAGTAAAGATCCTCCAACTCTGATAGCAATCCAATGCTTTCAGGTACCATGCCAGTAATCTGATTATAAGATAAATCCAAACTCTTAAATATGTATCTGTTGCACCATGAAGAATTTTGGAAGAAGCTAGAAATTTCCCCATTCAACTTGTTATTTGAGAGGTCTAAACCTTGCAATGCGCACATGTTCCCAAAAAAGGGTTGAATCTCGCCTTGCAGTTTGTTATTAGAGAGGTCAAGAACTTCAAGAGAGTTCATTACTTCACCAACTCCATCTGGAATGGGACCTTCTAAGATGTTATCATCAAGGAAAAGGTTATGAAGATTGGTGGTGGAGTTAAAGAGCCAGTAAAATATAGTTGATGATTTCAACAGATTTGAGGAGAGATCAAGGGTAACAAGAGAAGATGAAGAACTCATAATGGAAGTAGATGACATAAGAAAACTTCCATCCGTAAGACTACAATTTTGCAAATCAAGATTTTCAAGTTTTGGGCTGAAGTTGAAACTACCTAGAAAGACTGATGATGTCATATTATTAAAGGAAAGGTCAAGGATCACAAGAGAAGGGAAGTTTGACAATAGTTGAAATATTGAGGATGTAAGCTTATTTGAAGAAAGATCAAGGATGGTAAGAGCAGTGGAAAAATTGGAAGGTGAATAAAACAGAGATTGAATATTTGTATCTGAAAGAGAACAATCAAATAGCCTCAACTCTCTTAAGTTTGGAATAAGCTTGCTGATCATTTGTAGCCAGTGATGAGAAGAGGAAAGGTTGTGTAGGGAACTTAGCTTAAGTTTTGTCAAGGAAGAGAGATTAGTCAACCACTCTGCATCCTTAGATTTGACATCAAAATTGCCACCAAGTCCAAGAGTGTGCAACAAAGGAAGATTCCCAACCTGGAAAGGGAGTGCTCCCGAAAATGAATTTGCACCAAGATCAAGATACCTCAACTGGGAGAGATTTCCAAGTTGATAAGGGATTTCCCCATCGAGATCATTATCACTTAGATCCAGATACTGTAAATGTTTAAGCTTTCCAAGTTGATAAGGGATTTGTCCATGGAGATATTTATTGTTACCTAGATCCAGAGACAGTAAATGTGTAAGCTTTCCAAGATCAGAAGGAATGGTCCTAACCAATACACAATCAGAGAGATTGAGATATCTTAAATTGGTGAACGAGCCCATGAGTTCTAGGATGTAACTATCTGGAAATGAATTAGAGCTGAGATCCAAGTGTTCAATATTTTCCAGGGCAATCAATGAAGAGATATTGATTGCACCTTTCAAATACTGTGTACCATGACCTCGGAGATGAAGCATCTCAACATGACCAGTTTGATTGTTGCATTGAATGCCTTTCCATTTGCAACAGTCTCTGTTATTGCCATCGTCCCTCCATGAAGACAGAATGCCATAGGGATCTATGAGGCCATGTTTGAAGTTGAGGAGTGCTTGTCTCTCACTCTCAATGCACTTTATTTCTGCGCTATTGGGAAGCAAGTTGAATCCAAGAATGGATCCTGCAGCATGCAATAAAAGCAGCACAAGTGCATAAAGTAGTTTCTTAAAATAACTACTCATTATATGTTTGTTGATAAGAAATGACTGAGTAAAACAAAGATCGGTTACTATGATCAGTTTTCTCTTTAATTGTGAAGTATGAAAGATCGAGCCTGCGGCAGGATTTATATAGCTCATAGTATGGCTAAATGACAGAGTTTTTAATTCTCGTTCACTTATAGAAGACAACAATATAAAGAAATTCTCTTGAAAAAACTTTATTTTTAAAATTAAAATACGAAAACTCCATATACGATTTTTATATATTTTAATTTCCTTTCTTACCCTCACGTGATAAGCAATTTAAACCTGTTTTTGTTTGTATGATTTATTGTACCATTATTTATTCATATTTCTTATAAGTTGTGATTTGATTTTTTTCTTTAATTAAGACATGACTTTTAAAAAATTACTCTTACAAAGTCTTACCATTCCTAATGGGAAAAAATTTAGAATTTATAATAAAAAATTCAATAATTTTATAATTGTGTGATAAAATTATTTTATATATTAACTACAAATTCATCAAGCTCTACTTCATATTGGACAAAAAATATGATGTTAAAAATTTTAATAAGTAAAAAATATAAGTATGATTTTATTTTTATATTATCAAGGGAATGTTTATAATGCCACTAAATGACAAGTGAGCTGCACATTAAAGTATTTGAGTTTATCATTTTAACCAGGGCACAAAGTGAGAAAAGTATATGTAAAATTAAAACAAATAAGGCTTAAACAACCTTTTGACTCCTACAAATTAGTGTTTTTTTTTTGTTTTTGTCTTTCAAAGTATTTTTTTAGTCCTATTAAAAAAATTAAAAATATAGTCCCTATTGTCAAATAAAAACATTAATTGATGACATAACATGTAGTTACATTAATAGTCCATTGACTTGTCATGTTAATAAAGATGTTAGCAATAAATCATGTGTAATTATTTTTGGTAAATTATGTTTCTAAATCTATCATCAACTAATCTAACATCATCAATTATTTTGAACATATGAGAATTTGAAAATTCAGTTTACTAAAAAAAACTACACATGTTAGACTGTCAAACTCATTGGTAATGTGACAAATCAATGAACTATCAACATCATTGTTACATAATCATTAAATGTTGATAAGTTGATAGTTGATGGCAAGGACTAAAACCAAATATTTAAATTACAAAGACTAAATATATAAAAAAAAAAACTTTAAAGTACTAAAAGAATCCCTAATTTTATAGGGATCAAAAAATTATTTAAGCCCACCAAGAAATATGATGTGTTATTTTGCCAAAGTACAAGAAATGCAAGACTAATTTGTCTTTACATGAATGCTTTGCATAGACTAGGAATTTCAAGTCTTTGCACTTGTCCCCAAGAAATAAATAAAAAAAGTCTTTGCACTTGTTTTTAAATTCACCAATGGAAGGGAGATATTATGCATTAGTTAAAACAAACTTTTTGCATCGATTCTACAACCAATGTGTAAATCTTGTTTATGTAAAATATATTCCCTATCTTTCATCAGTTGTTTGTAACCAACATAGAAAGTGTCTTTCTATGTTAGTTATGGAACAACCAATGTAAAATTGCCACTCCTTATGTCATCAATTTCTCTCGCACCATAATCAACCCACATCCACACCAAAATCACACCTCAATTGTTCTTTTCCCCCATCCAGATCATCAGTCTTAAAACTCATGAAAGAAAAACGAAAGGGAACCAAGCAACCACAAAATGTAAAAACAAAAACTAAAAAGAAAAAAAAAAACAATCCTTCTCCTCAACAAGTAAGTTTGGATGAGTTACAACAAATACTAGAAAAAAAATCAAAAGAAAGGTCAACCTGACAAATTGATCAAACCTAACTCCCACATAACCTGACGAATATATAGGTTGAACCTATTTTAATAATAGGTTGGAAATCTAAACTTAACTTGCTCTGTTTAGCATATTAAATTGGTCAATCCAATGGATTGAACTTATTTTGTCATCCCTCATCAAAATCTCACAATTAGAATATTGATCATGGAAATCAAGATAAGGAGCTTTATGCTAATAATAAATTCCTCAAAGTAATCCTTATTTTTTATTTATCAAAATCTACCTATTAGGCTACATCAAGAACTTACAAAGATTAGGTCTTAATTCAATCAAATTTCATAGTTTCTTGAAATAATTGTTTAAATATATTTTTGGTCCATCAAATTTAGATTACTTTTGTTGTCACTACTACACAATGCACAATTAACGTCGGTCATTTAAGGCCTTCAAAGTCGGTTTTTAGACCGACTTTGTACGGAACGACATTAAAAAAAATGCTACAACGTCGGTTTTTAGAAAGACCGACTTAGAATTTATTTATTTATTTTAAAAAAAATCGTACATTTTAAGACGATTATTTTCAAAAACCGACTTAGAATATCAACATTCAAAGACGATTTTTACAAAATAACCGACTTTGAATGGCAGGATACAAAGACGGTTATTTGAAAAATTGACTTTGAATGTTGATATCCTAAGTCGGTTTTTTAAAATAACCGACTTAGAATGTACTATTTTTTTTTTTTAAAAACAATAAATAAATAAATTTGTAATTTACCCTTTTGAAAGAGTGGTACAAAGGGATAGTATGCAGCCTTGGAGTTTTACCCTTTGGGTGGAGATCATATATATTACTTTGCCAATGTATTAACATTGTGAGTAGTATGCACACTCAATCAAATTGTGTGCAAGGTTACTTTTTATGTGCAACTAAGTCAAACACATCAATCAAACATTCATAAGAATTTAAACCAATATCAGCAAAAATAAAATTATGGTTACATACAAGTTACAGTGTAAGTAATAATTAATGGTTTAGTATTGGTGTAATATTATATAATACAAATTCTATTAACTAACAACTTTAATTTGAAGGATAAAAACTCACAGGGACAGAACGGGGGATGGGTCTAGGCTGTGTTACAGGCTTCTTAGAAGAAAGTGGATGTGCCTCATCATCAGAAGATGAATCGTCGTTCATTACCATGGCTGAAGGGACACTTTTAGCAGCTCTCAAGTAGGTACCAAATGGAGTATCATTAGCAGCCAAAGATCTCGCTGACCTGTTTCTTGTGATGTGGTTTCTTTTTGTTGTTCTGCAGATTGGTCTGGCTTTTCTGTTGCAACTTATTTTCTGAATGAAATATAAAAACAAGTAGATAATCAGTG
>CM023956.1:26202741-26234301 GCA_013407115.1 Glycine latifolia
CACTTATCCAATATCAGATAATTGCTATGAAGTTTCAAAAATATCAAACCAATAAAAAAATTCCATAAAATATTGTACCCAAAAACAATGTCACAAAATAAAATAAAAACTATAAATAGCCTATTCAGTCTAAACTGTGCATTAGCTGATAATATAGTTTCAATAATCAATTTAATCTACAAATATATATATATATATATATATATATATATGAATGTTACGATAAATTAATTCAACCCAAGTCATGTATGTCTGTGCTAATTTATCAATAAGTACTGTAGTTTCAGACAGACTCTAACATTAACCATCATTTATTAAAATTGAGAATTAAGTATTATGATATATTTTATTTGGATTTTTATTTGCATATGTTTTAAATGCTAATTAAAAACCTATAAAATAATTTTTTATTTTAGTTTTGAGTGTCATAAAGTTATGATAGTATATTTACTTAATACTGATGTATGTATTATTTAATTATTATTATTATTATTTTATTATTATTATTACTATTATATTAATACTTGTTTGACCATATTTTAATATAGTTAAACCAATGAATCTTGTGTCTTGATCGATTCAGTTTTGAAAATATTGATAAAATCATAATGTGAATGTCATATGTTTACTAATAAGATTTTGATAGTCTCATACGTTATCCATGCATAAACATAGGCATGGCAATAGGGTGGGGCGGTATCCTCCGTCCCCGTCCCCGATTCAAAACCCACTCCTCGCTCCGCCCCCATTCCCCGTCAGGTTTGAAAATCCAGACCCATTCTCACCCTCGTTGGGGATCGGATTTTCCCCGCCCCGCCCCGCTATTTGAATAAAATTAAATAAAAAATATAAAAATAATATAACTTTTTTTATTGAAAAAATCGAATAAAAATGCTAATTATGTAACAAAAAAAAGAACAAACTCATATTCAAAATATTGGATCATAATTTAAAAATTACAAAATAAAATCAATCAATTCAATTAAAATCATTATGAGGTCAATTGAAGGACGAAGGTCACAATTTAAGAGCTGTATGAGCCAGCCATGGTGATAAATTACCAAGAGCTATCAAAGGAATGAAAGGTTAATTTACTCGACCCACCACTTTCCGAACTTGCCTATATACAAACCTTGCAATTCTGAACAAGATACTATTTCACCTGCAAATATTAATTGGAGTAACTAAAAAGAGTGTTCATATATATTATTACAAGGTGAGAAGATTAACCAATCTACATTATACTCCATATTTATATATCAATGATCAGAATTACAACTTATTTAATAATTACGTGATTACTTAACAAATTTATATGACTTTATGATTTTATCTTAATCAATTATAATTTTATCTTACCACTAATTAAGATTCACTCACCTGATTTTATTTGATAAGTGAGAGAGGAATTAGTTTTTTTAATTATAGCTTTTAGAATAAAATTAACTACGCATAGTTAAAACTTATTATATATATTTTGAATTGCATAATTAATTATAATTTTTAAAAGAATGCTAGAGATTTGTGACTAAATATATAATTTAAACTATTAATTAATTTTAATTTATCGGGACAAAACAAGATTGACTTGTGGCTTCTACTTGATTTTTTTTTTTTTTACAATGATGACAAGAGAGGGTTGCTACTTGCTAGTTCATTTAATTCTGGATCCCTTTCCTAACGGGCCTGGGTCTTAATTCATAGCTAAGAGTTTTATTCATACAAGCAAGCAAACACAACTCCCTCCATTTCCCTTGTCTCATTGAGCTAAAGATTTGGTATTCTATACAGTACTAGGACTAGAACTGCATTTTATTTTATACTTTATTGTGCAGATGCGGAGTATCAGATGTATTATCTATATAATTAAATGGCAATACTGCACGCACAAAATATTAATATCTGCTTATATATTAAAATATTCAAGTCCTTAGTCACCATTAAAAAATTAAATGCAGTATGTGCCTACGTAAAAATTGTATTCTTTTAAGAAACAGAACTTCATCCTTACCTTGAGGCACTCAGGCACCAGCTAGTTTCTTCAAGTATAACAATTGAAGCAGCGTAATATTGTTTAAACCCCTTATACAGTTTTTGCTTCAGAACCCAACTTTCCCTGTTATATATATTAAAAAGAATATCAATTGCATTCCAGAAGATGAGAAGGTGCTTAAAATTAAAGTAAACTTCTCATGGTTTTAGTGGTGGTTTTGCCCATATTATGAGCTTGAATCAGGTGACGACTGTGGGAGAACATAGGAATCAGTTTAACAAAACCTTGAAATCATTTAACAAATAAACTTTTCTTTCTCTCACATTCACAAATGAGAAATTCACCCATAAACAGCTTATTCAGTGCCCCAATTTCATTAAGGATTTCATCAATCATGTAATAAACATGTTTATGTGGTGTGGTGCAAAATATATCTAAAGTAAGAGCTTAACCAGAAACCAAACTGACCAAAGCATTCAATAAAGGAAGTGAATATGTAAATCTTATTGCAAAATTATAAAAGATAGCCCAAGAAAAACAGAAACTACCTGATCTTGATGTCTTAAACATTCTATCTGAAATCGAGTATAGCAAGGTGTAGTCTGTAAGATCAAAGACCTTGTAAATACTGAGCATTGGATGAAAGTGTGTTAGATGAAACAACCAACGAGCATATCAAACACTTAAATAACAGATTAACAGTAGAAGAAAAACAAAAAAAGACTTTAAGGAGATTGATTTAGGGTAGGAAGCTACAGTACCAGACCGAAAGGAGGGGTCGGGAAGTAGGAAGCTTTAGATTTTGGCTCTTGCATCAGAGTTTAAAATAATATGCAAAATGACATAAAGAAAAATAAGATTCAAACTTTCAACAAGTGAATTAAATAGTAAACAAATTTACGCATAAGCCGACTATTAAAAAGTTTAAAGAATTTTTATAATTATTAAAAAAGAAAGAAAGAAAGAGCACTCCGCACAAAATTTCATGAATATATGCAAAGGTTTGGAAGAAGGAAAAAGATATACATCCAGACCACTTAGATAAGAGAACGAGAAAGGCACCTATTTTCTGCTAAGTAAGTTAGGACCTTTCCGTTGTATCTAAGACCACAAGAGAATGAGGAAAAAGAAATATATGCAAAAGCTTGCCCCTCCGAATGTATCTAAGAACATAAATGAAAGATCATGTAAGCAAAATAAGTTTTAAACATCGATCAAAGAGGAGGATTTGAATGGATAGACACAGAATGCACCCACCCAACAAACTAGAAATCAAGCTGGTGCTTTGTGAAAGAAGACTGAAGTGGGTGCGTCGGTGAGGTGGTGACGGAATAGAAGGGATGAGAGATGATCGTCGTTGGTCATGATGGAAGGGAGGAGAGCCACGCATGGCGCCGCATTCGCAGACTCGCACTTGGCTTTTAGGTTTTTACTTTTAGGTTTTCCGTTTTCGAAATAGGTTAATAACTAAGGTTATGTAATATGTATACAATTTTTATTTTTTAACGTTATTTACTGTCGGGCGGGTATCAGGAATCTCATCCTCGCCCCTGCCCCCGCTTTTTCTTAACGGGGAAAACCCAAACCCGAACCCGGTCAATGCGATTTTTTCTTGTCAAAATCGGGGTCGAATTCCGCTGCCATGCCTACATAAACATCTATGAGAAGCAAATAGATACTAGGTTTTTGTTACTTTTTTTTGCACTTATGTAATTGTCATATTTGTAAGGATGAGATTCTTCAATTGATATAAAAATAGAAAATATTTGTTTATTGGCATAAAAATAGAAAATCTTAATCATTTTTTAATAACTTGTTAAACAATATCCATTTTTTTCAGAATCATTTAGGTGTCTACATGTTAATTTGGGTATAAATTGTTCTGTCAAAAGAACAATAGTTTTTGTTAATTACTTCATTATATAATTAAAAAAAAAATACATGACATATCACAGTACATGATATATTCCACTATAAGGAGTGTAAAGGCTTAAATAATGATACTCCAACCATAGTTAAAGAGATTATAAGGCAAGAAATAGAAAATAATGTAATAGATAAAACAATTTATGATCCAGTAATATATAAAAGAGATGAGAGATAAGGGGTTATATAGTGGATGATTTATGAAAAGTAGTTATAAATTAAAAATGTGGAAGTGGAGTGGGTGCCAAGAAAATTGGTGAAAAATTAAGAGTTATTGTTATATTTAAATTTATAAATTATTTAAGGGTAAAATAATCCTTAAAAATGTGGAGATAAAAAACGTTATTGAAAAAGAGATTCTCTTTATATAACAGTATAGATATTATATTTAATTCAACTTTTATTTATTTATAAATAATTACCCTCGTAACAAACTCATCCTAAACACTAAGAAGTTGAAAGTTGTTTTTTAAAAAAAATAAGGGGATTTGGCTACAATGAACTATTATATTATATTTAATTACTGTTTTTTTTTTCTTTCAGGATTATTCTCTTTCCGCTCTTGGTCTCCAACCAATACGTTTCTTCAACGGGATATATATATACATCATTCGTTCACTTTTATTTTTGTATTATGTAAAATGTATTTTGATTATAATGCAATTAATTAAGCTGTTATAATTAAAGTACATAAAAATACCTTGCCTGATCGTATAAGTGATGATATGTAACCTGTAAATGTTAAAAATTTTGCTGCACAAAACAATTTTTTACAATCCCCATTGTTAATCTCATATGGTTAAAGAAAGAAATAACTGTTATTCTTTATTTGAATTTGTAATACCCAAATAATTTTCAAAACAGACGGGATTTTATCCATTTAGTAAATATATTATTTATTAATTAAAATGAATGATTAGTATATTTAGTTATTTTAAGATCATTGATTTAAATATTTAATGTAGTTAAAAATAAAGACAATTACTTATATGTTAATTAGAAATTGTACTTAAACACTTTTAATTATAAATGTTGTTAATGTATACAGTCTCATGCATTGCACAGGTGACGCATTAGTGACTTACATTGGAGGATGTTGCTATAGAGAGGAAAGATGAATAAACAATATGTGCAAATGTTGTCAGGGGGAGAAGAAGAATTAGGAGGAATAAAAATCTTAATTAGTCAAATTTAATTTTTTGGACAACCATTTGATGACATGCTATTATAGGTAAAAATTACATGTTCACCCGTGTCTCAGTTATGAGATACTTCATCATAGCCAGACCCAAAAAATAATTATAAAGTGTATTCTTAAAACTCTAGAAGATAACCAAAAAAAAAAACTTCTACATATAAATAAGAATAACTTTGTTGAACAACTATCATTCTTTAAGAAGAGCATTTTTAGAAACTATGTCATCTAAAAGTGTTTTTTATAGATTTTTTAATCTTGAAAGTTATAAGATTGACTCGTGATAAAGAAGAAGGAAATGAGAAAAAAATTCATAGGTTGGATTCTCCCCGCTAACAATTAAAAACTAACATTTATCAATAAAAAATAATTTTTAACCTTTCTTCTCTTACAATTTATTATCTTCAGCATCCTTAATTAGTTTTAACTTATTAATATTTTTTTAAAAGGCATTATTCATAGCTAAAAATAACATTGTATTACAATGTAAATTATTTATCATAAATATAAAATATTACTTTTACAAATTTTAGTTATAATTTAATTTCTTTTGGACCACCATATTGAAGTGAAGTATCCATCAAGATTACTAACTTTGTCATGGAACCTTAATGAACAAATATTACTTTTATATTTTTTAGTTGATCCGTATAAGCAATTCTCCATGGTTGCCAAAGTAGTATTGTCCCCAATAAGCACCAAAAGCATATGAAGAATCCAAACCCCAAGCTCATGTATAATGCTCCATAGAAAATTGAATTGTCATCTTCGCCATCGATTGCTAGTCCTTGAGGCTTTGCTATTGTCTCATCTCTAGGACAACTGTTGTTAAGTTGCTCACCACAAAGACCAAGATTTCCTTCAAAAGTAGAGGCATCAAAGGTTTGCAACTGTCTTCCCCAAGGGATTCTTCCAATCAGATCGTTGTTTGATATGTCTAAAACAGAAAGACGATCAATTTTGGAAAGAGTAGAAGGAATTTTGCCGAGAGAAATGATTTCTTGATAAGTCGAGAAATTCTAACAAATTTAAATTCCCAATCTCAGCAGGAATTTCTCCATTTAAGTTGTTTCTTGATAAATTCAAAGAAACTAATCCAAGTAAATACCCAAAACCTGTCGGTATTTCACCCGTTAAGTTATTACTTGAGAGATCAATGCTCATTAAAAGATACTCAGGATTGAAAAACACATGTTCCTGGCCTTTCCACATCAATAACACCTTAGAGTCATAAGATCCTTCTACTATTTCAGATCTGTATACTGTTCTTTCCATCATTGCAGTAAAATTCCTCAGACATGTTGGAATTCTTCCGGACAAGTGATTCCTGGAAAGCTACCATTATTTGATTATTTGACAAATCCAATGTGCTGATTTTTGTGGTTGCACTTTTTCCGCACAAGAATTGATTTAAATCTCAAATCTTATTTTTGGAAAGATCCAATATGTAATCTTGGGATAAAAAAGCAGGAATTTCACCTTCAAGTTGATTTGAATTTAGAATTATATATGTACCAACATCAGTAAGCTTGATTGGTAGATTTGGAATTGTATCTTTGAGACTGTTGTTAGACATGTTCAACTCACTTATAGACTGTAACTTGTTCCAAAACCAATCCGGTACAAAGTCATCAATCACAGCCTCGGAAATGTCTAGAAAGCTTAACTGACTTTGAGTCTGGAGCCAACTTGGAAAACTAGGTCCCAACTTGCCAGAGCCTAATCCCAGACGAAATATTTGGAAAGATGGAATCCATGAAGTAGCAAACTTTAGAGACAATTAGTTGTCTGTTAGGTCTAATTCCATCAATTTGGACAAATTTGTGAGATGCAATTCGTTGATATCACCCTCCGAGTAATTCTTCTCTAGGCGAAGACTCTCCAAGACTCCAACTGATATAACAACCGAATGCTTTTTGGTATTTCTCCCGTTAATTTGTTATTGGAAATATCTAATCTCCTCAAAGATGAAAAAATTGAAGAATTTTGAATGAAGCCATAAATTTTCCCACTCAAGTTGTTGCTGCTAATGTCTAATTCCTTTAATGTGCATATATTTCCAAGAGAAGCTGGAATCTCACCTTGCAGTTTGTTAGAGGAAAGGGTTAGAACTTCAAGTGAGTTCATTACTTTCTCAAATCCATCTGGAATGGGACCTTCTAACATGTTACGATCAAGGAAATTAAAGGTTATGAAGATTGGTGGTGAAGTTGGAAATAAAGTGAAATATGGCCGATGATTTCAATAGATTAGAGGAGAGAACAAGGGTGACAAGAGAAGATGAAGACCTTTTTATGGAAGTAGATGGAACAAGAAAACTTTTATCAGTAAAACCGCACTTTTCTAGATAAAGTTCTTGTATGGTGGAGCTGAAGTTGAAATTTCCTAAAATTATTGATGATGTCAGGTCATTAACAGCGAGATCAAGGACCACAAGGGAGGGAAAGTTTGGATAGTGAGGAGGAGAGAAATCAATATTTTTACCACGAAGATGAAGCTCTTGGAGATTATGACTATAGTTGAACAACAATTGAAATTTTGATGATGTCAGCATATTATCAGAGAGGTCAAGGATGGAAAGAGAAGTGGAAAGGTTGGAATGAGAACGAAACAACGATGAAATATCATAATCTGGAAGACTACAACGAACTAGTCAGCTCTCTTAAGTTTGGAATAAGCTCGGTAATCATTTGTTGCCAGCGACCAGAGTAGCCAAGACTTGGCACTGAATCCAGGCCAAAAGTTGTTAAGGAAGATAGAGAAGATAGCTCCCTAACAATCATTCATTGTCAGCTTTTGAAGTTTGTCATGAATACTTTTGAAGACTATTATTTTGTAGATATCATCTCGTAGATGCTTTTGGTTGCAACAATAATAACTAACAAATCCCAACGGTCAAATTGACTTTTTGCAAGACAAGAACATCCTGATTAAATTTGAGGATAA
Source organism: Glycine latifolia (assembly GCA_013407115.1). NCBI lineage: Eukaryota > Viridiplantae > Streptophyta > Magnoliopsida > Fabales > Fabaceae > Glycine > Glycine latifolia. Next base: position 26,210,802 of record CM023956.1, read on the forward strand.
TCCAACGGTTAAAAAAGGATATAACACTTTCTCAATATCACTGTCAGAAATAAGACAGAACAGAGCAGAAATTCTAATAACCTCTATTTTCAGTTGAAACAATCCCTCCTGAAAACATTTCAATGAATGATCTGAACGGTCAGAATGTAGAAACCAATTTTATTAACTTTTCCTCAAAGTTTTAATGCAATCCAACGGTTAGTGTGATAGAAATGTCCCTCGCAATAAAGCTGCATGCTTCAGAAAACGGATTCAGAACCAGTTCGGTTTGGGAATTTCCGGTGATTCTACAAGCCTCTATTCAAGAAACCAACCGTTAGATGTTAATATTGGTGAGCCACGAACTTTCTGTAAAAGTATCAACAAGATCTAATGGTTAAACAAGGAGATGGGGAAGATTGAAGTATGATAGTTTCTGCCTTTCTCAACATGCGAATTTTAATGTTTTCTTTCTCCTCTCCTTTTCTCTCTCTTGTGTTTTCAAATTAACTGCTAACCTATTAAAAGAAGGAACCCTAATATTTCCTTATTGGGCTGGACTTGGCTTGAGATTCAAGCCCAACAAATCCTCCCCTCCAGTCCAATGAGGGAGATTCCAAACATCAATCATCAAGTGAAATTCATGCCGGCAAAATTCAAACTTCTCTCTAGGAAGTGCCTTTGTCATCATATCTGAACCATTATCATCAGTATGAACTTTCTCTAACACTAATTCCTTAGCTTCTAGCACATCTCTTATCCAATGATACCTTACATCAATATGTTTGCAATCTTGACTGCCAAGAAACCGCACCACTAGCAAATGTAACCATATAACCGGAAGTAGACTTGCAAGTATCCAGATGACCTGCCATATCAGAATCTGTGTATCCAACAAGCACTGGCTCACCAATCCCAAATCTTAGACTCAAACTGGAAGTGCCATGGAGATATCTCATTATCCATTTAACCGTGTTCCAATGCTCCTTTCCTGAATTAGAAAGGAACCTGCTAACAATGCCAACTGTATGGGCTATGTCTGGTCTGGTGTAAAGCATAACATACATCAAACTCCCTACTGCTGAGGCATATGGCACCTTAGCCATATCTTCCTTCTCCTTATCACTGGAAGGGTTATGTTGAGTACTTAGCTTAAAGTGGGTAGCAAAAGGAGTACTAACCACTTTAGCATTGCTCATATAGAATCTCTCAAGAACCTTCTTGATAGACTGTTCCTGTGACAAGAACAATTTTTTCTCATTTCTATCTCGAATTATTCGAATGCCAATAATCTTCTTTGCTGGCCCTAAATCCTTCATAGCAAAGTACTCACTCAACTGCTTTTTCAATGTGCTAATTCTAGAAGAATTTCTTCCAACAATTAAAATGTCATCAACATAGAGCAACAATATGATAAAATCATCATCAGAGAATTTATGAAAGAATACACAATGGTCAAAATTAATCTTTTGGTGTTGCTCCCCCATAACAGACTCAAACTTCTTATACCATTGCCTTGGTGCTTGCTTCAAGCCATAAAGACTTTTCTTCAGTTTGCAAACATAATCTTCTTTCCCTTTCACAATGAAACCCTCTGGCTGGTCCATGTAAATCTTCTCTTCCAAGTTACCTTCACATCCATTTGCTCAATTTCTAAGTCTAGGCTAGCAGCTAGGCCTAAAACCACTCGAATAGATGACATTTTCACAACTGGAGAAAATATCTCATTGAAATCAATGTCTTTCTTCTGACTGAACCCCTTGACAACTAATCTTGCTTTATACCTGGGTTGTGAAGTAACTTCATCTTGTTTCACCCTGTACACCCACTTGTTCTTCAGATATCTCTTTCCCTTAGGCAGTTTTACAATATCAAAAGTGTGATTCTCATGCAATGAATGCATCTCATCTTGCATGGCTTCAATCCACTTACTCTTGTGCTCATCTTCCATAACTTCTTCAAAGCATTCTGGTTCTCCTGAATCAGTCATCAACACATACTCACTTGCAGGATATTTGGTGGAAGGTGCTCAACCCCTAGTAGATCTCCTAGGAGGAGCATCAGTAGTAGTCTCTAGTAGAGGGAACTGCTCATCAACAATATCATGATTCTCCATGGGCTGTGGAGCATCTGTGCCATCTAAATCACCTATACCATGTTCTTCCTCAACTTGTGGTGGATCACATGAAATAGGAGGTGGATCAAAGTCAATCAAATCATGATTATTCACTGGCACTGAAATCTCTGATTTCTTTATATCCATTATAGTCTGATCTTCCATAAACACAACATCTCTACCTCTCAAGAGTTTCTTCTCTATTGGATCATAAAACCTGTAGCCAAACTCATCAAGTCCATATCTAATAAAGACACACTGTCGTGTTTTAACATCAAGTTTGGATCTCTCATCTTTGGGGATATGCACAAAAGCCTTCCACCCAAAGACCCACAAATGATTATAGGAAACATTCCTACCAGTCCAAACTTTCTCTAGAACATCAAATTGCAATGGAACACATGGTGTGAGATTTAAAACATGAACAACAGTGCTCAAAGCCTCACCCCAAAATGACATAGGCAATTGTGACTGTGAGAGTAAGCATCTAACTCTTTCAACCAGTGTCCTATTCATCCTTTCAACAAGACCATTCAACTGAGGAATCTTAGGAGGCATCTTTTGATGTTGGATGTCTTGTTGTCTGCAATAATGATCAAAAGGACCTGTGTACTCTCCACCATGATCTGTTCTGATGCACTTCAACTTTTTCCCAGTTTGTCTCTTAACTGAGGCCTGAAACTGGTTAAACACATCCAACACTTGATCTTTTGTCTTCAAGGTGTAAACCCATATCTTCCTTGAATGATCATCTATGAAAGTGACAAAATAAAGAGCACCACCAAGTGTTTTTGTCTTCATAGGACCACAAACATCAGAGTATACTAAATCAAGTGTAGTTGGCATTCTTGAAGGAAAGGAACTCTTGAATGCAACTTTATTTTACTTTCTTGCTAAGCAATGAGAACACCTCTTCAATGGTGCTTTCTTCAATCCTGGAAGCTGCTCCTTATTAGCTAAAAGAGCCAAGCCTTTCTCACTAATGTGACTAAGCCTCTTGTGCCATGACTCCATTGTATCTTCATCTTCTACAGCATTAATTTACCCTGTAGAGATCCTTGCATGTGCAATATACAATGATGAACACTTCTTGCCTCTAGCCACAATCATTGAACCTTTAGTGAGCTTCCATTGACCATCATTGAATGTGTTACAAAATCCCTCATCATCAAGTTTTCCTGTTGAAATCAAATTCAAACGAATATTAGGAATATGTTTAACATCATGCAAGACTAACCTTGTGCCATTGCTAGTCTCCAAGCACATATCTCCAACTCCAATCACATTGGCCAAGCCATCATTACCCATCTTGACAAATCCAAAATCACCAGATTTGTAAGATGTAACGAAATCCTTGCGAGATGTAGCATGAATGCTTGCTCCACTATTTATCACCCAGTTGGTCTCATGACATAAAAGATTAATTGTTTCACAATCATAAATAAGGAGGAAATCTGAAGTGGTATTAGCAACTCGATCATCTTTACCATCTTCATTATTCTTATTATCTTTCAACTTCCCTTGTTTATTATCTTTCTTCATTTTTTGGCAATACTTCTTTATATGTCCTTTCAAACCACAATAGTGACACTCAACATTGGCAAACTTGTTAGACTTGCTTCTTCCTTTATCTCTATTCTTTGGACCTCGACTTTTACTTCTCTCCCTTCTTTCAGTAACTAAGACTTCTGATTGAGAAGATGAAACTTGTGTCTTTCTTCTCATTTCTTCATTTAAGATACTACTCTTCGCCAAATCCATGTTGATTATACCATTAGGGGTTGAATTAGATAGAGACATTCTAAACATCTCCCACAAGTCCGGCAAAGTACCAAGCAACCATAACCCTTGTACTTCATCTTCAAACTTGATTCCCATTCCTGCTAACTGAAGAATAATTCCTTGAAATTTATTCAAGTGATCAGTCATGAATGTACCTTCTTGATACCTTAACATCATCATCTGCTTAATCAAGAAGAGTTTGTTGTTTCCAGTCTTTCTTGCAAACAGTTGTTCAAGCTTGTTCCACAACGTTTGTGCATTAGTCTCATCACTAATATGATTCAAAACATTAAAATAACACAAGCTCTTGATACCAGTTGTTGGGAAATCGAGGGGAGTAAATATCGGGGAGATTTACACCTGAGTAACCATATAAGTAAATTAGACACCAAATCTTAATCCAAAACCTTAAGGCTCAGATTTATGGGTCTTCTCCTTATTTATATGGTGTTCGACTTTTCTATTTCTATCCGATATGGGACTTTAACTCACACTAGTACTCCAACATGTTTGTGGAACAATTTTCTTATCATTTGGTTGCTTTCTTCCTATTAATACTTGATGGCCGAGTTGGGTTCTACTTCTGAACACCTATTGGTTGATTTTGAGCATGCTTCTTCTGATGTAGCTTAATTTTGAACAATGTGTATACCTATATCCTATTCTTTGTTCAGTTTACATCTTCTAATAAACCTTTTACTTTTGTGTAGCTTTTGATTTGATTACCCCTTGGCCAAAACTCATCTTTTAATATTCATGCTTCTAGTCATATACAACTTCAAATCTTATTACACTTTGATCTTATGAGTTCATGATAAGCCTCACATGATTTTGTTCAGCAGTCATTATTCTAGTAACATTGTTTCTCATGAGAAATTCCTATTTCTAGATGTTGGCATAACTCAGATTATTAATGTTTCTCAAGCTTGATTTGTGCTTCTTGTGATGTCTTCATCAAGTCTTGTTCTTATGCACACATCTCAAGCAAACCATTAGCATCTTAAGCTCACAAGACTTGGGATTGGCTTATTGGAAATTTGTTATCATTAAAAAATTTCTTCATGGGGACTTTATCTTAACATTAGCCTCTCTTATCTATTATGTTTCTCTAGTACTCTTTTTTTTTTCTTTTTCCTTTCTTCCTATTTTTCTCCTCTAAGTACTATCTAATGGTATATGAGAAACAATTCTTTGCCCAAGGCTAAATATTCTACATCTTTCGAGAAGTGAAGCAAAAGAATGCAATAGTAACCCCACCAAGAAACAAATAATGCAATAGGAACCAAGACATTGTGGGTCAACTAAGGTAATTAATATATATATAGTTCTCAACAACATAATATATCTCAAATAAAAACCTACCATATAGCAGATGTGTCGTGTTGCGCCATATTCTACCACTAGCCCTTGAATAGGCATGATGATAATGGTGCAGGTTGGGGACGATTTAGACTTTACCCATTCCCATATATGCAAAAAGCATAGTGGGTTCAAATTCAGGTTTAAAAGAGTAAGTTTAAAATTTTAGGCTTAAATTATATTTTTAATCCTTAATAAATGACTGAATTTCCGTTTTGGTCACTAATATATTTTTTAACTTTTTGATCTTTAATAAAAAAAATTTATTTTGTTTATCTAAAAAAGTCCAAGAATCTAAATTGAAGTACAAAAATAACAAGGATAGAGAGTAATCACTAGTGCAAAAGAGTTGAATCACAGACAAGGAACATCTTCTAGTTGGCTTCCAGCTGGAGAAACACATGAATAAATTGAATAAGAAAATGAAAGAAATCCAAATTATACATGAATAAGATTGTAAAGTTAATGATAATTTAAAGGAATTAATTGTTATTACCTATTATTGATTTAAAATATTTTAATAATTAATTAATAAATGTATTTAATAAAAGTATAATGTGAAAATTGTGATGAATAAAATATAATATTTTGACATTATAATAAAAAGTAAAAAATGTACAATATTTTAATGACTATAAAAATATTATTAAATTGCACAACATAATAGTTATATAGGGATGACTTTACAACATATTAGTCCTATTTCGTGTTATTCATTTATTTCATTTTATTATATGTTCATGCCAAAGATGTGAAAAGCTGGCGGATTCACTTATTGTTTCTACTATTGATTTGAACTTGTCTACGACCTTAGGTGTGGAAACAGTCTCATTAGCTTCTTTAGATTTTTCTCTTATTTGGAGTAAATTAGATAATACACTCGAGCATATGTTATGTTTATAAATAAAGATTATTATTATTAAATAAAGCTTGTTTTACTATTCTGATTACGTTTCTAAAATTATAGCATGTGTAACATGCACTCTATTTTATATTAAGTTGACATATAAACGATTATAAAAATGCAAGTTTCATTATTCTGATTTCGTTCTAAAATTATAGCAGATGTGAAATCTATTTAATTATAATATGTATAAATTCTGAGCCAATTGTTAAAATTTTTAATTTCTTGATTGGTTAGTGAAAAGGCACTGTTATGAGGACCATTTGTTGGGCAACAACTTTTCCTCAACTACCTTTGGTATATGTATGAACTATGAACACATTGTTCTATTTTCCATAAGATATATAGGTTCACCTTGTTTCACCGTTCTTGTAGAGGCCTTTAAGGTTTCGTCAACATTGTTCTCATGGTTTGATTAAAAAATAACATTTGTTAGGTAATTAACAACGCAGAGCACGCAAGACAATTCATTTATATATCAGAGGTTGAAGAGAGGTGTTGTCTTTAATTTTCCATATGTTTTTATTTTCTCGCTCTTTTTTGCATTCAATGCACTATTAAATTATAACCCTTACCTTTCTTTAATTTTGAGTCCTTTAATTTCATAGTAAAAGCAAATTAAGACAATTTAGTACAGTTTTTTGTTCCTTAACAATTGACATTTGCAAATTCAGCAAACATTGACCTTTACAAGGACTAAGGGACAATAAATACAACAAATTTGAATAAAAAGGTATTCTAGAACCTTCAAATCTGCATTTGATTTTTTCACTGTGTTGTTGTTGTCTTATGAGCAACAATACATTGGTAGCCTTTCCTCATGTGCTAAAAGCAAAGGAAATTCAACTCCATATCACATGCAGTTTGAATTTGTCATTTTGAGTAGTCATTTGTATGATGATCATTGTGAGCGAAGGAGGGACACAAAATGATGTGTTTGCAAGAGATGCCTTGCTGTCTTGGTAAGGTTTAAATTACTTTCTGAATTTTTAAATTAATTTGTTAATTGTAATTATTTGGTTTCCTTCTATCATACCCAATTGTAGAATCAAAGGAAGGGCATATGCAGAGACTACTTGAATTTTGACAAACTAAGACTAGAGCGAAGCAATCGCAAGTTGAGGATGAACGCCTGTCCTTGTCATTACAAGTAATTAAAAAAATTATTTGTTTATAGAAGTTTGGCTTTTGTTCTACACTACAGTTTATACAAGTTCTTTGTTTATCCTCTGAGCAATATAATATGTGTGTTTTTCGTTAATTAACGTAGCTAAATATATATATCGGGGAAAGGATTTCTTTAGGGATTTTGATGTAAGTAATATACTGACATCTTGTACAGGTATATGTAGCTGAATCTCTATATATATTAATACAAAAGTTTCATTTTTCCTTTAGAAAAAAACAATGCGCAGGTCAATATCTAGTGTTATTTTATATTAAGGATCAACAAAAATTAGTAGAAAGAAATATTTATACAATGTTTTTGCATAACTTTTTTTATACTTAAAAAGAAAAGACAAGGAACAGAAGGGTAAGATAAGAAAGATGTTACGAATGTGAGAGGTATAAAAAGGGTTTCTGTAGGAAGTATATATATGCAAAGTTAATACAACTCTACTAAAAAGTGCTTTCGAAGATTGAATATTTTTTTTAGTAATCATATTATTGGTGGACTGAGTTCAGCATGTGCTAGAACTAATGACTTGTTGGTTTTCGAAGATTGAACATTTCAAAGGCTATGGTTTTATTTTAAAAAAGTAGAGTATAAAGGTTTCATTATTTAATTAGCTAGGGCAACGAATCATTAAAATATTCCCACGAGTAATACATTAATATTTATTATTAATATATTTTCAAGATTAAGAGTCAAATTAATGTATTATAATTGAATTCAAAATTGAGGAAGATCTGGTTTTCTTATTTTATTAAAATCTACTTTAAGCAGATATTTCAAATCGTATGATTATGTATATAAGATAGTTTAAAATGCTAGTAAGGAGGTTCACAACGCAAAGCTTCTTCCCTTTGTATAACGTAGACGGTGAAGTTGCTATGATTTTTCTTTCCCAAATCATTATTCCATGTATATATGTTCTATTCTTGTATGTAGTTGTAAATGCTTTCACTTTTTTTCTCTTTATTATGAAGAGTCCAACGTATTATATATGATTTGTTGACGTTATTTATCTTCTTTCTATCACACTCTTGTTCCTGTCTCAGTCATGTCTGTCTTTGGATTCTTTGTCTTCTGCTTTATGAACCAAATGATTTTTGGGCATCATTCATATCGGAGTTACCCTTTAGAGACCAAACTAATATCGGTTCTTGTTGCATCATGCATGCGTTGAACAAGTTTGTTAGTTTTTATTTTGCAGAAGCGAAGTGTTCTTGAAAGTTGAAACATCTGTTATGTATATGCATCTGTGTACAAACTAATAAATGCTCTACAGAATTAGCATGAACCGTTTGCATTTTAAGATAAAGACTTGAACTTTTTTCCATGGTTTGTTTTATGTTCAGTATTTTTCTCTCTTCAAGTTTAGTTTTCTTCCTGATGTTTGCTATATATGATAATTCATTGGTTAGTCTTCTCTATATTAGTTCCTAATATCTTAAAGATTTGGATTTTGGCTTCTCTATAATAAGAGTAAAGTCATTTAAGTTGTTGATAAAAAATCAACTGTAAGTATATTCCAGCACATGCATGATGCATGTGTACGTAATGTTAATAGATGAATTTTTCATTAGCATTCAAGATTACTTACTTTTTATATATATATATATATATATATATATATATATATATATATATATATAGTACCAAATTTAAGTTACAGAGTAGATATCAGGGACACTGTAAAAAGATTCACATAAATACCCAATAACCACTTCAGAACAAAAAGAAACAAAGATACCCACCAAGGACTAAATATACATACCCACCACAACCTCTAAATTAAACCAATCATACGTGTCCCCAACAAAAATAATGAATATTGGCACGCAAAGTATAGTGGCTAATTTGAGAGAGTTATATCGTATAAGCTTTTAGATAAATTGATTCGTATCATGATTTTAGAAGGTTTAGGATTTATTAACGTACACACATTTGTTTTTTTAGTATATATGAATGTATTAGTAAGTTATAACTAGATATTATCTTAAATATATCAATTATATAGCTTGTTAACACATTTATTCTAAAAGACAATTATGTGTACATTAGCAAATGTTTTTGGAATTTGCTAACGTAAATAACTTGTTAGTCGAGTGCATTAGTATGTTATAACTAAAGATTCTCTTAAAATATATTAATGGTGTAATTTGCTATTAGTAAACATAATCCATATATATATATATATATATATATATATATATATATATATATGTACGTACGTACGTATGTAATAAAGTTGGATCTTAACACATGATTGCAAGTCATTAGTTGCAACCCCCACCCAACATGTAATAAATTTAGCTTTCAGAAGATATGGTCCTTGGTGACAGTTGTGCATGTTAGCTTATTGTACTTGGTATAATCCGCATTCTTTGGTTCATATATTTTGAACTTTTAATAAGTGAGTTAAAATGATTTTTATTTTATTTTATTTTAAGACAATTTTGATTTTTTAAAATGATTTAAGACTTGAAATTTCTTAATAGATTTACTTACGTGAAAAATATGGAACCTAATTGATGTTCAAACCAAAAATATAGATCATAAACGTGGGGAAATCATATGAAAATGAGTCTCATGAGAGAAAAAAAGATTTGATTAGATTTTTCAATTGTTTGATTGCTAGTTTAATTCACTTTTTACTGATTTTTACCATGTTTAGATCCTTTATGGTTCAACTGACAGTTATAATTAGTTTCTATACTTCTTATTTACGTGAATTTAGTAGGACAAGTTTGATGTTCAAATTAATAAACAAAATGTTCAGTATCTAAAAATCAAAAAGCAATCATTGTTTCATAAAGACTAATTAATTTGACTCACTTTGAAAACATTAATGACTAAACTGAATTTTATAAAAGATAAAGAACTAAAAAATATAATGTAAAACATAAAGGATTAAAAATATATTTCAGCCTAGAGCTTTCTCAGTAATTAAAGATATGATTTTGCTGCCACATGTATGTTACAGGGTTTGAGCATAAAATGAAGATGGAGAACTTTTGGAGCATGATTTGTGGGGATTCTGGTTGTTCTGAGAGTGGAAGAAAGACTTTCTGTTATGATTTCAATCTTTGGGGGGATCCTTCCAAATGCTTCAACCATTTGTTGGTCATTTGCTTTGATGTGTTACTACTTATCATGCTGTCACTCAACATGATCCGCAAGTCTTCATCGAGACCATTTTGGTCTCTAATCCGAATGCAAAGTTATTCAAACTTGCAGCTAGTATCTGCCATAATCAATGGTACCCTTGGCTTGTTGCATTTGTGTTTAGGCATTTGGATTTTAGGGGAAAAGTTAAGGGAAACACACACTGTTTTTCCTCTTAATTGGTGGCTATCAGAACTCTTTCAGGGATTCACATGGTTGTTAGTAGGTATAATCGCTAGTCTTCACTTGAAACAACTAACAAGAGTATGGTTGTGGTTATTTTCTATTCTTATATTCTCCGTTTCTGGTATTTTATGTGCTTTATCCATGTTTTATGCAATTAGTAGAAGAGAATTGTCCCTCAAGGCTACTTTAGATGTTTTATCATTTCCAGGAGCAATTTTACTGCTCTTATCCATAAACAAAATATGGAAATGTGAAGACACTAATGAGGAAATTGATGAAGGTCTTTATGCTCCTTTAAATGGCCAGTTCAATGAAGTGGATCCTATTAGTTATGTAACCCCATTTGCCAAAGCTGGATTCTTTAGTAGGATGTCGTTTTGGTGGCTGAATCCATTGATGAAAAGGGGTCAAGAGAAAACACTTGAAGATGAGGATATCCCAAAGTTGCGGGAGTTAGATCGAGCAGAAACTTGTTACCTGATGTTTGTAGAACAATTGAACAGACAGAAACAAAAAGAACCATCATCACAGTCAGTTTTGTGGACAATAATTTTGTGCCACTGGAGAGAGATTTTGATATCAGGGATTTTTGCATTGCTCAAGGTGCTCTCTCAATCAACTGGTCCTTTACTTCTAAATGCCTTCATATTGGTTGCTGAAGGTAATGGAAGTTTCAAATATGAAGGTTATGTATTGGCCATATCACTTTTCATTACAAAGATCATTGAATCCTTATCACAAAGGCAGTGGTATTTCCGCAGTAGACTAATAGGAATGAAGGTTAAGTCACTCCTTTCTACATGCATTTATAAAAAGTTACTGAATTTATCCAATGTAGCGAAATTGACACACTCTGGTGGTGAGATAATGAATTATGTGACTGTGGATGCTTATAGAATTGGAGAACTTCCATTTTGGTTTCACCAGACATGGATTACAAGCATCCAACTATCTATTGCATTAGTAATACTTTATCATGCTATTGGGCTAGCAACAATTGCCTCATTGGTTGTGATAGTTCTCAGTGTGCTTTGCAATACTCCACTAGCAAAGTTACAGCTCAAGTTTCAGACAAAACTCATGGTGGCTCAAGATGAGAGATTGAAGGCTAGTTCTGAGGCTCTTGTGAATATGAAAGTGCTAAAACTATATGCGTGGGATGCTCATTTTAAAAATGCTATAGAAAAGTTAAGGAATGTGGAACTCAAATTCTTAGCTGCAGTGCAATCAAGAAAGGCATACAATATATTTATCTTTTGGACTGCACCTATTTTGGTCTCTGTTGTTTCTTTTTGGGCATGTTACTTCCTGAATATTCCTTTACATGCAAATAATGTTTTCACATTTGTGGCTACTTTACGCCTTGTACAAGAGCCAATTACAGCCATCCCAGATGTTGTTGGGGCTGTCATTCAAGCAAAAGTTGCTTTTGCCCGGATTATTAAATTCCTCCAAGCACCTGAACTGCAAAGTGAAAAATTCCAGAACAGGTGTTTTGATGATAGTAATCGAGGCTCAATTTTAATTAAATCTGCTGACTTTTCATGGGAAGGTAATGCATCAAAGCCTACATTGAGGAACATAACCTTGGAGGTTAAACACACGCAAAAGGTGGCCATTTGTGGAGAAGTTGGCTCTGGAAAATCAACCCTCTTAGCAACAATTCTCGGAGAAGTTCCTAAAACAAAGGGAACTGTAAGCTTTTATTCTTTTTTATGCTCATAGGTTATAATATGAATGACATTTCTACTTTTCTGTCAGCAATTATATTTAGTACATGTATTCACCTTACCACAGTGAATCTTTCATGTCCTTCATTTTAGCTGTAATTTTGATGAATTAATTTCCGATTTACAGATTGAAATTTATGGGAAGTTTGCATATGTTTCTCAAACAGCATGGATACAGACGGGTACTATAAGGGAAAATATTTTGTTTGGATCTGATTTGGACATGCGAAGATATCAAGAAACACTTCATAGAACTTCACTAGTTAAGGACATTGAGCTGTTTCCCCATGGTGACTTCACTGAAATAGGTGAGAGAGGAATTAACTTGAGTGGAGGTCAAAAGCAGCGAATTCAACTTGCACGTGCTCTTTATCAGAATGCTGATGTATATCTGTTGGATGATCCATTTAGTGCTGTTGATGCAAATACAGCCACAAGTTTGTTTAATGTAATGACATCTTCCTTTCTTCACATTCTGCATATACATTTTCAGTGTCATTCTTTACTGAAAGATGCCTTTTGAATCTTGGCAGGAATACATCATAGAAGGACTTAAGGGGAAGACTGTCTTACTCGTGACTCATCAAGTGGATTTTCTACCTGCATTTGATTCTGTTTTGGTAATTTCGTTCATCTTAAGGCATTAATTTTGAATGTTTGAACTTCATCTTCCATTTCTTCCTTTCCTGCCATAACAACTGTTAATTTGTAATGAACTTACTGATTTCATTTTGTTATCATTTGCCTTCATATCTTTCTTGTTTATCCTGCTTCTACAAATTTGGACTAACATGTTAGGCTAAAGAACAGAATCTGTTGATTCATGCTGCATTTTTGCCCATGTATCATAATTAATACTTTTAACATTTCCTAAGGAAATATCTGTTAATCTACTATCAAAACTTTTGCTTTAGTACTTTCGTAAATACTAGAGAGGATACATTAAATTTCCCACAATGAATAATAACAAGGCTCCTCAATTCAGCAAGAAATGGAGTGTTTTGACAGTCGAAGTTGATATTTGGGTTTGTTTCTCTGGTATAGTAGTTTCTGGTACTTAATTTCAATGTTGCTGAGTGGGTACTAAATTATTGTTCAGATATTATTCAGTCATGAATTCCAACTTGAACTTGCTAACTCAATTATTTTTCATTATAGTTGATGTCAAAAGGGGAAATCCTACAAGATGCTCCTTATCACCAACTTCTGAGCTCAAGCCAAGAATTCCAGGACCTTGTCAACGCTCACAAGGAGACTTCTAATTCTAATCAGTCTGTGAATGCTATTTCTTCCCAGAGACATTTAACTTCTGCTAGAGAGATTACACAAGCTTTCATGGAGAGGCAGTGTAAAGCAACAAATGGAAATCAATTAATTAAGCAAGAAGAGAGAGAGAAAGGAGACACAGGGTTGAAGCCTTACCTACAGTATCTGAATCAGATGAAAAGCTATATATACTTTTCTGGGGTTACCCTTTGTTACACTGTCTTTGTTATTTGCCAGATATTGCAAAACTTATGGATGGCTGCTAATGTTGACAATCCCTATGTCAGCACATTACAATTGGTTTTTGTTTACTTCTTGATTGGAGTTATTTCAACTATTTTCTTGTTGATGAGATGTCTAGCTACAGTTGCTTTGGGTATGAAATCATCAAAAAAATTATTTGCACAGTTAATGGATTCCCTTTTTTGTGCACCCATGTCATTTTATGACTCTACACCATTGGGAAGGATACTTAGTAGGGTAAGCATAGTAAAAAATTTCGTTCCAAGAAATTAGATGTAATGAAGGTAAAAAATTAACAATATTTTGATTCTCATTTCCTTGTCTAGGTCTCATCAGATATGAGCATCGTGGATCTTGATATGCCCTTCTACCTTGGTTTTGCTGTGGGAGGACCTATAATTTGTTGTTCTAATATTATAGTTTTAGCAATTGTCACTTGGCAAGTCTTGGTTGTCTCTATACCAATGGTGTACATAGCGATTCGCTTGCAGGTAATCAAAAGATTCTTCTTTGAAATATACTGTAATAGTGAAATGGTGTCTTATTTATTTTTAATTTCTATTGACACATATCAAACTCAACTACATAATCCTCATTTTTCTATAAAAGGAGGGGCATGGGGGTATGGGAGACTAAAATGTTTTAAGCCTTATTCAGCCTTTCAAATATTCTCAGTTGGAACGTAAGAGAAGTAAAGATTTGTTCTTTTTGTTTTTCAATAGAGATACTTTTTTGCCTCTGCTAAAGAAGTGATGCGGATGAATGGTACAACAAAATCCTTTGTAGCTAATCATGTTGCTGAAACTGTTGCTGGAGTTGTGACAATAAGGGCTTTTGAGGACGAAGGTCGTTTCTTTGAGAAGAATCTTGATCTAATTGATATCAATGCTAGTGCTTTCTTCCATAGTTTTTCTTCAAATGAATGGTTGATCCTACGCTTAGAAATGGTCTCTGCAGTAGTTCTTTCCTTTGCAGCACTTTGCATGGTTATGCTTCCACCTGGAACTTTCGCCCCTGGTAGGATTTCAGTAATTGTTACCTCTGATGAAATGTCATTGCTTGAGTATATAAATTATCTTGAAATTATTTGATTTTATCCTCAGAAAGTATCAGTATCTTTCTTGACGCAAGCTTCTTAATTTCGATATCCTTTTTTCCAGGATTCATTGGCATGGCTCTCTCGTACGGTTTTTCACTAAATGCTGCCTTAGTATTTTTAATTCAAAGTCAATGCAATATAGCAAATTACATTATATCTGTAGAGAGGATAAATCAATATATGCATATACCAAGTGAGGCCGAAGAAGTAATAGAAGGAAATCGTCCTCCTTTGAATTGGCCAGATGCAGGCAAAGTAGAAATAAATGATCTGCAGGTATTTGTCTAATTGCATATTTTAAAATATGTAATATATATATTATTAAAAAACATTGGAGTTCAAATGAAATGCATAATTTTGTGGTTTATACCAAAACAGATAAGATATAGGCCTGAAGGGCCACTTGTACTCCATGGCATCACTTGCACATTTGAAGGAGGGCACAAGATTGGTATTGTTGGCAGGACAGGCAGTGGGAAGTCTACTCTTATCAGTGCTTTATTTCGTCTCATGGAGCCAGCAAGCGGAAAAATCGTAGTTGATGGCATAAACATTTCTTCTATTGGCCTTCAAGATTTGAGGTCTCGTTTATGTATTATACCACAGGATCCTACTCTTTTCAATGGGACTGTTAGATATAATTTGGACCCTTTATCTCAACATTCTGATCAAGAGATATGGGAGGTAACACCTGCTAGTGCTACACTCTGCTTATCTTTGCTATTCAGAGCAAATATGGACTAATTCTTGCTTAATATAAACTCAGGTTCTTGGCAAGTCTCAATTGCAAGAAGCGGTTCAAGAGAAAGAAGAGGGCTTAAACTCCTCAGGTGCACTTTCAAGTTTCACTATTTTAACTATATATAATCTAAGCACTTCTTCCCATGTTATTAATGATTCGTACCAAATTGTTACCTAGTTGTTGGAGAGGGATCAAACTGGAGCATGGGACAAAGGCAGCTGTTCTGTTTGGGGCGTGCCCTGTTGCGGAGAAGCAAAATATTGGTGTTGGATGAAGCAACTGCATCAATCGATAATGTAACTGACATGATTCTGCAGAAAACCATTAGAACTGAGTTTGCAGATTGTACCGTGATCACAGTAGCTCACAGGATACCTACTGTGATGGATTGTACTATGGTTCTTTCAATCAGTGAAGGTAGGTTTCATATTAACTTCCATTTTATACCATTTAACAAATTTTAAGACTAGTCCATAACTCTATTTCCATTTTTTTAATGTTGATGTAAAAATATTCCTTTTCTAAAAATGAAACAGTTAAGAGTGCAAATAATGGGCTTGATATGTGTTACCCACTAGATTTCTACCTATAGTACTATGTTTAACTGTCACCACACATAGGGTTGTTATTGAGCAAAGGGTCTGGTTGCATTCACTTAGAGGGTAATATGATAAGCAAGGGTAATTGATTCAACATTTGCACTTCCATGACACATAAATGATAAGCTGTAAAATATAGGCAACTTGATTTTCAAACTTGATAAAAAAAAAATGTAGTTGAAGATTATTTTTATCATTTACATTTTTTCTTCAAAGAAAAGGATATTGTATTAACAGGGAATTTGGCGGAATATGATGAACCAATGAGCTTGATGAAGAAAGAAGAATCACTATTCAAGCAGCTTGTCAATGAATACTACTCTCATTTTCAGTCTGCAGAATCACATTGATGCTGCTATATTGCTATGTTTTTAATGCAAGTATTGTTGTCTATCTTTTTGGTGCTATAGCAATAACTTAACAAAGTGTGATTAGATGTAGGATGTGAAGTGTGTTTCTGTAATGTTAAATTACATTATTTGGTTAAATTGTCTTTTTATTCATCTATTTATTTATTTGGTTTATTTATTAATAAAATATTCAATTTTCATCCTTCAATTTTTAAAATTGATACAATGTTACCCTAATTGAACTGACGTTGTTAAGTTTGAGAATTCCATCAATTTTAAACCACTATGAAATTTCAGTCACTAATTAGTGGCAGCTTATGACTATTATTTACATTGATTTATTAAAATTTTGAAAAATAACTAAAATTTATAAAATAAAAAAATTATAATTTAAAACAATGGCGGTTTCGAAAAAAACACTAATTAGTGTACTTTTCCAAAATAAAAAGCATTTTTTAGCCTCTATATACAATATTGGTACGAGACTAGAGAGAAAAGATATGTAGTATTATTTATCTTATTATCCTACATAACGCATAGCTGTAAGCATTCAATGCCTCAATGTTCATATTTCAACAAGCTCAAGCGAAGCTCACGTTGGTCTTCAACAAATACTTTTTTCTGTCTTATAATTAAGTAGGAAAGAACATTGAAAACAAAGATGGTGAAGCTACGATTTTGCAAATTTGAAGAATACAAACTCTCTTCTATCTTAAGTTAACCATTGCATAGCTCATAGTTTTTTAGTGTTTCTGAGTGAAAAGAAAAGACTGCGCTAGCTAGTGCACTCTAAATTTGTATATCCTTCTATTAATTACTAATATGTGAGATTTACCCATGAGCTCTTTCTTAGTGAAATTGTTGGAAGCCTGAAGAGGCTGTATTTTATAGAATACTTGAGATTGAGTGAGACTTGTGTAAAAACGATATAAAGTAAGTTGCTTTGAGAAGCAAGTAAAAAAACTTGTGATTTATCCTGAAGAGACTTGTGTAACTAATACTTGCAATCATTTTATTTGTTGGTAAAAGAAAAAATCATAGTAGGTTGTTAAGGGGGACGTAATTTTAGGTTAAGATGAACTAATATAAAATTTGTGTCCTTCCCTCTTGTCTAAACTTGCGCTTATAAGTTGTTTTTAATCTTTTTAAGTTTTAAGGATAATAAACATTTTTAATTAACAAAAAGAGCTGTGAGCTATTAAAACTCACCTTAATTACGTGCAACAAAAGATTATTCATTTTTCAAAATATGTAATTTGTGAAGAAGTTTTCAAAACACATTAAACTTATTTTTTATTGTTTTTCTATGTTCTACAAAAACAAAATAAAAAAGGAATCTGAAAAACTCAAACAATGATGTAAAAGATGAAGGTAATCTACAGGTTATCCCTTGACAACAATTTTTTGTTGCTGCATATATAATTTTGTCTATACATTCTTATGATGTAAATCATAATACATATATATATATACATATATATATATGACATAACCATCATAATCATCTTTCTCATGTTAGCTAGCTAGAGCTTCAATAATTTTTTTTATCTTAATTACTTAGTTCAGTTGAACACAAATATTAAGCTATATTCTAGATCGATCTATCACAAGTGCAATTGTAATTAATATCCACAATAAATATTATGTGCTTTAATTAACGTAATTAATATGCTCATGAAACTGCTGTGTGATCTAGAGCAACCAACAAAACAATGGATAAAGTTACACAATCCGGATAGTATACGAACTACGAAGCTTACAAAACTTTCAAATATCTTGATTATGTTGGGAAAGACATACATGTATAGTGGAAAAACTACCCAAATATATAGTGGTAAATGAAATCTTTCCCGCTTGAGTGAACTTGTGAGAAACGTAATATACAGCAATCCAAAAATTTAATGGTGCAAAAAAATGAAGAGATAATAGCAAAAAGTACACCAGCAATTTTAACATGAAAAACCTCCAGTATGAGATATAAAAATCACGGGACCAAATTCATAAAAATTCTTCACTATGCAAAATATCAAAGAGTACAACAAAAATTTTCTACAACAGAACCTCATAAATAAATGTCTACTCACTCTTAAAATAGTGAAAATCAACAATGCAACAATATTCAAATAGAGACCCACAATAGGGTAAATATATCTTTTACCAAAATATGAGAGAAATAAAGTTCTGAGTATACCAGATGAATGCCCACAATATTAAGAACAATTGGCTAATATTTCATCCACAATAGAGCACAAATGAGTATCCAACTAATAATGCAAAGTGAGCAAAATTTTCTTTTTTTCTCCAACGACGGCGCAGAAGGAAAAACATAAAAAGCCGAGGAAGAGGTGCAGCACATCGCCTTTTATATTCTCGTATGCTTCTATTATTATTATTTTTAATTAAAGTGGGCTCACTTGAAGAGGCTCACCAACAAACTCTCCTTACGACTCAAGTATAGGCAAATGCCAAACTGGCAATAAATTGACAAGCTTCAAGCTTTCCCTTTGGTAATGTCTTTGTCATCATGTCAGAATCATTTTCATTTGTATGAATCTTTTCAAGTTCCAGTAACTTAGAATTTTAAAGATCACGTATCCAATGATATCGCACATCAATATGTTTAGATTTACCATGGAATGTAAGATTCTTGCCAATGTGAATAGCTCTTTGACAATCACAAAATAAAATATAACTTTGCTGCTCAAAACCAAGTTTCTGCACAATTTTTTTCATCCAAAACAACTCTTTACATGTCTCGATAATAGCAACGAACTCAGCCTCAATTGTAGATAATGCAACACATTTTTGTAACCTAGACTGCCAAGCCACAACTCCCCTTGCAAAAGTAATCAAAAAACCAGAAGTAAATTTTCTAGAATCAACATCCCCTACCAAGTCAGAATCAACGTAACCATAAAGAATAGGCTTCCCAATTCCAAAACACAATTTCAAATTAGAAGTACCACGGAGATATCTCAACATCCATTTCACAGCTTTCACAAATTTGATGTGTTACCCACTAGATTTCTACCTATAGTACTATGTTTAACTGTCACCACACATAGGGTTGTTATTGAGCAAAAGGTCTGGTTGCATTCACTTAGAGGGTCATATGATAAACAAGGGTAATTGATTCAACATTTGCACTTTCATGACACATAAATGATAAGATGTAAAATATAGGCTACTTGATTTTCAAACTTGATAAAAAAAAATGTAGTTGAAGATCATTTTTATCATTTACATTTTTTCTTCAAAGAAAAGGATATTGTATTAACAGGGAATTTGGTGAAATATGATGAACCAATGAGCTTGATGAAAAGAAAGAAGGATCACTATTCAGGCAGCTTGTCAATAAATACTACTCTAATTTTCAGTTTGCAAAATCACATTGATGCTGCCATATTGCTATGTTTTTAATGCAAGTATTGTTGTCTATCTTTTTTTGCTATAGCAATAACTTAAGAAGTGTAATTAGATGTAGGATGTGAAGTGTGTTTTTGTAATGTTAAATTAAATTATTTGACTAAATTATCTTTTTGGTTCCTCTATTCATTTATTTGGTTTATTTTTTAATAAAAAATTCAATTTGATCCGTCAATTTTTAAAATTGATACAATGTTACCCTAATTGAATTGACATTAAGTTTGAGAATTGCATCAAATTTAAACCGCTATGAAATTTCAGTCACTAATTAGTGGCAGCTTATATCTATTATTTATATTGATTTATTAAAATTTTGAAAAATAACTAAAATTTATAAAATAATAAATTATAATTTTTAAATAATGGCAGTTTCGGAAAAAAAACACTAATTAGTATACTTTTCCAAAATAAAAAAGCATTTTTAGCCTCTATATAAAATATTGGTATGAGGCTAAAGAAAAATATGTAGTATTCTTTATCTTATTATCCTACATGACCCATTGGTGAAAGAATTCAATGCCTCAATGTTCATATTTCAACAAGCTCAAGCGAAGCTCACGATGCACTACTAGAAAAATATAATTTAGCAACCGATACAAAGTGTCACAGAAAATATTTGATGGCTATTTCGGTGGCTACATATTTATGAATAAAAGTATTATAGAGACCGAATTGGCGACCAAACAAGGCCCTTGAATTTTGAGACCGAACTGGATCGGTCACTATGTTATGGTGATAGCCACCAAATAATATTCGGTTGCTATGTTGTGATGATAGCAACCCAACTGGATTTGGTGGCTATTAGATTACATTATTATATCTTTAGGTTAGCCACGAAATTAGCAACTGATTCGTTGGATATTTTAAATTTAATTTGAATCATAATAAATATTTAAAAAGTATTGAAAAAATTTATTAGTAATATTTTTAAATTAACAAACCAATATTTTCAATATTTTGTAAATCATAATAAATATATAATATTTGTAATTATATTATGATAATTTTTAATAAATTTAACAAACCAATATTTACATTTTTGATTAAGATGAATAAATGATACTTATCATTAATCTTGTATTCATGTATTACAATATATCTAAACATCAAATATTAGTTTTTTTACTTAATTTTATTCAACTCCACTGATCTTGTTTTTAATTTTCCATGTATTAATTTTTTTATAAATTGTTTTTATAACTTCACTTTGATAAATAGTTTGTAATAACTTACGCACTCTGAACCATCATATGGGAACATTCTGGCAACGATTTCCGGCGGCACCCAAACGTATTCCAACGCATTCTCCAACAAAAGAAGCTGCAACAGGGACTGCCGGCGATGGAAGCCGCGTGTATTGAATACGGCAATTGAATCCAGGCCAAAAGTTGTTAAGGAAGATAGAGAAGATAGCTCCCTAACAATCATTCATTGTCAGCTTCTGAAGTTTGTCATGAATACTTTTGAAGACTATTTTTTTTGTAGATATCTTCTCTCGTAGATGCTTTTGGTTACAACAATGTTTGTGGAACAATATTCTCATCATTTGGTTGCTTTCTTCGTATTAATACTTGATGGCCTAGTTGGGTTCTACTTCTGAACACCTATTGGTTTGATTTTGAGCATGCTTCTTCTGATGTAGCTTAATTTTGAACAATGTGTATACCAATATCCTATTCTTTGTTCATTTTTACATCTTCTAATAAACCTTCTACTTTTGTGTAGCTTTTGATTTGACTACCCCTTGGCCAAAACCCATCTTTTATTCATGCTTCTAGTCATATACAACTTCTAATCTTATTACACTTTGATCTTATGAGTTCATGATAAGCCTAACATGATTTTGATCAGCAGTCATTCTAGTAACATTGTTTCTCATGAGAAAGTCCTATTTCTAGAGGTTGGCATAACTCAGATTATTAATGTTTCTCAAGCTTGATTTATGCTTCTTGTGATGTCTTCATCAAGTCTTGTTCTTATACACACATCTCAAGCAAACCATTAGCATCTTAAGCTCACAAGACTTGGGATTGGCTTATTGGAAATTTGTTATCATTAAAATTTTCTCCATGGGGACTTTATCCTAACATTAATATTATGTTTCTCTAGTGCTCTTTTTTTTTCTTTTTCCTTTCCTCATATTTTTCTCCTCTAAGTACTATCTAATGGTATATGAGAAACAATTCTTTGCCTAAGGCTAAATATTCTACATCTTTCGAGAAGTGGAGCAAAAGAATGCAATAGGAACCCCCACCAAGAAACAAATAATGCAATAGGAACGAATGGATTGTGGGTCAACGAAGGTAATATATTTATAGTTCTCAACAACATAATATATCTCAAATAAAAACCTAGCATATAGCAGATGTGTCGTGTTGCGCCATATTCTACCCACTAGCCCTCGAATAGGGATGATGATAATGGGGCAGGTTGGGGACGAGTTTGACTTTACCCATTCCCATATCTGCAAAAAGCATAGTGGGTTCAAATTCAGGTTTAAAAGAGTAAGTTTAAAATTTTAGGCTTAAATTATATTTTTAATCCTTAATAAATGACTGAATTTCCGTTTTGGTCACTAATATATTTTTTAACTTTTTGATCTTTAATAAAAAAAAAAAAATTATTTTGTTTATTCAAGCGCACTATGTAAAAAGGTTCAAGAATATAAATTGAAGTACAAAAATAACAAGGATAGGGAGTAATCACTAGTGCAAAAGAGTTGAATCACGGACAAGGAACATCTTCTTGTTGGCTTCCAGCTGGAGAAACATATGAATAAATTGAATATGAAAATGAAAGAGAACATCTTCTTGTTGGCTTCCAGCTGGAGAAACATATGAATAAATTGAATATGAAAATGAAAGAGATCCAAATTATACATGAATAAAATTTTACAGTGATAATTTAAAGAAATTAATTATTATTACCTATTAATGATTTGAAATATTTTAATAATTAATTAATAAATGTATTTAAAAAAGTATAATGTGAAAATTGTGATGAATAAAATATAATATTTTGACATTATAATAAAAAATAGAAAATGTACAACATTTTAATGACTATAAAAATATTATTAAATTGCACAACATAATAGTTATATAGGGATGACTTTATAACATATTAGTCCTATTTCGTGTTAATTTATTTCATTTTATTATATTTTCATGCCAAAGATGTGAAAAGCTGGCGGATTCACTTCTAATTTCTACTATTGATTTGAACTTGTCTACGACCTTAGGTGTGGAAACAGTCTCATTAGCTTCTTTAGATTTTTCTCTTATTTGGAGTAAATTAGATAATACAATGGTGCATATGTTATGTTTATAAATAAAGATTATTATTATTATTATTATTATTATTATTATTATTATTATTATTATTAT
>CM023956.1:26234311-26336687 GCA_013407115.1 Glycine latifolia
ATTTTTTTTAAAATAAATCTTGTTTTATTATTCTGATTACGTTTCTAAAATTATAGCGTGTGTAACATGCACTCTATTTTATATTAAGTTCAGTGGCGGTGCCAGGAATTTTATTGAGAAGGGGCGAATATAAAAAAAATTAAATCATAAATAAAAGTACTCCGAAGACAATATAAATCTAATATAAAAAAAACTATTATAGAAATTAAAATCATTTCATGAATTGACTATTACTTTACGTGTTTTCATATTTTTAAAATTATCTATAATTGAATCTGTGCTAAAACTCAAAACAATTTCTTTTTCAATGTATGTAATCAAAGAATCATTAAGAAATTGGTCTTCTATTCTATTTCGAAGTCTGGTCTTGATTATCTTCATAGCTGATAAAGATCTTTCAGTAGTTGCTGTAGAAACTAGAAGAGTGAGTACAAGTCTAATCACTCTATCAATAAGAGAGTAAATGATGGACTTTCTAGTTCTTGCTAGCCCTTGATATAATTCAGATATAATTGATACATTAATCAAATTTGGATGTTTAGGAATGTCAAGCTCAAAATGTTGTAACCTCATCTTCAAATGCAAATAGTAGTTTATTTTATTTTAGAAGAATAAAAGCAAGAAGAAGAAAGAGAAAAATAGGGAAAAAAAAAAGAAATTGGGGGATACCCTGAAACTCTTCTCTTTTACTGGTTTACCAAATGAAACAACTTTTTTTACTCCTTTTATTCTCTTGAGATTTCTGTTTCCTTTGTGTCCAAACCTCTCCATTTTATAGTGTTCTTTCTCCCTCTTCCTCTTTATTCTTTTCCTTTTTATTATTATTTTTTTCAGTTTTATCATCTTTCTTTCCTTTTTTTTCTTTTTCTATTATCTCTCTTTCTCATTTTATTTTTATTACATTTTTTTCATCTTTTATGTTTTCTTTCCTTTTTATTGTTTTCATTTTTTTCTTTTTTTTTACTACATTTTCTTTATATTTTTTTCTTTCCCCTTTTACCTTTTTTTAATATTTTTTCTTTTCTCTTTTTTTTTTTCATTTTCTTTTTTTTTATTAATTTTTTAAAGGGGGCGGTGGCCCACACTAACCCCCAGTTCCGCCACTGATTAAGTTGACATATAAACGATTATAAAAATGCAAGTTTCATTATTCTGATTACGTTCTAAAATTATAGCAGATGTGAAATCTATTTAATTATAATATTTATAAATTCTGAGCCAATTGTTAAAATTTTTAATTTCTTGATTGGTTAGTGAAAAGCGACTGTGATGAAGACTATTTGTTGAGCAACAACTTTTCCTCAACTACCTTTGGTATGTGTATGAACTATGAACACATTGTTCTATTTTCCATAAGATATATAGGTTCACCTTGTTTCACCGTTCTTGCAGAGGCCTTTAAGGTTTCGTCAACATTGTTCTCATGGTTTGATTAAAAAATAACATTTGTTAGGTAATTAACAACGCAGAGCACGCAGGGCAATTCATTTATATATCAGAGGTTGAAGAAAGGTGTTGTCTTTAATTTTCCACATGTTCTTATTTTCTCGCTCTTTTTTGCCTTCAATGCACTATTTAATTATAACCCTTACGTTTCTTTTATTTTGAGTCCTTTAATTTCATACTAAAAGCAAATTAAGACAATTTAGTACAGTTTTTTGTTCCTTAACACTTGACATTTGCAAATTCAGCAAACATTGACCGTTACAAGGACTAATTAAGGGACAATAAATACAACAAATTTGAATAAAAGGGTATTCTAGAACCTTCAAATCTGCATTTGATTTTTTCATTTTGTGTTGTTGTTGTCTTATGAGCAACAATACATTGGTAGCCTTTTCTCATATGCTAAAAGCAAAGGAAATTGAACTCCATATCACATGCAGTTTGAATTTGTGTATTGTAATTATCAATGAATAAAATTTTTATATTAATAGAAATAAAAATATTATGTGTATGTAATTTTTTCCAAATTAAAATATTATATAAAATACAACACACGGAGATAATTTATATATATTAAAATAAAAATTATACTTGAAGATAAATACTAGATAAATTACACTTGATTGGATAATTATATATATATATATATATATATATATGTATGTATATATATAAAGTATTAATATGAAGATTATAATTATATATGAGAAAACGTATCTCAAGATCTTTACAAACAAAAATGACATATCTTACATACATTTTTTTTTATCTAATTTTTGGTTATATTGCTTTTATTTTCTTTTATTTTATGATAGTTAGCTTTTGCATTTTTTGTACGGACTGAACATCAACATTTATAATATATGCACTATTTTTTTTTTCTCTATTTCCTTCACCTAAAATATTTTTTTTCCTTTTTTTCTCTTTTTTTTTTGGGATTTCCTTCTTTTCTCTTATTCTTTTTCTTGTTTTTTCATTTTACAAATTTTTTAAAATTATTTTTCTTACTTATCATACCCTTTCTTATTTTCATACGTGATCATGATGCAGAGTTAAAAATGGATAGTTACAAACCTTGCTTTGCAGATTGCACCATTAGTTTAAAATCAGTTTTAGTTTCAAAATTAAAAAGTAATATCTAATAAGAATAAGTTTTAAATTAAAAAAAACAGTTTTAAAATTTGGTTTAAAATTATTTCTTTTCCTGTTTTGATAATTTTATATATTTAATAAATTAAATTATTTTGTTTTCTGGTTTTAGTATTCCAAAGTTTATGTTTCTTCTTTTTTTCTTTTATTCCCTTTCCTTCTTTATCCTTCTTTTTAAAAAAAATTAAAGATATATTTGTTTCTTATTTTTAAAAATTATTTTGAATTTTATATTTTTTAAAAATTATTTTTTTATTATTGCCTTTTTTTTTTCTCTCATTCTTTTTTGTCATATTGGGGTGAATTTTTTTTTAAAAAAATTAAAGATATATCTACTTCTTATTTTTAAAATTTATGTTTTCATTTTATAATGTTTTAAAAATTATTGTTTGGTTTTACAAGATTTTAAAAATTTCCTATCATCAATTTTTTCCCCTTTTCTCTTCTGATTTTTATGTTTATGATATTAGAGAGTATTTGTACATAGGTTAATTATCAAAATTGTATGTCTGCTTATGCATTTGTGTGCCTTCGACGTTTGTGAGAATTATTGGATAACATTCTAATTTTAAAATACATGAAAATATTTCTTTTTTCTGATTCTTAATTATATATGACTATTTTAATTACAAGCTGTGTAGGTTTTAAGAAAGAGGTTGTCAAGAACCGTGAAGTGTATTTTAGTGTAATCATCATAGCACTTTGCCTATTGTTAATTTTATAAGTTGTTATGAAATTTGTTACTAATAATAATTATGTATTTTAAATTTTTCTTCCGCAATTTAAATTTATTTTAAATTTGAAATTCAAATAGAGTATAAAAATTATAAAATCTCTATGTAGTATTATGTTTTCTTAAAAACAAACACAGCTTAAAAAAATTAAAAGAAATAATACTAATAATTATTGTGATTTATAAAGAGAGGCATAAGATGTTTTTTCTTTTAATTTGAAAAAGTGCCGTTAATTTAAAAACAAAGTTAGAAAAGAAGTGGAAGGGAACTTTGAATAATAATAACGTGGAATGCAATTGGCAGATGCAAATTGGCTTCAAACCAATTAATATATTTGGGATCCGTGAAGTGACAAAGGCTGTGAGTCTCACTGCAACACTTTTTCGTTTTCTTTCCTTCCCCAACTCACTTACGTTCCTTTGTTAAGCTTCGCACATGATTAACACCCAACACAAACAACGTTACTACTCTTCCACCTTCCCTAAGTTAAGGTTAGCACTTTGCATCATGCTAATTCGTGCTCATTTCCTTGTTATTACTCGTTGAAAATCTCATTTTAAAGATTAATATGTATTATTTATATTTCGTAAAACATTAATAATAAACAACAAAATCTATAAAAAAATTAATGATAATAAGATCAATTTTGTAAAATTATAACTCTTCCATTCATTTATTAATTAGTTTTTGTAATTTGTGAAAAAAAAAACCTACATCGATAAATATTATGGGACGGAGGAAATACATATTTAATAATTATCTGTGCATTTAGTATTTGAAGTGCATTATATATATATCGATTCCATAATTATAGAATTCATCACCGTGTTGATCAAGTATTTTGGCTTGAACTCATGGTAAGATGACTAGAGCACTATCAGAAAGAGAAAAAGAAAAACAGAAAGAAAGAGTAGACTGCAATGCAAGGGGAAAAAAGAAAAAGAAAGAATCTATTACAATATATATTAGATAGATAATTGCAGAGTCCGTAAGTTATAAGTTATTGCAAACCTTCTAACACTATTTTCATGTATTAGAATATATCTAAACATCAAATATTAGTTTTTTTACTTAATTTTATTTAACTCCACTGGTCTTGTTTTTTAATTTTCAATGTATTAATTTTTTTATAAATTGTTTTTAACTCCACTTTGATAAATAGTTTGCAATAACTTACGCACTCTGAACCATCATATGGGAACATTCTGGCAACGATTTCTGGCGGCACCCAAACGTATTCCAACGCATTCTCCAACAAAAGAAGCTGCAACAGGGAGTGCCGGCGATGGAAGCCGCGTGTATTGAATACGGCAATTACCTCTGCCGGCAGCAAAAAATT
The DNA here is from genome assembly GCA_013407115.1 of Glycine latifolia. Taxonomy (NCBI): domain Eukaryota; kingdom Viridiplantae; phylum Streptophyta; class Magnoliopsida; order Fabales; family Fabaceae; genus Glycine; species Glycine latifolia. Next base: position 26,238,980 of record CM023956.1, read on the forward strand.
GCTGGAAGGATGGTGGGGGAATTCAGTATGTGCAAACCTATTATAACAGATTAATCTAACGGTTGAAAACGTTGGTCCATAATGAACCATTTATCAAAGTGGTCCACCCTAACCTTGACCTTTATTAAATAATTAAAATATTCCCATATGATCCACGAGGTGGGAAATTGGTTTAATGCACTTACCAAGGTATCTATGTACCGTTAGTCTCCAACCACGTACACATAATCATTCCGCTACTAACCAGTACTCTTCATTAATTCTTCGACTATACGTCCATTCAAAACTAAACATGAGAGACCATGGCAATCATTATCGTTCAACTCTTCACTCTTCTTGTGTACAAGTACTCGTTTTCACATCCCAATAAGATAAAGAAGAAGAAAACTTAAATGTTTGACAGCAAAGTTTGTCTCCACTTTCCAGTAACGACAGACAACACAACCTTTCGCTTTTACTAGGATGAGAGAAAACCACGTCTTAGGGTAAAGGCATAAAAACTAGTGAGTTGGCATTCCCCATTATTCATTCATTCATTGGGCTTCAATTCGTGTTAAACTGCTGTAGCCTTTTATATATATATATCATTATATCATTATTACATGTTTGTTTCATTCTGCTAGTTTAGTTTCCATGCTTATTAGTACAATGTTTTGTTCTGGATTAGTTTGTTTAAGCTTATTTAATAAGCAGATGTTGTTTTTCTGATGTGTTTGTCTAAATTGTTTTTACTTAAAAAAACACTATTTTAGAAAGTATTTATTTTAAAGTTGCCTTTTATAGTGATTCATAAAAAAAATATCTTTGTGATTTGTTTATCTTGCCCCACCCAATCACATTCTAACACAAGTGTACCAGTAGAATATTCAACAATATGAAGGGCTCTTTGTACTTTTTTAATTCACACTCTTCTTTTACATCTGTCTCTTCTAATTGCTGTCTTACTCTATCTCTTCTTTATGGACCAAATGTTTTTTAGGGTATCAATCAGCATATGAACTACCCTTGAGTGATAAAGCTGAAACTGATTATTCTTGCATACATGCAAACATTTGTCGCCATTTAAAGTTCGCTGCAGCTCCTCATTTTGGTGGGTGCACATGCAACAACTGGTTTTTCAAAAGCTAACTGTTATGTAAGGTTAAAATAAGCTTGGCTTGTTGTTGTTAACTGAGCCAAATGGTGTCATGTGATTCATGTAACAAACTCTACCTATTGAGACAAAGATTTATTTTTGTTGTTAATGTTTTGGTAGAGTTGGTCTTTGGCGAACAAATGTGTTGCTTATTCTGCTTATTGATGACCCCTTTTGTATTCAATTTATTTTTTAACTTTTAAGACAAAGTTTTAATAATAATTTAAGAGATAATTTTATTGCATTCATTTCAGAGTTTGAGCAGCCAAGAGAACTTACAATGATGGAGGATTTTTGGAGCATGTTTTGTGGGGATCATGATTGTCCTGGGACCAGGGGAAAGACTTTTTGTCATGATTTAAAGTTTTTGAAAGATCCTTCCACATGCATTAACCAGTTCTTGATCATTTGCGTTGATGTGCTACTACTGGTCATGTTGGGATTCAATTTGATCCAGAAGTCTTTGTTCAGACCATTTCGTGGTCAGTTTTGGGTGGAAAGATATTCAAACTTGCAGTTAATTTCTGCCGTTACCAATGGCTCTCTGGGGTTGTTGCATTTGTGCTTAGGCATTTGGGTTTTAGAGAACATAAGGAAGAGCTACACTCTTTTTCCTCTTAATGGGTGGGTGCTAGAACTTTTTCAAGGATTAAGATGGTTGTTAGTAGGCTTAGGTGTAAGTCTTCAGTTGAAACAACTTTCAAGATCGTGGTTGTGGTTGTTTTCACTTCTTACAGTATTTGTTTCCTCTATTTTATGTGTTTTATCCATGTCTTATGCAATTAGAAGCAGAGAATTGTCCTTCAAGGCAGCTTTAGATGTTCTGTCTTTTACAGGAGCAGTTTTACTACTCTTGTGCACTTATAAAGTGTATAAATGTGAAGGCACTGATAGAGATATTGATGAAGGCCTTTATGACCCTTTAAATGACCACTTTAATGAAGTTGATCCTGATAACTATTTAACTCCATTTGCCAATGCAGGGTTCCTTAGTAGGATGTTTTTTTGGTGGTTGAATCCTTTGATGAAAAGTGGTCAAGAGAAAACACTTCAGGATGAGGATATTCCAAAGTTAAGAGAATCAGATCGAGCAGAAAGTTGCTATTTGTCGTTTGTGGAACAATTGAGCAGACAAAAAGGAAAAGAAAAATTTTCACAGTCGTCAGTTTTGTGGACTTTAATTTTGTGCCACAAGAGAGAGATTTTGATGTCAGGATTGTTTGCATTACTCAAGGTACTCACCTTATCTTCTGGTCCTGTACTTCTGAATGCTTTTATATTGGTTTCTGAGGGTAATGGAAGTTTCAAATACGAGGGTTATGTATTGGTGGTATCACTTTTCATTATAAAGCTTATAGAGTCCCTATCACAAAGGCAGTGGTATTTCCGCACTAGGCTTGTTGGGATGAAAGTTAGGTCAGTACTTACAGCAGCCATTTATAAAAAATTATTGAGGTTATCGAGTTCAGCTAGATTGAATCACTCTGGTGGTGAGGTAATGAATTATGTGACAGTGGATTCTTATAGAATTGGAGAATTTCCATTTTGGTTTCACCAGACGTGGACAACAAGCCTCCAACTCTGTATTGCATTAGTAATACTTTTTCGTGCTATTGGCCTAGCAACAATTGCCTCATTGGTGGTGATAGTTCTCACTGTGCTTTGCAATACTCCACTAGCAAAGTTGCAGCATAAGTTTCAGAGCGAACTCATGGTGGCGCAAGATGAGAGACTGAAGGCCACTTCTGAGGCTCTTGTGAATATGAAAGTGCTGAAGTTATATGCATGGGAAAACCATTTTAAAAATGCTATAGAAATACTAAGAATTTTGGAACTAAAATTGTTAGGTGCCGTGCAAATGAGAAAGGCATATAATATATTTCTATTTTGGACCTCACCTGTTTTGGTCTCTGCTGCTTCTTTTGGGGCATGCTACTTCTTGAAAATTCCTTTACATGCAAATAATGTTTTCACTTTTGTGGCAACTTTGCGCCTTGTGCAAGAACCAATTACAGCTATCCCAGATGTTATTGGGGTGGTCATTCAAGCAAAAGTGGCTTTTGCCCGGATTGTTAAATTCCTTGAGGCACCTGAATTTCATAGTGAAAATTTCAGGAATAGGTCTTTTGATGATAGTATTAGAGGCTCAATTTCAATCAAATCTGCTGACTGTTCATGGGAAGGTAATGTATCAAAGGCAACACTGAGGCACATAAACTTGCAGATCAGACATGGTCAAAAGGTGGCGATTTGTGGAGAAGTTGGCTCAGGCAAATCAACCCTCTTAGCTACAATTCTTGGAGAAGTTCCTATCACAAAAGGAACTGTAAGCTTTTATTCCTCTTATGTTCATAAATTTAGGCTGATAGAATACACTACTAAATATTGGGGTACTCTAATTAATTGGTTCCGATCTTAATGACCTTTCTACGTTATAGTCAATAGTTATATTTAGCACACGACTTCAACTATAGTGAGCACTTTTTCCTGTCCTTCATTTTAGATGTAATATTAATAGGTGTTTAATTCTCTATTGAATTACAGATTGAAGTTTATGGAAAGTTTTCATATGTTTCTCAAACACCATGGATACAGACAGGTACTATACGGGAAAATATTTTGTTTGGATCTAATTTGGATGCTTATAGATATCAAGAAACACTTCGTAGATCTTCACTACTGAAGGACCTGGAGCTATTTCCCCATGGAGATCTCACTGAAATAGGTGAGAGGGGAGTTAACTTGAGTGGAGGTCAGAAGCAGCGAATTCAACTTGCACGTGCACTTTATCAGAATGCTGATGTATATCTCTTGGATGATCCATTTAGCGCTGTTGATGCACATACTGCCACTAATCTGTTTAATGTAATGACCTCTTCCTTTACTCATATACTATATCTGTGCTTTTGTGTCATTGTTTACTCCAACATGGCTTTGAAACTTGGCAGGAATACATCATGGATGGTCTTAAAGAGAAAACTGTTTTACTTGTAACTCATCAAGTTGACTTTCTACCAGCATTTGATTCTGTTTTGGTAAATTCATTAATCTCAGGACAATGGTTATGCCATTATTCTTCTTTTCTTTGTTTCCTGAAAATATAACTAGTGATTCTAAATTAGGAATGAATTGGAAGTTACTTCATTTTTGTAATCATTAGGCTGAAGTTATTTTTTCTTCTTTCACAGTTGATGTCAAATGGGGAAATCCTTGAAGCTGCTCCTTATCATCATTTGTTGTCCTCAAACCAAGAATTCCAAGATCTTGTTAATGCTCACAAGGAAAATGCAGGTTCTGACAAGCCTATGCATGTTACTTCTACCCAGAGACACTCAACCTCTGCCAGAGAGATTACACAAGCTTTTGTGGAGAACTTCAAATCCACAAATGGGAATGAGTTGATAAAGCAAGAAGAGAGAGAGATAGGAGACACAGGGTTGAAGCCTTACTTACAATATTTGAATCAAACGAAAGGATACATATACTTTTTTTTGGCTTCTCTTAGTCACCTCATGTTTGTCATTTGCCAGATATTGCAAAACTCATGGATGGCTGCTAATGTTGACAATTCCCAAGTCAGCACTTTGCGGTTGATTGTAGTTTACTTCTTGATTGGGGCTATTTCTACAATTTTTTTGTTGACCAGAACTCTACTTGTAGCTTACATGGGTATTCAGTCATCAACATATTTATTTTTTCAGTTAATGAATTCCCTTTTTCGTGCACCAATGTCCTTTTATGACTCTACACCATTGGGAAGGATACTTAGTAGAGTAAGTATATTAAACAACTTTTTCCTCGCTTGGGATTGTAATGGAAGTAATAGTATTTTGATTCTCATTTCCTTGTCTAGGTCTCATCAGATCTAAGCATTGTGGATCTTGATATACCCTTTATCCTCAGTTTCACTGTGGTAGGTGTTATATACTTCTATTCTAATCTGACAGTCCTAGCTATTATTTCTTGGCAAGTCTTGGTTATCTCCATACCGATGGTTTATGTTTCAATTCGCCTGCAGGTAATGAACAAATTCATATTTGAAAATATTGTGATACTGAAATGATGTCTTCTATTTTGATTAGTTAGCATTGAGAAAACCATCAAATTTAACTAAATAATTCTCATTGTCCTTCAGATTTTATCTTAAGGAAACTTTTTAATAATTTCTTAATAGAATTCAAAATATTTATGGTTGGAGAGTAAATAAGGTATTTCTTTTGGAAACTAGAGATACTACTTTTCCACTGCAAAAGAAGTGATGCGCGTGAATGGCACAACAAAATCCTTTGTAGCTAATCACATAGCTGAAACTACTGCTGGAGTTGTCACAATAAGAGCCTTTGAAGAAGAAGATCGTTTCTTTGAGAAGAATCTTGATCTAATTAACAGAAATGCTAGTCCTTTCTTCCATAGTTTTAGCTCAAATGAGTGGCTGATCCAAAGATTAGAAATAGTTAGTGCAGTACTGCTTTCCTCCGCAGCACTATGCATGGTTATGCTTCCACCAGGGACTTTCAGCTCTGGTAAGACTTTGGTCATTGTTACATGTGAAATTCCATGGCTTTGAGTATTACAATTATCTTCAAATTCTATGCTTTTTATCCACAAAAAGTAGCATTATCTCATATGATGCAGGTTTCTTAATTTCAGTAATATTCTTTTCAGGATTTATTGGCTTGGCTCTCTCTTATGGCTTTACATTAAATGCTTCCTTAGTATTTTTAATTCAAAGCCAATGCAGTCTAGAAAATTACATAATATCTGTAGAGAGGCTAAATCAATATATGCATATACCTAGTGAGGCCCAAGAAGTAATAGAAGGAAATCGTCCTCCCTTGAATTGGCCTGTTGCTGGTAAAGTAGAACTAAATGACTTGCAGGTAATTGGTATATATATAAATTGGGAATCATAATGTTCATAAAAAGAGTCATTGAAATGAAATGGATAATTTGCTTGTTTATACCAAGACAGATACGATACAGGCCTGATGGACCACTTGTACTACATGGAATCACATGCACATTCAAAGCAGGGCACAAGATTGGAATTGTTGGCAGGACAGGCAGTGGAAAGTCCACTCTTATCAGTGCTTTATTTCGTTTAGTGGAGCCGGCAGGTGGAAAAATTGTAGTCGATAGCATAGACATATCTTCTATCGGCCTTCATGATTTGAGGTCACGTTTTGGTGTTATACCTCAGGATCCTACCCTTTTTAATGGGACTGTTAGATATAATTTGGACCCTTTATCTCAACACTCTGATCACGAGATATGGGAGGTAAAACCAACTACATTTTTTTTTATCTTTGATTAACATTGCAAATGTAGCCTAATTGTTGCTCAATGTGAAGGTTCTTGGGAAGTGTCAGTTGCGAGAAGCTGTCCAAGAGAAAGAAGAGGGCCTGAACTCCCCAGGTACACTTTCATCATAATGGTAACTATGTCACAAATAATTTATTCCTAGTTGATAAAAACTAGTAATATGTTGTTACACAGTAGTTGAAGATGGATCAAACTGGAGCATGGGACAAAGGCAATTATTTTGTTTGGGGCGTGCTCTTTTAAGGAGAAGTAGGATATTGGTGCTGGATGAAGCAACTGCATCAATTGACAATGCAACTGATTTGATTCTGCAGAAGACCATTAAGACTGAGTTTGCAGATTGTACAGTGATCACGGTAGCACACAGGATACCAACCGTGATGGATTGCACTATGGTTCTTTCAATCAGAGATGGTAAATTGCATATTTACGACCGCTTTATGTCATTCAAGAAACCTTTATCAGGCTAATTCATAACTCTAATTCCATTTTCTTATGGTTATGTTAAACTATTCTTTCCTATGTATGAGCAGAAGTTAATGAGTGCAAATAGTGGAGTTCATATGTTCCTAACAAGAATTCTACCCATACCACTGGGTTTGACACACCCCATAGATAAGCATGTTATGTTGTTTGGCAGAGGATTTAATTGCATTCACCTATTTAAAGGGTATTATAATAGACAATTAGTTGATTTAGTGATAACTTGTAAAATATTGGGTACTTGATTTTCATTGTTGAATTTTTATTAGAATAAAGGTGAAGAATATTTTTTTATTTATTACTTGTTTTCTTCAAAGGGATACTTGTATTGACAGGAAAATTGGTGGAGTATGATGATCCAATGTGCTTGATGAAGAAAGAAGGATCGTTATTCAATCAGCTTGTCAAGGAATACTGGTCTCATTTTCAATCTGCAGAATCACATTGATAGCAAAATGTTTTTTTTTTTTCTTTTGTCGACATTGTTATCTATCTTTCTTTGGTATTAGCTACAAGTCAATAAAGTGTGACAATAATATGCTAGGCTTGAGGAGTTCGGAAGGAATTGGATGAATGAAAAGAAACGGTGCATGAGTATTTGAATGTGTTGCATTAGAGTTTATTTGTTATGAGCTACATTGAAAGATTTTTTTTTCTAAGAGGTGTCAAGTCCTTACTAAATAATAAAGAAGTTTTATAATGGTCAATAGTGAGGTTTTGTAATATATATATATATATATGCTAATTTATCCATGTGTTATGTAATTAAAAATGCAAATTATTGATTGACTTCAATTTTATGATGTAATTCCTCTGTTCTAAAATAAGTGTCATATTATAAAAAAAATTATCCTAAAATAAATATTGCATTTGATTTTTTAATATAATATTAATTACTTTTTGTCACCAATATTTAAATTTAATATTAATATTATTCTTTTCCATCCATTTAATAAGATTAGTTTTGTAAAATTATTATTCTCTTTTATCTATTTATTAGTTTTTTTTGGACAATGTAAATTAACCTAGGATGACACTTATTTTGGAAAGGAGGCATACTCCTTCTAAACTCATATATAAGAAAAATAATAATTTCACACTAATTAAAAAAGTTAGTTAACATCATTTAATTTTTCTAATTTCAAGTAAAAAATAAAAATTGTTAAAATAATTTTCACTGAAACTTACTTCATGGATAAAAAGGAATCATTATATTGAAAATAGAATTAGAATTAAATGAATCAAATGATAGCACTCAACATACAGGACTATTTTTTGGCTTATATATGAGTTCAGATGAAATATTAGTTAAGGATCTGAATCAATATTGAGTTTATTTTTCATGCATTATTTTGTATTTATACTACTATTAAATAATTATAAATTATTTTATATATAACATGTAAATATTTTTTAAAATTATTTGACAATTAATATCTATGATCAATGTATTTTACTTAAATTTCTAAATCATTTCAGTAAAAAATGTGCAGTAAGAGCTTGGTACGTTATTGAACATGCAAAGTTATGTAAACATCAAAATAAAAATGGGAAAGGGAGGGGAGGAATCTGAAAATGCAAAGTGATATCAGCTTTTATTGAGGTCTGAATAAGAACAAATCAGTTGTACTGACATGAATTTATGACGCCAGGTGCACATGGTGTGCGTTAATAACACTCGAGTTAATTTACTGCTTCCGTGTGGTTGAAATTCATTGGGTACAAATTGAGTTATTTCCCTCGTCTACAAAGCAGCTAAAAGCTGAGTCTTTCTGCAGTACCCATTTAATTAACAGTACACCGTCAATTGAATGAAAATGGGAGGTACAAAGTACGTACTAACAAGCGTTTAATGCAGGTGTAACTATCCCTGCCATCATGAACGTGGAATTCATATATGAATGACATGTTTCACGGTATCATTCTCCAAAGTTATTGCTACCACCGAAGTCAAGGGATTTTAACTAAGTTGGTCAAACAAAAGATACGTGAATAGTATAATCTTTTTAATATTATCTTTGATTTATACAAATACAATATCATCAATATTAATAGTATATTTAACTCAAGTTAATTAAGGTCGATAATAGATGAATTCAATGATAAATATGTAGAAATTATAAATAAAAAAAAGAGAGAAATAAAATAAGAGAAAAAAAATAAGATAAAAAAAAGAAGGTTGGGTGTAAGACAGATGAGGGAAAATGAAGAGGAAAAAAAGGGATCTGGAACACAGATAATAACGTGTCTAATCTTCTACCAAGTTTATAGTTTTTCTTCATTCCGTCCTAAGATACACATTCCGCCAATCTATATCACACTCTATTAAGTCTTGTTTAATTACCTTTTTTCAAGTAAGTTTTGGTCTACTTCTACCTCTTTTTGTAACGAGCTATTGATAACAAATTTTTGTTCTTATGGAGCATCCAATAGTCATCTCATTACGTACCCAAATCACCTCAATCTATACTCTCTCATCTTTTCACTCACCAGTACTAGTGCTACCTTTTATAGAATATTTTCATTTCTTATCTTATCCATCATCGTATAATCACACATCCACCTTAACATATTCATATCTGTTACCTCTATTTTATGTTCATGCTGTCTATGCACTGACCAACACTCAGCTCCATATAACATTTCAGGTCTTATAGCTGTTCTATAGAATTTTCTATTTAGCTTAAGAGGAATTTTGCAGTCACACAAAAATCAAAATGCACTCCATCATTTCATCTACCCTCCTCTGATTCTATGATTTGCATCTTCCTCAATCTCTCTACCATTTTACAAAATTGATTCCAAATATCTAAAAACATCTTTCTTGGGTACCTCTTGACCAAGTAGATGCACATGATCTTAATTATCATCTCTTTCCAGCTAAAACTCATATTTCATGTACTCAGTCTTTCATTTATGCAAATAAAAAAAAAAAGTAATCATTAGTATCGAATTTATTTGCTTACAGTAAGGCTTTGGGCTTATCAAGTGTAAAATTCATGAATTAGCAAGAAGAAAATGCTATTCTGGTTAATATAAGGGTAAAAACTAAGTATATTTTAATAAAATTAATGTCTTAGAGTTTAACCACTCCAGCACTAATAGTCTATATAGCAAGGCACTTGTTATTACATCATTAATTACTTAAGCGTGATAGTTATTAATGGGGAACCTAATTAAAAATAATGATGTGGTAAATAGAAAGAAAAAGGACAAAATTATAAATAGAATTTAATTAGCATTACTTAGTAAAAACATTTTTACACTATATCAACTCATAAAAATATATATTGTCTTTGAGATGAGTTTTAGGATTCATTTGGTGACATAAAGATATGGTAGGATATGACAGTAAATTAAAAATATAATAGGATAACAGATAAAGCTATAGTTTACTAAAAAGTAACTCTTACTTTATTTTTCTAATTTTTACAAATTACAAACATTATAATATTAATTAAATTTTACAAGATTCTTTTTTGTTTATGTAGTTATTTCTCTTAATATTATATATAAGTTTTTTAAAATTATAATTATTATTTGATCACGTATGATAATATTATTGACTTTCTTTAACTACTTTAAAAGTCATATTTAGATGGTTAAAATAAATTTTTGACCATTTATTTATATTTTTATATCTCAGTTTGGTGTGTTATGTTTAAATTTTTTTTACTTTGGTTTCTTAAAGTTTTTCCATTACACTAAATTGATCTTTCTAGCATTTTATATCACATTAATTTGGTCAATTTATTGACACATGAAAAATTGAGAGAAATGTCGGGTCTGCAAAATTAAATTAACAATTTTAGTGATAAAATTTGAAAAAAAAAAACTAATTTGGTCTTACAAAAATACTATAAGATACCAAAATAAAATTTTTCAAACTTAGGAGATCAAACTAAAACCTAAAAATATATATAGATAATGGATCAAAAATCTATTTTAGCTTAATTAGTTAGATTGATTTTTATTTGTTTAATAGTATAAATTTTTTTAATACCAACCATACACGAAGGTTGAACTCATATCAATAAACTGTTAATTGATATTGTTATTCAATAAATTTTTTTTTAAAAAATACTATGTTTCCACGGAATGGTGAGGGGATCGCAACAGGTGATCCAAGGACAAACTGCATAGTTAAAAACAAAAAGTAATGGTTAACTGTCTGCATCATGTATAATAGAGTATGACTATTTTTTAATATGTACTTGAACATAGTACATGATCTGAACAACTAGAGCGTGACTATAAACTTTTTGTCAATGCAAGGTTCTGCACTGGCAGACAATCTGAATTTGTCATGGCTTTTTTGGAAGTATGTGGTAATATTTTCTTTCAACAATGCGATGTTTAAAACTTTGTGTGTCTTACATGTTCTTGAATGCTTGCTCCAACTCAATCTCTTTATAACTGGAGAACGTATTATGTCATGGTAACTTAGTAAATTACTAGATTTGTATAATTAATATTACACAAAATTCTTTTCAATCTAGTATTTATTTATTATAGTTAAGTATTACAAATCAGATATAGTCGATCTTAATTTATTTAGTATTTTATTAAAATTATATTAAATGAATAAATTTAAACTTAATTTTGATCTTAATATATATATATATATATATATATATATATCGACCAATTTCATTTTTTAGAGTTTTGTCATTAAATATTTATAAGTATTTCATGTGAAGAGATGAATGTGTGTGTATATTTCTACAACTGAGTAAATTAAATTATAATTTTATTTAAAAATAATTATTACTTAGTGGTGTTCATGTTAACACAGTGTCTCACTTTGATTAGTATATTAAAAAGAAATATTAAATATTAGTATATTATATTTAAAAATTAAAATAAATAAATATTTTTAATGTATAGAATTATATTTTATATTTATAATAGATATTTTAAATTGTAGTATAAATTTATTTTTAAGGTTAAACAAATAGACAATTAATAAAATCAAGTATATAAAAAGTTGATAATTTGAGATTATTGGGAGATATATGCTTTGGTCAGTGACTCAGTGTGGACTTGTTGTGTATCAAATACACCCCCAATAAAAAGGATAGAGACTATTAATAACATATTCCCAGAAGTTTCTTCAAATCTCACACACCCTGTCTTTTTATTCCCTATAATGAGTAAATCCCTTTTAACTTTTTTTAATACATTACTCTATATATTCTTATAGGCGTTAAAATAGAAGGGGTATCATATTAATCTTGAAGAAACCACATGGAGTTTTGCTCTAAATTTATTATTGTATTTAAAGCAAGCATAAAAGCATAAATCAAGGTCTAGTTTATATTCCCTATAGTAAGGATTTGACTCACCTAAGACAACCTTGCAATATATGTAGCTCATATACAACCATAATCCAACTCATTCAAATACTCCTCCACCGTTTCTTTTCATTCCTCCAACTCTTTTCCAACCCCTAACATCCTGCATCTTACCACACTTTGTTGACTTATTGCTAATACCAAAGAAAGACAGACAACAATGTTGTCATAAAACAACACAAACAAAATATTTTGCATTATCAATGTGATTCTGCAGATTGAAAATGAGACCAGTACTCCTTGACAAGCTGCTTGAATAACGATCCTTCTTTCTTCATCAAGCTCGTTGGTTCATCATACTCCACCAATTTTCCTGACGAAAAGAAGTAAATGATTAAAAATATTCTTCACATTAGTCTAAAAAAAATTCAAGTGTAAAAATAAAGTATCCCATATTTTATTAGCTATCACTAAATCAACTACCTTATTGTTTATCACATTACCCATTAACTAAGTGAATGCAACTAAAACCTACGCCAAACAACACATGCCTGTGCATGGTGTGTGTCATACCAAGTGGTATGGGTAGAATTCTATTTAGGAACTTATGAACATCCCTATTTTCACTCTTAACTAGTCTTCATACTTAGAAAAGGATACTTTGACGTCAATATAAGAAGGTGGAATAGAGTTATGAATTAGTCTAATTAGTCTCAAAACGGTTTGTTGCACGAGATAAAGGGGTTGTCTATGCAATTTACCATCGCTGATTGAGAGAACCATAGTGCAATCCATCACTGTTGGTATCCTGTGTGCTACTGTGATCACTGTGCAATCTGCAAACTCAGTCCTAATGGTTTTCTGCAGAATCAAATCAGTTGCATTGTCAATTGATGCAGTTGCTTCATCCAGCACCAATATCCTACTTCTCCTTAAAAGAGCACGCCCCAAACAAAATAATTGCCTTTGTCCCATGCTCCAGTTTGATCCATCTTCAACAACTGTGCATCAATTTGTTACTAGTTATTACAACTAGGAAAGAAGCACTTGTGACATAGTTACCATATAATGATGAAAGTTTACCTGAGGAGTTTAGGCCCTCTTGTTTCTCTTGGACAACTTCTCGCAACTGACACTTCCCAAGAACCTACATATTGAGCAACAATTAGGCTACATTTGCAATGTTAAGCAAAGATAAACAGAATGTATTTGGTTTTACCTCCCATATCTCGTGATCAGAGTGTTGAGATAAAGGGTCCAAATTATATCTAACAGTCCCATTAAAAAGGGTAGGATCCTGAGGTATAACACCAAAACGTGACCTCAAATCATGAAGGCCGATAGAAGATATGTCTATGCCATCGACTACAATTTTTCCACCTGCCGGCTCCACTAAACGAAATAAAGCACTGATAAGAGTGGACTTTCCACTGCCTGTCCTGCCAACAATTCCAATCTTGTGCCCTGCTTCGAATGTGCATGTGATTCCATGGAGTATAAGTGGTCTATCAAGCCGGTATCGTATCTGTCTTGGTATAAACATACAAATTATATATTCAGTTCATTTCAATGACCATTTTTCTGAACATTATGACTCACATTTTAAATAATTACCAATTACCTTCAAGTTATTTAGCTCTACTTTACCAGCAACTGGCCAATTCGGAGGAGGACGATTTCCTTCAATTACTTCTTCGGCCTCACTTGGTATATTCATATATTGATTTAGCCTCTCTACAGAGATTATGTAATTTGCAAGATTGCATTGACTTTGAATTGAAAATACTAGCTGAGCATTTAGTGAAAGGCCATAAGAGAGAGCCATGCCAATGAATCCTAGAACAAAGTATATTAAAAATTAAGAAATATGCATCAAGAGACATAATGCTACTGTTTGAGGATAAAAGCAAATAATTTGAAGATAATTGGAATGCTTAAAACCAAGATATTTCACATGTAATAATGACCAAAATCTCACCAGAGCTGAAAGTCCCTGGTGGAAGCATAACCATGCATAGTGCTGTGGAAGAAAGAAGTACTGCACTAATTATTTCTAATCTTTGGATCAGCCACTCATTTGAGGCAAAACTATGGAAGAAAGGACTAGCATTGATGTCAATTAGATCAAGATTCTTCTCAAAGAAACGATCTTCTTCTTCAAAGGCTCTTATTGTTACAACTCCAGCAGTAGTTTCAGCTACATGATTAGCTACAATGGATTTTGTTGTGCCATTCATCCGCATCACTTCTTTTGCAGTGGAAAAATAGTATCTCTAGTTTCAAAAAAGATATACCATGTTTATTTTCCAACCATGGATATTACATATTGTACTAAAAAATTGTTGAAAAGTTACCAAAAGATAAAGATGAGCATTATTTTGTTAAATTTGATGGCTTTCTCAATGCTAATCAAAATAGAAGACACCGTTTTAGTATCACAATACTTTTCAAAGAAGAATTTGTTCGTTACCTGCAAGCGTATTGCAATGTAAACCATTGGTATACAGACAAGCAAGATTTGCCAAGTGATAATTGCTAAAACTGCGAGATTAGAATAGAAGTTTGTAGTACCTCCCACAGTATAGGCAATGATAAATGGGACATCAAGATCCATAATGCTTAGATCTGATGAGACCTAGAAAAGGAAATGATTATCAAAATACTATTACATTCATTACAATTCATAGCAAGCAAAGAAATTGTATAATATACTTACTCTACTAAGTATCCTTCCCAATGGTGTAGAGTCATAAAAGGACATCGGAGCACGAAAAAGGGAGTTCATTAACAATAAAAATAAATTTGTTGATGATTGAATACCCAAGGCAACAACAAGAAGAGTTCTGATCAACAAGAATATTGTAGAAATAGCCCCAATCAAGAAGTAAACTACAATCAACCTCAATGTGCTGACTTGGGAATTGTCAACATTAGCAGCCATCCATGAGTTTTGCAATATCTGGCAAATGACAAACAAGAGATGACAAAGAGAAGCCACAAAGAAGTATATATAGCCTTTCGTCCGATTCAAATACTGCATGTAAGACTTCAACCCTGTGTCTCCTATCTCTCTCTCTTCTTCCTTTATTAACTGATCTCCATTTGTTTCTTTTAACTGTTTCTCCTTGAAAGCTTGTGTAATCTCTCTAGCAGATGTTGAATGTCGCTTGGATGAAGTAACATTCATAGGCTTGTCAGAACCGGCATTTTTTTTGTGAGCATTAACAAGATCTTGGAATTCTTGGCTTGAGGACAACAAATGATGATAAGGAGCAGCTTCTAGGATTTCCCCATTTGACATCAACTGTGAAAGAAGAAAGAAAGAACATCAGCCTATAAGTAGAAGCAAGATAAATAAGAAGGATATGGAGCCTAATGATTACAAAAATGAAATCAGTAACTTCCAATTCATTACTAATTTACAACCATTAGTTATATGTAGGAAACAGAGAAAAGAAGAACAATGGCATAAACATTGTCCTAAGATAATTGAATTACCAAAACAGAATCAAACGCTGGAAGAAAGTCAACTTGATGAGTTACGAGTAAAACAGTTTTCTCTTTAAGACCCTCCATGATGTATTCCTGCCAAATTTCAAAACCATGCTTGAATAAAGAATGGCAAATAAAGCATAAATGTGATATGTGAAGAAAGGAAGACGTCATTACATTAAACAGATTAGTGGCAGTATGTGCATCAACAGCGCTAAATGGATCATCCAAGAGATATACATCAGCATTCTGATAAAGTGCACGTGCAAGTTGAATCCGCTGCTTCTGACCTCCACTCAAGTTAACTCCCCTCTCACCTATTTCAGTGAGATCTCCATGGGGAAATAGCTCCAGGTCCTTCAGTAGAGAAGATCTACGAAGTGTTTCTTGATATCTATGAGCATCCAAATCAGATCCAAACAAAATATTTTCCTGTATAGTACCTGTCTGTATCCATGCTGTTTGAGAAACATATGCAAACTTTCCATAAACTTCAATCTGTAATTCGAAAGAGAGAATTAAACATTTATTAAATATTACAGACATGAAAACTCCACTGCAGAAAGTTTAATTTATGTGCTAAAAAATATAACTATTGGCCATGAAGTAGAAATGTCATCAACATAACAAAACAAAGTACCCCAAGATTTAGTAGTGTACTCTATGAGCATACAAGGAATTAAAACTTACAGTTCCCTTTATCATTGGAACCTCTCCAAGAATTGTAGCTAAGAGGGTTGATTTGCCTGAGCCAACTTCTCCACAAATAGCCAACTTTTGCCCATGTCTAATCTCCAAGTTTATGTTCCTCAGTGTTGACTTTGATGCATTACCTTCCCATGAAAAGTCAGCAGATTTGATTGAAATTGGGCTTTTAATACTTTCATCAAAACTTCTATTCCTGAAATTTTCACTTTGTAACTCAGGTGCCTCAAGGAATTTAACAATCCGGGCAAATGCCACTTTTGCTTGAATGACCACCCCAATAACATCTGGGATCGCTGTAATTGGCTCCTGCACAAGGCGTATAGTTGCCACAAATGTGAAAAGGTTATTTGCACGCAAAGGAATATTCAAGAAGTAACATGTTCCAAAAGAAGCTGCAGAGACCAAAATAGGTGAGGTCCAAAATAGAAAGATGTTGTATGCCTTTCTCAATTGCACTGCATTTAACAATTTCAGTTCCAAAGTTCTTAGTCTTTCTATAGCATTTTTAAAATGGGTTTCCCATGCATACAGCTTCAGGACTTTCATATTCGTAAGAGCCTCAGTACTGGCCTTTAATCTCTCATCTTGTGCCACCATGAGTTCACTCTGAAACTTATGCTGCAACTTTGCCAGTGGAGCATTGCAAAGCACAGTGAGAACTATCACCACCAATGAGGCAATTGTTGCTACCCCAATAGCATTAAAAAGTATTACCAATGCAATACATATTTGAAGGCTTGTGGTCCACGACTGGTGAAACCAATATGGGAATTCTCCAATTCTGTAAGCATCCACAGTCACATAATTCATTATCTCACCACCAGAGTGTGTCAATCTAGCTGCACTAGATAACCTCAATAGTTTTTTATAAATGGCTGCTGTAAGTAGTGACCTAACTTTCATCCCAACAAGTCTACTGCGGAAATACCACTGCCTTTGTGAAAGAGACTCTATGATCTTTATAATGAAAAGTGATATGACCAATACGTAACCCTCGTATTTGAAACTTTCATTACCCTCAGAAACCAATATAAATGCATTCAGAAGTACAGGACCAGTAGACAAGGTGAGTACCTTGAGCAATGCAAACAATCCAGTCATCAAAATCTCTCTCCTGTGGCACAAAACAATAGTCCACAAAACTGATGATTGTGATAATGGTTCTTTTCCTTTTTCTCTGTTCAGTTGTTCTAAAAATGACAAATAGCAACTTTCTGCTCGATCTGATTCACGCAACTTTGGGATATCCTTGTCCTGAAGTGTTTTCTCTTTGCCCCTTTTCATCAATGGATTCAACCACCAAAACGACATCCTACTAAAGAATCCAGCTTTGGAAAATGGGGTTACATAGTTATCAGGATCAACTTCATTAAACTGACCATTTAAAGGGTCATAAAGGCCTTCATCCATTTCTCCGTTAGTGTCTTCACATTTATACACTTTATAAGTGCACAAGAGTAGTAAAACTGACGCTGGAAAAGACAGAACACCTAAAGCTTCCTTAAAGGACAATTCTCTAATACTTATTGCATAGGACGTGGATAAAACACAGAAAACAGTAGAAAAAAATAAAGTAAGAAGGGAAAACAACCACAACCATGACCTTGAAAGCTGTTTCAACTGAAGACTTACACTTAAGCCTACTAACAACCATCTGAATCCTTGAAAAAGTTCTAGCAACCACAAATGAAGAGGAAAAAGAGTGAGACTCTTCCTTAACTTCTCTAAAATCCAAATGCCTAAGCACAAATGCAACAACCCCAAAGAGCCATTGATTATGGCAGAAATTAGCTGCAAGTTTGAAAATCTTGACACCCCAAACTGATGACCCCGAAATGATCTGAACAAAGAGTTCTGGATCAAAATGAATGCCAGCATGATCAGTAGTAGCACATCAAGGCAAATGATCAAGAACTGGTTGGTGCATGTAGAAGGATCTTTCAAAAACTTGAAATCATAACAGAAAGGTGGCTTTCCTCCGGTTCCAGGACAATCAGATTCTCCGCAAAACATGCTCCAAAAATCCTCCATCATTGTAAGTTTTCTTTGCTGCTCAAACTCTGACATGAAGGACAATAAAATTATGTCTTCATTAACAAAACATTGTCCTAAACTTATAAAAAAAAAAAAAAAACAAAAACAAAAAAGGGTCTCAATAAGTAGAATATAATACAAACTCTACCAAAAGCTTGAGTAGTTAGTTAATTAGGAGATAGTTGTTGCACCTTGCTTATACAAGAACCTTTTTGAACTTGAAATTTGAAACCTTGTGTAAAAATTCAAACTCAATAATGGAAGTGGCAATTAGCAAACCTTAAGCCTCTTAAATATAAAAGTTTTGATATCATGAAAAGTGCTAATTTTCCTAAAAGCTTAAATTATTACTAGCTACATAATAGACGCTAGTGAACAGACATATACCTATAAGTCAGGAATTATCAAACACCATGGCGAGGCTTAGATTTTTTAGAGAAAAAAAAAATTCTACTAAAGTACAAAGTAACGCACAAAAAAGAAAATCTGACTGAGATGTAAAGTATAACAGAAAGTAAAGGTGATTTTAAGTCGTCCCCGTTTGATTGAAATAATTTCTCAGGCGAAAAGAAGTATTTATTTTAACATAAGAAATAATTATTTCTTAAAAATAAACAGAACCAAACAGTTAATTCTAACCTTTCCATAACATTTAAAACTAATTTGATTCAAGAAGACTTTCTGTGTTCATTTTCTCTTTGTTTTTACTTTTGAAAGCATTAATAAGTTAGAATATTGTTATAATATTATTTTTGTTTGAATAATATTAAATTCGGATATTATAAATAAGTTTCATATTAGAGTTTTGAGGATACAAAAATAAAGTCGAGAAGAAATATCACACTAAAAGTAGTATGTTAAATTTTCTGAAAGATTAGTCATATGAACTAAGTGGTAAGAGTATTCGATATTTTAATAATTAAATATAAAAACAGCAAGAGAATCAATAGTAAAGTTTCATATGCACCCCCTATAAAGGGAGGAGCAGCGGAAAACTTTAAATTGCCACAAATGTTTTCAACAATTTTTTGTCTGTAAAGCAACTAATAACTTCTAATAGATTTATCCATGTGTGGAACAAGATTCGGTTTCAGCTTAATCACTCCACGGTATTTCATACACTCAATGACACCCCAAAAAACATTAGGTACATAAAGAAGAAAGACAGCAATTAGAAGACAAAGAAGTAAGAGAAGCGTGTGAATAAAAAAAAGTACAGAAGACCCCTTCATACTGTAAGATTCTACTGTGACATTGTAGTCGTTAGAATGTGATTGGAGGTGGACAAAGAAAAATAAATCTTATATAGAGTCTAGCTCATTATCATAAACATAATAAAATAAGATAGGATTAATCAGTGTCTTAAGAACAATAGTTAAAAAATAAAGAACGACGAAAGATATTTATTAGGATGCATAAAAATACATTTCCTGTAATTTTTAAATTTGCTTTCATTAAAATATTATCTCTAGCTTTCAACCTTTGTCAGTGACACTAGTTACCACGACCCATAAAATAAAACAGTGTAAGCACAGAAAACTACGAGAATGGAACAAACATGTGATAATGATCAGTAAGAGAAAACTACAGCGGTTTGACACGAAACCCAAATGACTGAATGATCAATGCCTGGAAAAAGTGAAATGAAACCACTTGCTTTGTGCCTTTAACCTAACACGCGGTTTATTCTCTCATAATAAACTTGAAAGGTTATTTGACTGTGTTACTAAAAACAAAAGGAAAAATATTCATGAATACCTAA
Source organism: Glycine latifolia (assembly GCA_013407115.1). Lineage (NCBI taxonomy): Eukaryota > Viridiplantae > Streptophyta > Magnoliopsida > Fabales > Fabaceae > Glycine > Glycine latifolia. The sequence goes on from CM023956.1 coordinate 26,259,210, forward strand.
TATATTATTAAACATTTAATTAGAGAAGAAAAAAAATAAAAATATAGAACTTATAAATAGATATGATGTGACATAAGACGAGAGATAAAAAAATTTATAAATAAATTATAAATGTTGATTAGGCGTTTTAAAAGTATAGAGATGTATGTATATGATTACTAAAATTAAACTTGGGTGTCAATTGTTTTCCTTCTTTTGTTTTTTCTTGTTGTTGAAAAGACAACGTTGATGAATGTGAAAATGAAAGTTTGTGGAAGAGTGAAAAGACTTGAAAGAAGAAGAAGCCAAGATAATGTTTGCCGTTACGTGGAAACTGTGGGACGGTCGATGTGATCATTTCTCACGCTGTGTCGCGCGTATTCAATTTTGCATGACAGGTTCTTCCTAACATTTTCTCATTCTATTACTATTTTAAAAAAGATAATTGAACAATGATAGTGAAATAAAAATAAAACGTAACGACTTGGAAGTTAAAAGTAAATGAAGGTAGACATAGATTGTCTGGCTAAAATATGTTTTGATATATGATAAATCAGTAAATTTTGTGTTTGTTATTTAATAATTTTTTACTTGAGTTTCTAGTAAATAAGAATTTTATTTTGGTTAATCTGTTATTTTTTTTAATTTTGATAAATTAATGAATTTTATATTTATTTCATGATATACTATTTGATATTAGTCTCTTTAAAAAAGGAATGTGTTTTTAATCCTATTCAATTTAATAAAAGCCGGAAAGAAATGATCAATACCAAAATTTCATACATGCACCCGTATAAAATGGCGAGCAGTAGCAAACTTTAAATTGCAACAAAAGTTTCAACAACGTTGCCTCTGCAAATCGACTAATAACTTCGGAAAGACCTTTCCATGTATGTAACAAGAATCAGTTTCAGCTTTTTTATCACTCCGAGGTATTTCATATATTCTGAATGAACCCAAAAAAGCATTTGGTCCATGTAAGAAGAGAGTAAGACAGCAATTAGAAGACAAAGATGTAAGAGAAGCGTGTGAATTAAAAAAAAGTACAAAAAAGACCCCTTCATATTGTTGGATTCTACGTACTGGGACACTGGTTATATAGAATGTGATTGAGTGGAGTGGTGGACAAAGTAAAACATATATATAGTTTGATTAACTCACTATAATAAACGTAATGGTATAAAATCAGTGTAAGCATTGAAAATTATAGGAGATAGAATGGAATAATGATGATAAATAAAAGAAAAACTACAGCCGTTTAACACAACCCACTTGTTTAGTTCCTTTAACGTAAACAATGCCAACACACTTGTTTAGTTCCTTTAACGTAAGACGTGGTTTTTTCTCTCATCGTACGTAAAAGCAAAAGGTTATTTGCCAGTGTTATTAAAAAACAAACTTGGGTGTCAATTTTGCTTTTTTATTTCTTATCTGGAAGACAAGCTGTAGGATGTGAAAACGAGAGCTAGTAGTAGACAAGACGAGTGAAGAGTTGAAAAGAAGAAGAAGAAGGAGAGATAACTATATAAAGTTGCAGATTCATGGAAACTGCGGGATGATGTCGTCATTGCTAACGTGGTCTAACATTAATAATTTGTCATTCTATTAAGAAAAAGATTGCATTGATGGTGAAAAAAAAATTAAAAACTTAGTAATGAAGATAGAAGAGTAAGATAATAGTTTCTCATTCCGTACATGATTATTATAAATGAGATGTATCTACCAAAAAAATAATATATGAATGAGATGTCTAATATAGGCATAAATTTATAACTACTAGAGAAACATCTTATATATTAAGCAAGAAGACGATCGAATAGAAATGAAAGTTAGTAATTTTTTAGGGAATAAGAAAAAACAAGAGAGATTACTATCCCCTTTATAGCAAATAAAAGTATGTTCCTTTTACTTGTATTATTCGAAAAACTTGAAATTGTTTTCTATATGAAAAATAATATGGAAAATGATTTATCTTTTCACTTTAATACATTTTTTTTTCTTATAATTTAACATTTTTTTCATTTTTATTCATGTAAAAAAATTTCATTTAGCACTTCTAAAATATATTTATTTAATTTTTTTTAAAGGACTTTAGATAATACTTTAAACAGTAAAAAAAGTTATTTAAAACACTTTAAAAAGGAAAAAATAAAACAAAACATTTTAAAAGGACTAAAACGAAGAAAACAATTACATAAACAAAAATGAAAAACATAATAAATTATAAAGACAAAAAAATGTATTTAAACTTAAATAAAATATTGTTATTGTGATATCTTTAATTTGAGAAATTTGGTTACCTCTTTTTCAATTTCTCACAAGTATTCTCTCTTTCAAAAACAATTATGTTTGAGATAATCAGAGACTAATTAGATTTTTTATTTAGAAAATAACCCCCTCAATTTTAATATAATCACATTTATTTATACCATTAAAAAATTGTAAAATTTTAGTTTTATTTATATTAACACATATTTAAAAATAATAAATGCAAATTAATATTTAAAATGTAGTATAATATAGGCTCGTGTAATGCACGGATCTAAAATCTATTACTCTACATAATAGTTAGGGGTATCGCGATTCGTGACTCCTTAATGGTCCATGGAGACAAAAGCTAGAGTAAAAATGCTGATCGGCTACATTTGTATCCTAGCTCTTGTGGTATGTGGAGGATAAAATTTTGTCATGATTTTGTATTGGCAAAGAATCTAATTAAATTTGTTTTGGGTATTTGGGAAGTTTGTTGCCCGATGTTCATGAACACGAATTAAGATGTGCATGTTTAATTTAATAAAGATAATTTTAAAAAGAAAAGAATTAGATTAATTAAGTTTCAACTAAAACAAAAAATTGATTGTTGTTTTTAAATTTTTTGAAACTTACAACTAAAAATCATCCCAAACACAAACCATATTCTGCTTAATCTTATCAATTAGATAATTGAGATATATAAATATGACCAGATCGAATAAAAAATTTAAAAATCATGATGCACTTACTAATAAAAAGATAGAAATTTAGCTTTTGAGTTTTTGGCTCGAAAATGCTAAAGTTAGTAAATTTATAAGTTTTGCTCTATCTTTTATAGAGTTTTGATGCAACAACAAAAGACTGAAAGATGTTGCAGAAATGGAGCAATGCCTCATTGCACGTTTAGCACGAAAAATCAAGCTAAAAGTAAGTTGTATCATGATAGGCACTAAGCGCGCAACTAGAGACTTAATACGTGATTATTTAAGTCAGTTGTATTTTGCATGCGCGAAGTGCACATATGCAGACTTAGCGTAGTGATTTTTGAAAAATATGACTATGCAATGTTTTTAAGAATATAAAAGGCTACACTATGCTTCTTGGAAGGAGTTAGCAGCAAGGGCACATAGAAGAAAAAAATACTCACTTTAGAGCTCTTCTTCTTCGATTTCTTTGTTTCATCTCTAGTTTTAGAGTCTCTCATGATTATAAGAAGTTAAATTACTCATTGTTGGGAGCTTGGATATCAAACACTCTTTGATGTAATGATCTTTATTATCCATTTAATGTTATTTTAATATTATTGCTTCCTTTCTAAGTTTATTACCTTGTTTATAGTTTGATCACTTATTCACATGTATGATATATAGTTTTAATCACTCAAAAATATTTTTACCTTAAGAACTTGAATGACATTCCAAGCAATCCATCTCTAGGAATATAATGATGTTGTTTAGTCTTATCTATGCATCTTTAGTCTTAAAGCAAATTATTTGGTTTAGCTTTTAAGTGATTAGGAATGTAATTAGGTGATTTTGTTTTTTTTCCCTTGAAAAATCATGGTTAGAGTAGCTTAGTTGATGAAGTTAATAGTTTAAATAACTTTAGATGGTAAAAAATCTTTAATATTACATCATGAGTAATTTTTGTAAGTCAAACACCAACATTTTTACAAAAATCTGCACCAAATATCATTTTTCACCTCCTAAGTATTATTTTTCTTGTCTCTTGCATCTTGCTCTGCTTTCCTATCCTTTATTATGATTGAAATTTATATTTATGTGCTGTCAATCTAAAAAATATTTAGTTGTAATCATTTATTCGATTAATATTTGGTATATATAAACTTGGAATACAATTAAAGTTCATGTGAATTCGCCAATCAATCTTACTTTTTAAATATTACTTTGATAAATTAATACACTTCTCGAAGAGTAGTAGTTAACATAATTTTAATCGACGAAGGATTTAAAAAAACCTCCCAAGCTGGAAAGGTTAATTTGCGATGTGGTCATGAAAAATAAAATTGGGAGGTAAATTGAAAACTGCAAAGTATGGGTTATTGATGAGGTCTGAATAAATATCAGTGTAGTTTGCAATGTAACTGACTGAAATTGCAGATCTAGTGCACATGATGTGTTAGATAACCCTCGAACCATTTAAGATTTCTATCAAGCTCACTTATTTAGGTGCGGGACCTATTCTTCTGATTCAACTGTTTGAGTTAATTTGCTGATTCTGGGTAGTTGGAATTCATTTGGTAGCAGGACGAAATCCCACGTAGAATTTTTTATGAATAAAAGTTTAGGTCCATGACTTGGTCTTACCGGGACCATATATATCTCAATACCCATCCCATATTATTTATAAATTATCCACTAAGATCCTTAGATTGATAACGAGAATTAAAGTCTCATTTTTTAAGATATAAGTTTATTTTTTTATTAACTAAATCAATTTTTGTTAACAATGCACACTTAATTAGATATAATAGCTAGGCAGAGTCGTCACTTATAAAAATTAAAATTCATCTAACAAATACATATGTTTTAATTTTATATAAAATATTTATAATTATGTATTCTTTAAAAATCATTCGAGAACGATATGAGAGCAAGCCTAAGTACAACAATAAAGTAATACCTTATATAGTAACCGGTTAATCATGAATTTAAATCTCAAAACACCCCCTTTGTACAATGATTCTCCCCACACTGGAGTACGTCACTTTTTTAAATTCAAGAACTTATAAGTAAAAAATATATTTACATAAAAGAAGCAAATACTTTTTTAAGACTCAAGATTATAAATATTATTTGCCACGAAAGTTTTGTTCTATCATTATTAACAAAAATTTTCCAATGCATATATCAATATTAACAATTCTTACCCTAGTGTAAAACCTATATATAATGACAAGTTTCGTTTCCCTGTATCGATCTTCAAAATTATAGTCAATATCGAATTTATTTTATTACATATATTAATTTAAAGTGAGGCTCTTGGCATATCGAGAGTAAAATTCATAAATTAACAAGAAGAAAATTATATTATTCAGGTTAGTTTATTGAGGTAAAACTTTGGATATACTAAAATAATCGAAAATAAAAACTTGTCTGAGCATTTAACCATTCCAGCATTAGTGACATAGCCCCTCCTATTTTCACAAATTTCACAATATAATTAATTTTTTTAGTATTTCAAAATATAAAGTGAATCTTTTCACTAAAAATCTTTCTATTGTAATATTTTTAGTTTGAGAAATATTTGTTACCTCTTAAGAAAAAAGGGGACTGAATCGCGAAATTCAAGTGAAACATATGAGCAAAAATCGAATGATAAATGAAGGAGATATAGCAAAATTGGTAAAAAAAATATGATAATCAATTAGTGAATCCATTTTTTTTTTTACATTTTACTATTTGAAAAAATTAAATATAGGCCAAAAATGAATGCCAGCATGATCAGTAGTAGCACATCAAAGCAAATGATCAAGAACTGGTTGGTGCATGTAGAAGGATCTTTCAAAAACTTGAAATCATAACAGAAAGGTGGCTTTCCTCCGGTTCCAGGACAATCAGATTCTCCGTAAAACATGCTCCAAAAATCCTCCATCATTGTAAGTTTTCTTTGCTGCTCAAACTCTGACATGAAGGACAATAAAATTATGTCTTCGTTAACAAAACATTGTCCTAAACTTATAAAAAAAAAAACAAAACAAAAAAGGGTCTCAATAAGTAGAATATTATACAAACTCTACCAAAAGCTTGAGTAGCTAGTTAATTAGGAGATAGTTGTTGCACCTCGCTTATACAAGAACCTTTTGGAACTTAATTGAAATATGAAACCTTGTGTAAAAATTCAAACTCAAGAATGGAAGTGGCAATTAACAAAACTTAAGCCTCTTAAATATAAAAGTTTTGATATCATGAAAAGTGCTAATTTTCCTAAAAGCTAAAATTATTACTAGCTACATAATAGACGCTAGTGAACAGACATATACCTATCAGTCAGGAATTAGCAAACATCATGGCGACGCTTAGATTTTAAGAGAAAAAAAAGATCTACTAAAGTACAAAGTAACGCACAAAAAATAAAATCTGACTGAGATGTAAAGCATAACAGAAAGTAAAGGTGATTTTAAGTCGTCCCCGTTTGATTGACATAATTTCTCAGGAGAAAAGAAGTATTTATTTTACCATAAGAAATAATTATTTCTTAAAAATAAACAGAACCTAATAGTTAATTCTAACCTTTCCATGACATTTAAAACTAATTTGGTTCAAGAAGACTTTCTGTGTTCATCTTCATACTGTAAGATTCTACTGTGACATTGTAGTAGTTAGAATGTGACTGGAGGTGGACAAAAAACAAATCTTATATAGAGTCTAACTCATTATCATAAACATAATAAAATAAGATAGGATTAATTAGTGTCCTAAGAACAATAGTTAAAATATTATCTCTTTTAACCTTTGTCAGTGACACTAGTTACCACGACCCATTAAATAAAACAGTTTAAGCACCGAAAACTACGAGAATTGAACAAACATGTGATAATGATCAGTAAGAGATAACTACAGCAGTTTGACACGAAACCCAAATGATTGAATGATCAATGCCCGGAAAAAGTGGAATGAAACGCACTTGCTTTGTGCGTTTAACCTAACACGCGGTTTATTCTCTCATAATAAACTCGAAAGGTATTCATCAAGATTGAAGTGGAGCTTGAGTTATCGAGCACGAGATTCCCCATTTAAGAGCCTCTTGAGGTTGATTTTGTCTCCTCTACTTCCATATAACAACGCTCTCCACATCATCATTTCTGATTCACTCACTAGAATCAGATGCTTCTGGTTGCTCAACCCACAAGATTTTATTATAGCTTATGGTCATTGTAGCTAAGGCCATCGACATAATTTTTCAAGTGTCGCCTGAGAAGCCTTAGGGGTTCAATGAATAAATTTTTATTGGCAAGTATTAATTTGTTAGAATGTTAGTTTTGTTAGCAGAGGAAATCAAACCCATGACCTTTTCCCTTATCCCTTTCTCTCTTAACCATTCTCCCCACCTTATATCTCCCTTGCATTTGTTAATGACTATGAACTTATTGTCAAGGAGTATCATGTTGAGGAAGAGAAATAAATATGTAGTCAAGAATTCGTGTGGCACAATGATGACAATAATTAAATTTTTATTTATTATTTTGGGCTTAAAATATGCTTTGATACTTATAAAATAAGGGTGTTTTGATTTTGGTACCTGACAAATTTTTATTTTTGTAAAATGTACTTGTCTTGGATGACTTGGTTGTTGAGTTAGAAATTTTTAAATGACCTAGACTTGATGATGTGGTGCTCTGTTAGCCACGTTAGTAGTTAACGGAATCTCACTAACAACAGGTAGTAAAATCAAACATAAAAACATACAAGCCACTAAAATAATAAAAAATATTAAAGTTTTGGTACCAAAATCAAAACACCTTATGTTGCAAGCATTAAAATGTTATTTAAGCCATTCTGAAATGACCAATTTGTATGGCCAAATCTTTTATTTTTATCTATTTTAGATTCGCCAATCTAAAATTATAACTAGATTTAAAAAAACTACTAAGAAGCTCAAATTTAGAGGTTAATGGATCTACAAAGACAAATGTACAATGTAGAGGTTAATGGGTGTACATGTGATAGATGAAGAAGCTCCAATTTAATGGAAACAGTTGTGAAAGGATCTTATATAAAGGAAGGTCAATTTTGGGATATTTCAAAACAAGGTGTAGATAGCAAAATATGCATTGTAGGAAGTAATTGCCCTTTATTGGGGCTTTTATTCGTCTTATCCCTATATGACCAAACCTTCTTGGATGAGATTTTATTCTCTTTTGCTCATATTGTGGTTGATTTACTTTTTTCTGTGTGTTCATCAACTGTTTAAACAATAAGTGCTTAGTAGTAAATACAATGGTCTCTCCAATTGATTCATAAAACAAACATCAACAACTAAACAAACACATATAATACTGACTTTTCTTAAATAAATAAAAAATGTACAATTTTGAAGAGTAAAAACATGACTACACAGATTTATCACACATCATAGCAATGATCTCATCAACAAATATTGATTTCCTTGGTTTGCGCAGTAGGGCGAGGATTTCATCTGGAGATTGACCAAAAGTTGTATTTAATTCAATTGAACATTTGCTACTAAATTTAGAAAAGATGACAAATATTTTTCCCACATCTTTGTTGTTTTTAAGCTCTATACATTCGTATTCAACACAATCATCACCTACGTAAACTGGTTGGTGGTAAAAAAGATCAAGTGCAATTTTGCCTCCAATGGCGTCTATAATTGTTTTCCTTAAGACATTAAGCAATATGTCCTCACTTATGGTGATGGCTTTAGGACCAATAGGACATTCAAACAATATCCCTTCAATTGATGAAATCATGTCAATACACAATAGAGATACACTTTCCATGTTTTAAGCGATATCATGAATATTAAGCAGGTATTGAGTTGCTTCAAACCCCTACTGCTATTTATATTAGGGATATACTATTCTCTCGTGACCCATACCAAACCAACAATTGAGATAGCATCGATAATATAAACGAATTAAATTGCATTTATATTTAATACAGTTGGTATGTGTATTAGAAAAAAAGATTGTTCAGTAAATACATCTCGAAAAAAAAGTGACATTCAATCAATATGTCTAAGGAAAAAAATCTCAGCCAATAAATATAGTGTTGCAGTGTTTAATCAATAAAAAACACAAAATGTGTTTTTTTCTTATTTTTTTCATTTTTTTATAAAAATAGAGTGGAATTTAGATTTTGTTGTTATATCTGAGGAAAAAAAGAAATACACAACATAATTGTGATTCCATCGAATACATATACAATAGAATCATAATTCCATTGGATACATATACAACAAAATCATAATTCCATGATTATATGAAAATCGTATTTTCGAAATAAAAGAACCACCGTCCCTTAATAGGGGCCAAGAACAATCTTAATGGGATTAATAACAACTCACTGTACAAAATTAATTGGTGGGCCTACAGGAAGGTAACTATGTAGTGAAATTGGTGGGCCTACAAGGTAACTATGTAGTGAAAGTAAGGGATAAGCTTTATACACCTAGAGAAAAATCTAATACACCATTCCAATATAGTGAATTTTCGTTAATGCCCCTCCTTATAAGGTTAAGTAAGGCACTATTCATTTTCAGCTTCATGCACCTCGTTCGTCTTCTGCTCTTATCTGCCGCATCTCGTTCCTCTTCTCCTCTTTTCCTTCTCCGACGCAGTTGATTGTGTTCGTTGGTGGTGATTTTCTGTCGTCATCGTTGCTGGTGTTGATCGCTTCCTCCATCTGCCGTGAGTGGCTCTTGATTTTTTCCCTTTAATACAGATTGACAGATCCGTAAAGTTTGTACGGATTAATACGTAGGAGGCATACGGATTGGGAATTCATAAGCCTCCTACGGATTACTCAATCCGTATGAAGTATATTGATTCTCCAATCCGTGAACTTCATACGAATTGAGTAATTTGTATGATGTTTACGGATTAATCAATCCATAAGCCCCCTACGGATTACTCAATCCGTATGAAGTTCACGGATTCTCCAATCTGTGAACTTCATACAGATTGAGTAATCCGTAATGTTATTTTTTTTAATTATTCAATATAATTAGATTTAATTTTTAATTAATGGTTAAATAATTTGTTGTTTATTGGTTATTTTACATATTTTATCCCTTAGGAAAGTTCATGAAATTAGATTATATAATTATATGTTGTAGTAATGATAATAGTAGTGATTTTTGGCTCGACGAAAATTTAATTTTTTTTCCTATACATTCTATTAAATAGAAATAAAGAACAAAGTAACTAGAAAAAGACATAGGAGCTTTATAATATTGTTCTTGTATAAGGATCATATAAAAAGCAAGATGTTTTAAATTCCTGAAGAGAAAGATACTGAAAGCTTAGGCCTTAGAAACTATTATTAACTGGTTGTTTAGGCCTTATGAATAGAGGTACATAGTACACCTATATATATACACGTAGAACTGCTAAGTTAACAGTGAATTACTGGATACTATTGAGACACGCTGATGCTTTAACTTGTGACTAACATTGTTTTTTTAAATTATAAGCACATCATCATCATCAACATCAACATCATATATGGTCACTGCCTCGTAGTATAATGCTGACAACTAGTTCTTTTTACACTCTACCACTTAACGCTTATGATGGATAATGATGAAACCCATTGGCCTTAGGATTGTATCCATCTCAATTAAAAAACCCTATGGACTGTAGCGTTTGTTAATAATATGATAAAACACAGTCCAAGCATGGAGTAGGACATTGTTAGAGGGTAGATTGACATAGCTTATACCTGTCAGCATTTATATGCACAACATCATTGAAGGATGTAAACATTTTTGTGTATAAGTAACAAAAAAGTTATAGTTAAGTTGATTATAGAGTTGTTATATTTGATTTAAGGAAATTCAAACGCACTAGGTTCATCTCAGATATCTTCATTCATATTAATTTCTTCATATATAATACTACCATACATCCACTCATCGTTGTTCATCTTAACAAATGACAATAAATTTAAATAAGTGACAAACCAAACATATTATAATAATAGTTAACAACATTAAAGTGACATTATAAAACAAATCCTATACATTTTTTATCAACATCAATATTACAAATTAAAACAATATCAAATAAATTGTTCATTACAAAATTTAAAATATCCTAAAAATACATTCCAATATACAACTAATTTCAATTTTAACCTACTTATTTTTTAATAATCAAAATCATTTTTTAATGATATTTCATCATTTTAATTAAGTTTTTTTTTATGTAAATCAACAAAAAAATGTATAAGAACACAAACTATCCAAGTAATGCATTCCCATAAATTACAACTAATATCTATTTTTACCTACTTATTTTTTGAATAATTAACCATTTTTTAATAATTATTTCATAATTTTTATTAAATTAATTCTGTTGTACGGATTGGCTAATCCATATGTTTCATATGGATTATAGAAACATACGGATTGCCTAATCTGTATAATCCATACGGATTATGTAATCCGTAAGTTAAAACAAAAAACTTACCTCCAGCAGCGACTCCGACGAACCTAACTTTCACGACCACCATTGCACCAGCCAAAACTACCACCTCCAACAACAATAACACCAAACCTAGGAACCACTACCATAAATCACACTTAAAACCAAAAATAAGCGAACAAACATATGCAACATGTCTGCATCATCAGCTGTTATAAACAAACAAGGATATTTTGGCCATTTAAAATTTTGGAATGGTGTATTAGATTTTTTCTGGGTGTATAAAGCTCATACCTGAAAGTAAAAGCACTATATACAAAATTTGGGCCATTTGCATTTACTTGCTGCAAATTTTATCTATGGTGTTTATATTTCTGTGCAATTTTTGTGCTAATACGCTGATGCATCTTCCTTTTGTTGCAGAACTTCGTGGGATTGTCTGTAACTGATGGTTACATTGCTACTGGCTCAGAGACAAACGAGGCATTTCATTTGTCCTTTTTCGTTGATTTATTATTTATCATTGATAATTGTTGATGAGTTCCTCTCATTTTATTATTCTAAATGTGCCGTTAGAAGAATATTGTCTTTGGATACCTTTTTGATAGATGCTATTGTAGACAAAGTTGTTAAAATATTTGAATTAGCTGGAGAAGTGGGAATATAGTGCAGTAATTCCATTGATAGGTCTATGAATAACTGTGATGGTATGGTATGAACCACTAGCCTTATACGTGTATCTAAATAGTGGTTTTAGAATAATAGACCCAAACCTCGTGCCTTTTTCTTGAATTGTATTAATTAAGGTATTGTTCTATGTTAATTATGTGTTCATATACCACAAGGCTTTTCCTATGCCAGCATTATCTATCAAATTCTAAAGTTGGGACTCTCTTTTTGGTAAGGAAGTGGATGATTCTGCAGAGTTCATCACTTCTGTTTGTTGGCGCAGTCATTCCTCCACCTTACATGCTGCAAATTCCACAGGAAATATCAAAATTCTGGAGATGACTTGGGTTAGTCTTTAGTTGGGAATAATGCTACAAAATGTTGGTGTACATGAGGTGACTCGATCATTGTAAATAATTAGCTTTGTGTTGGCTCCTTTTCGCAAGCTGATTTCTTGAATTGGCAGAGAAGAGAGAAGTGGAGGTGGCAGTCACGGCAGTGACAGAGGATGTAACTGATATTAAGGAAATTTTTAACCTCAAACACGTTATTTTTAATCATGTATATATACTGCTTGCATCGACATGATCTTCAATTCAAGATTTAAGACTGAATATTTAGGGGATCCAAATATTACAGAAAATGATTATCATCCCTCACAGACATTTAACCCAAGAGATAGGGGGGAGAAAAAGGCTTCAGATCAATCATCAGGAAAACCAAGGAGATTGTTTATATGCTTGGCCACTGGTGTAGCATCACCTGGAGGGTAAGGAAAGAGAGAACTTACATCCATATCTGCTATAGTTTGATGGAGTGTTTGAGGACTAGCACAATACAGATGTTTTCTATCAGCAAGTTCCTCTGCTAACTCACTTTGATGATTATCCATCAAATCTTCATTTACAACCACAATTAAAGGTTTGCCCAGCCGCAATGTCTCAAATATGCTACCCGACCCTGCATAAATTCAGAATATTTACAGTTAGTTACCTATAGGCCCAAACAATAACAAGAAAAATAGAGGTTACCTAACCCTAGCCCTAACAATAATAAAAACAGAAACTGAGGTTACTTGAAGTTTAGTCATTGTTGTCCTTTTTTATGTGAATGTCCTCCCAGCTTAATCACAGTACACCACCAACTTTAAGTGTTTCTTTTCAAATTATTATTTCTAAAAAATAGTAGCAAATGGAATGACAATGCTTTCTAACTGGAAAGTAAAGGAATAAAAATCCCTGCCAAAATCATCTCACAAAATCCATTTTAAATAAGATAATAAGATACAACCAATTGACTTCAGTCACTCTGAAACTTGTCACATCCTTTATAAAGCTTGTGACTATTGAAGGAAATAATGATATTGAATAATGTACAGCAGGTATGGGCAGCATAATTATGAATAGGAGGAACTCATCCACTAACAATGTTGGTGTTATCCGTAATACTCAGCAACCATTTCCATTTTATGTGGGAAACAGAAGAAGGAATGATAAAGCAAATGAATATAGATTATTCTTTGCTCCCTTAAACCAGTGTCACAATTGCACCCAGTTTCATTGAACCAATAGCTTTCTAATCCAAGTTTGTGTTTGAACTAAACTGGGGAAGCTCACATCAAATGGGCCCCAGGAATGAAGTGGCTCAGCCCCTAGTAATTAGGATGATGAGAATTGAGATCCAAGGGAGTTAGGAAAGGATCCATTAATAATGGACTGTTGGTAGTTATTATTAAGAATATATATGTCATAGAAAATGACTGATTTTGTGTTAGCAGTTTTGAATTAGAAGCTGGATGATGGCAGTTACAACAACAAAGCCTTATACCACTAGGTGAGGTCGGCTACATGGATCACATGACGCCAAAGTTTCAGAAAAAATAATTAGGAGTATGTATCTGGTAGAAGGGTGTGAAATTACTAATTAGAAAAGTGTGATTATTTGTAGATAGAGAATACTCTCTGTAGGAGACACTGTCTCTACAACAACCAGTGTATAGCCATATTGTGTAATTTGTGTTCATTATTATATTTTATTAGTTTATCAATTGGTTCTCTATCCTAGGCCTTGTTAGGAATGCTGTCTAGAGTAGATTATTAGTTATCCAGCTATAAAAAGAGGCAGAGAAAATAAAGGCAGTTAGCTTGTCAGTTTTGGTTAGAGAGACTGAGCTCTCAAACTCTTGCAAAAGATACTGTTGTTATATCATTCTTGCTCTTCTTGACCCTGGATACCCATTGATCCAATGTTGGAGGAGGGTATTCAATAAAATTTTCTTTCTTGTCTGTTTATAATATAAAATCTGAGGCACAAACTCTAATGGATCCATATAAACACTAAAACAAAGCTAATTAGCACAAATTTTGCCATGTATTTTTTCCTTGTCATCCTTATGATGCAACGGAGAAGAGAGGTGTGGGGCCACCCCGTGACACTACACTCCGGCATTCTAGCGCTGCAACCTTGCAATGTTAACTACACTGGTTTTAACTAGTTTGACAAAAAAAACATGTTTAAGAATCCAAGATTTTCAACTTCAGTTATGAACTTTCCAAGTATTTTCATTACCCTTGGACACTTAATTTCAGTTATATACTTTTGACCTGTGTTCCAATTACTAAAGGGAAGCCTATCTAAGTATGCTAAAGGTCCAAATAGCTCTTCATGTGACATTCAATTTTATATTTTTATTGTTCATTAAACGTACAGCTATTATGGATGCAGGATATTATTTCATAGGGAATAGTCACTAAAGGATACACTTTGATGTGGGACAGGAATTTGGGAAGACTTAATGCATAACAGGTAAAGGTTATCAGATAGATGCTAAGTTCTGCCTGTCTTACTCATGCAGTTTCAAACAGTGTTTGCAATAAAGATTATTTTGGAGTCAAAGGGCTGAACAACAGCATCAAGCCAAAAAGAACTTGGCTGCTTATTCAGAGAAATAATATGTTACTCCAGCCACAGTGGGATCCCATAGGAAGTTATTTCAATAGTTTAGGGCACTTACCCAATGCTTCAATCATAATTCATATTATGCTTCCAACAATGGGATTCAGATGAGGAGTTATATGGAATCAAGGCAGTGCTGATCAAATAGCTGGAACTATATGAATGTATGGATTCTTGGAGGTCAACAGCTCCTGAGCATTTACCTAACCCTTCATCTCAAGGACAAGGTCAATCTTTTTGGTGGGAATATTGTTAGAAACAGGCTCCCAATTGAGGAACCTTACCCCACACGAGCCCAAGATATCAAGTGATCCAACCCTCATCAGTTATGCCCTGTTAGGATGTTTTTAGAGTAGTTTACTAGTTAGTGAACCACAAATAGAGGCATAGTGTGTAAGGGAAAGCAGTTAGTTGGTAGTTTAATGAGAAATGGACTGCAAATTCCTGGGGAAGACACCATTATTATCATTCACGCTCTTATTGATCCTGGATACCCATTAGCCCAGAGTCAGACAAGGGTATGCAATAAAATTTCCTTATTTTCTTTTGTTGATCCCTATATTCTGAACTGGTATATCAGTTTGTTTCAAAGGAAGAAAGGTCCTCAAATATTAACCAAACACCATTGACACAAAATGATTCATCCTGACAGCTAATAAATCCACATGGATGGGAGAGCAGAATACAAAATATGCCTCCAAGACCAAGTATATGATAATCTACCAGTATAGACATGACAATGCATGAAAAAGTATGCATTAGACAAGTTGTAACAAGCATACCTGCATGGCTAATGACAAGAGAAGCTGATCTGAGATGATCTGCAATACTGGATGAAAAAGTGAAGTAGTCTACAGCCAAAGAACCATCTCCTTCAGACTACGATTCAAAAAAAAAAAAAGTTACTAATAAGAATGAAAAGACTAGGTAAAAGGAGAAGTGTATGGAAAGGAAAAAGAGAATAATAAACTCTCCAAATTGTTATCCATTTCTGCAGTCCGTTAAACTGAGGTGCATGTACAGTTACTCATCATTAGTTTGTTTCAATGGGTTGTTAAATTGTTATTGAGTTTGTTACACAGATACATACATATTTATCTGATGATCAATGCAAAGTAAACCTTTCTTTCAAGCGAGCTTGGAAAGCTAGTTCAGCAAATGTTGAAGTGAGAATTTCACATGTCCATGTCAACACAAATTGAATTTATAATTTAATAATTATTATAAATGAAAACTCACAACCAAAGAAGGTGGCATCGAATGAGAAAACAGTGGGAAATAAATCAGAGAGGGGAAAGTACCTTAGTAGGAAGATACGATCCACGACCCATTTGGATGAGAAGGTGGGTGTAGCCTTTTGCAAACAAGGCTTGTTTAACATTGTTGGAATCCACGGCTCTCACAAGAGCATCAAAACTGGTTGTCCCTACAGTCACAAAAACCACTCTCTTTTTCTTATCATTGCCTTCATCGTTCCCCATTTAGCAACACCCACTCGATTCAATTCAATTATAGTCTTCCCTCCCTTCAGTGTATTGACACCAGAAACAGCAACTAGCCTTCAAGAGAATTGATTTCATCATTAAGCTGAGCATATCAATGAACAAAAACTATCGTGTGAAAACTGAGACACTACCCTTCTGGTCATTGTGTGTGACCATGGAGTTAGAAAAAGGAAATGGATTTTCCTTTTTGTAGTTATGGTAGCCCACTGGGTAGGGTAAACTGGGCCTAGGTCTTGTTGATTTTTTTTCTAAATTGCCTTGTGATCTTATAAACATTAAGCAATGAGTTAACCTTGTTCCAGGTTCAAATAATGTCTTCCTTTTCTGTTTATCTAATTAAACTAATTAAAAAATATACATTATTAAAAAAATTATGGTTCCCCAAAGCAAAGTATTAAGCAGTTAATTTAGGGGGTAAATATTTGAGTAAGGTCTCAAGTTCAAATTTTATATATGCAAAACCCAACTAGGGAGAGTTTTTTCTTGTGTTGGGGAGGTTCCTGGCTTCCCGCCTCAAACAAAGTTGCCTAGTGTAAAAGATACATTTGACCCTAAACCAAAAATAAAACTTGAATCAATCATTGACTCGGTCAGGATATTGAGTTACTGGTGAAACTAATGAGTCATTGGTTGAACCGTTACATAAATTTCATGTCTAAGAGAATTTTAAAATATTCATAACACAAGCTAACATAAGGAGTCCTTACTCCAAATTGAAAGCCATTACCATCACACAAGATTAAACAATAACATACAAGATTTCATCACAAATTAGTTCAAAACATAATTAAACTACCAAAGTTTGTAATCTTTTTACAGCTCACAAATAATAACCACAACTAGATACAAGTTTTGTTGCAGCTATCCCTTTGATGGGTTACATTGTAATTAAAGTTGAGATGACTTATGCATGATTATAGAATCAAACTCCCTTGATGCATCCTATATCTCTAGTTTTGCCATCCACTACTGTCATTAAAATTTAAATATCTTCTTTCTACTTGAGTAAAGTGCTTTGTTCTGAACATGTAAATTGGTTTTGAACTCTGCCAATTTCATTCTTTCTTTGCCAAACCTCAGCCAGGATAAAAGAAGAGTGTTTAGTTAGGCAAATGACAAACTTAACCTAGTCTAACCTCCTTTTGTTAGGTTCAACTTTGCAATTGTGCTTGTGCTAGGCTGTTATGAAAATTTGGTATCTAATATTGCCCAAGGCTTCTACTGATCCATTTAGTCAACCCCAGTAGGTTAAAGTTTCATCGTTGTAGCTGTTGGTTGTTGCAATGGTAGTTTAGAAGTTCCCTAACTACTTGTGCGAGTACACTGAAGAGTAGTCTTGTTTTTACATATAAATATGATGCAGGCCTGCACCCCACACTACACTTTTTTCCAAATATGGTCACTCTCCTCTCTCTATTTATTAAGGGTTAAGGGTTAACGTCAAGGTGCAGAGTGCCAAGTTTTCCAAAATATAATAAAACTTATATACCTGACTATATTACAAGTTAACATCAACAATGAACTTTTCAATTAGATTTATGTTATCAGATTCAAACATGCTTCTGTGGTACTTATGGTCTTTCTATCCACAAGCTTCTACCAAAAGTTACCATTAATGGTCAGAAATTTACTGCTATATAGCTTCCATTTTCTAAGGCCTTCTCTTTTCTAAGAGTTTCTCTTTTCTTGCAAGCAAACCTCAACCTCAAGATCTGATCTTGATAAGATCCATTATTGGAGCATTTTGTTGGATTTCCACGTGAAGATCTAGTTCTTCTACAAGAAACACCCAACATCTGCAACAATTTAAAAAAAAAAGATTTTTTACTCTCTCTCAACACAATTGGTCACAAAAGACATTGGAAGGTTATCATCTCTCTTACGTTCCCCCCTCCCCTGAATTAGATTTTTGTGCTTGCATATGCTTGTTCAAAACTGTGTAAACCAGACTGAATGCTTCATCTCTGTTTATATATATTAATAAATATTTGAAACATGTTTATGGTTTGATAAAACAAAGAAAAATAGTAAAATGATATAACCTAGGAGAGAGCTTGTAACATGCAAAAGAAATGCTTTATTTCTTTGGTTGCTATACTGACTTTGGTAGCAATCAAATGTGTGGTTTCTTTGGCTATTTAGTAGTTTAATCAGTTGATATTTGGATGTATACAAGACAATTTCACACGACAAAAATTATAATTGAAGTTTGAGTTAAAAAATCATATGCTGCCATACATCTTTTTTTTTGGGTTTTTGGCTTTCTTTGAAATTCTCATAAGAGCAATCTAGAAAATAAGATGTTTTATGACGGAAAATTGTAGGAAGAATGTATCCAACATTGGTCTTGTCCTGTTCCTTAAAAATATTGGCATAAAAATAAAGATAGCAACCAAATTTGACTTCTTGAGTTGCAGCTTTTTTGAAACGTTTTCTCGTGTGTATTCATTCACAGGCTCATGATTGTTTTCATCTTCCAAGATTTTTTATACTTGTCCGATAATTTGTTCCAATTACATTATGTCTGGCCACACAATTAGTATTTGTATGTAACATAAACAGAAAATGCAATAGAATAGAAACAAAATAAAAAAGCAATAAATTGAAGGAGTAAGAAATGAAAGGTACCTGATGCTTAGTTAAGGAAGGTATTTCTTCTTCTTGTAAGCCTCCCTCAACACTGCCTTTTGCTTTTGGGAAATCACTGACAGCACCTGCGCTATCGAAATGAAAGCCGAACCACTTTGCTGCATCCAGACACAACAAAACAAAACACATTCATAGTGTGTTCGGATATCATACAAGAATCAATTTTACTCCACAGAATCATGGTGACACTATGAAAAAGCAGAAACAATTTCGATACAATTAGGAATTAGGGATTTCATATGAAAGAGAAAAGGAAAGTACATTTTGGAAAGCTTGTTTGGGGCTCCGCCGGTGACCTTAGCGACACCGGACCGGGGACGGAGACGGAGACGCCGGTGGTAAGGTGGTTCCTCTCTCTCTGCGGTGCGGAAGCGGGATTCTGCTGTTTTGCACTTGTTTTCCCTTTTCAGACTCAATCTATGGATATCAAACTCTCGATTTAAATAAATCGTAGAATCGTCCGATTTTATGAGTCTATTATCTCTCAACGAGTTAAATTGGACTCAGACTCTTTTTCAGAGTAAAATCGCACGATTCTACGTAGAATTGCTCGATTCTAAGTAGAATCGCGATTCTACAACATTTTCGCAAGTCTGCTGGGTTTAGGAACATTGTCATTTCAAGTAGCAATTTTTTCATATTTGAGTCAGATCAGAACAGATTTTTTTCCTACACCCGTTTTTTTGCTTATATACCTTCTATCTCATTTTTTTATATTAAAAATTGGACTTTTGTTTTAATTTAAGTAATTTCTATTTACACTCTTTTTTTTATTAATACACTTTACTTGTTTTATCAACTTTAATATTTCAATTATTATTTTGAATTTTTTAGTATCCCTTATTTATAATTGCACTCATTTAATTTGACAAATTTAGTTATGTCATTGTTTCATATTTATATATAGGTAATTTACTTTTTTTTATCTGAAGTAGACTCTTACGATTCTACGATTCGATTCTACAAGGCCTCCACGATTCTTCGTAGAATCGTGATTCTGACAACCTTGCTCTCTATGCAGTCTGCGTGTGCCTGACCACTCAGTCTTAATCCAACTCACTTTTTTTCGTGGGTTAAAGGATTGATCTGACAGACCAAACCCATTTTGTCAAGATAGGCAAGAGATCAATAAAAACTACATCTATAGATAAACAAGGTATTTAAAGTTTAATCATCACACAATTTAATCAAACCAATATTTACAATTATTTTTTTATTAGCCGCATATAAATACCACAATAGGTATGAATGTTTGATTTTGATTTTTATATTTTTCTAGACTTTTTAAAATATAGTTTTATGATGAAGTTTTAGCTACTTTAACGCTACTAAAATATTTAATTTGGTGAAACCAATAAATCTATTATTGAAATAATTAACTTTGGACTAATTTTAATATCATTGCATGAGAGGATTTTAGACCTAATGCCCAACATTAGGCATGGCAACGGGGGCGATTTTTACTTATACCACCCCCGCCCCCGTCCCTCAAAATCGATGGGACTAAAAAAATTGTCCCCGCCCCCACCCCTGACGGGGTCGGTTTTCCCCGTTTCGCCCCGCCCCCGAACACTTAAAAATTGTTATTAAAAATTTAATTTTAAATAACAACCATAGCATAAATTCTGATTGTGTTAAGTCTCAAATGTATGTAATTACAATAAAATTTCAACATTAGATATTTATTGTTGGAAAATAAATTAGTTATGCTCCTAATTCTTCAATAAAATTAAGCATTTATCCCAAGGTATTCCACTTATACAAGGGTATTTTTGTAAATAATTAAATATAGCATGGCAGGGGTGGGGGCGGATATCAGCACTACCAAAACTGCCCCCGCCCCCGAATTCAACAAGCGGGGAAAAGCTGAACTCAAACTTGAAACCGGTTAACTCGATTTTTCCCCGTTGACATCGGAGGGGGTTCGGACGGGTGCCCACGGATGCAGGTCATGTTGTCATGCCTACCCAACATATTAAAAGACCGAGTTACTTAATATTGGGTCGAGCCCAACAACAAAACAAAGGTGGGATGTGTTAAATACACTATACAAATTTCTAATACTATATGTGAACAGTGTGCGGACGAAAATGTCTTTCACAATTTAAAGGTTACGAATTCCATAACCTTCATACGGATTGCCGAATCCATAAGGTTCTCACGAATTCAGCAATCCGTAAGTAAAGTTTTTTTTTTAAAGTTAAAATCTTTTTTTTCAAATAATTTAAAATACTGGTACATGCAGGTCTCAAATCTGTGACCTTCGCCTTATTAAAGCGACGCTCCAACCAACTGAACTAATAAGTGAATTATGCTAAAAAATAATTAATATTGATACATATAACACTAAATTTTTTAATGTATATTTAATACACATATCTAAATCTTTAATTGTTTAGTCTATCTAATTTATTTATCTTTTCTTATTTTATTAATTAGGGATATTATTTCATTTTATCAATTAGGATAATTGTTAGTTATGATCCTATCAAATATGATTCTCTTTTATTTTAATTTTATCAATTAATGAGTTATATATAATTAATTTAATTTGAATTTTATTTTGATTATTGAGTTATTTCTCATGCTATTACTTTAATATTCTTAACATAATTTATTATGTAAACTTATATGTGTATTAAATATACATTAAAAAATTTAGTGTTATATGTAACAAGAGTAATTATTTTTTTAGCATAATTGACTTCTTAGCTTAGTTGATTGAAGCGCCGCGTTAATAACGCGAAGGTCATAGGTTTGAAACCTGCATGCACCATTATTTTAAATTATTTGGAAAAATATATTTTAACTTAAAAAAAAAAATTTGCCGAATCCGGATTCGATAATTCGTATGAAGGTTACAGAATCTGTAACCTTTAAATTGCGAATGACATTTTCGTCCGTACACTATTTATATATAGTGTATTAGAAATTTGTATAATATATTTAGCACATCCCAACAAAGGTTAGGGAGGGGATCTGTACAAAGCCCATTTTGGATATGTAAAGTCAAACAAATACAGTTGCGTGAAAATCCTGTGCTTTAATTCTAGCTATTGGTTGATAAAAACTCTTGTAATGGATTTACGATTAAAAGCATAAATTATAGATAAGTGGAAAATATTTTTGAAAACAATTTATATAGCCAATATAGTCTTCAAGAATTATGTTTTTAGTCTCTTGTATAATACATCTTTGATACATACTTCCTTGCATGTGGTGACTCTATTTTATCTTTAAACGGATAAACATTCAAATTCATCTTTGAAAGTATGATATATGAATAAATTAGTCTTTGAAAAAATAAGTAAAAACTGCAACAAATTAATCCTGTGGTTAAATTTGTGAGACCATTTTATCATTAACTAATGTTCATTAACTAATTTGACAATATGTAATATTTTTTTAGAATCAATTTGACATTAAGTTATAAAGTTTAGGGACTAATTTATCATTAAATTATCTACAAGATTAATTTATTATACTTTTTGCACATTCAAAAACTAAAAGTTAAATTTTTCATCTTAATTTATTAGTGCCTTACATTTTAAGAGACAAAATTTAATTATTTATCCATATTTAAATTCACATTTGAACATTGTTCTTGTCAAACTATAATCTTCAACCACAAAATAGAGTGCACGACCACACATTAAAACAGTGCATGACCAAACATATTTGCAGATTCAAATGAATTCATATTGAATTGTAGATTAAAAAGGGAATTTAGTCAATTTACTAATGGTTCAGTAAAGTTTACAATCATAATCAACGAAAACTTAACAAACATTTAAAGGGGTATTTGTATCCAGTTCCGTGGCAGGATCAGAGAGCCTGGAGACACGTCAAAGTTAACAACGTCAAAGGAAAGGGAGAAGATCATAGTTGACCCTTCCACTGGTACAAAACAGATCATTGACATTCTTTCATTACCTGGACTAAAAACTAGTGAGTTAAATGATTGAAAAATAAAACTCGGGTACAATTTTTCATGACAAGTTAGGCCTGATGCATCATATTTCATCCATTTCGTAACAAAATATTGTCAGTTGGGATGATAAACTAAAGCAAGCAGGGCTCTCAACTCAATTCTCTGCATACATCAAAGATGTCCCAGCAGCAAATAAGCTATTTGGATAAAAAAATAAAACTAAATTTTTGGAAAATTGAAATAAATTTATTTTATTGAGCGATGATCATATGTCAACCATTACCATCACTAAAATTCCTGCACAACATGGAAGGATGATAGGAACCTAGCATCTTAAATCTTAATAGAAAAATGAAAAATAGTCTAGCTTGTAGCATTTTTAAAACCTGTTAGCATATATATAATGACCAAGGCACTAACCCAAAATATATTTGAATCACTTAGGACTTGAGATATTTTCAAGGGTAAACCACAAGGAGTGTTATGTTGCACGACTTTTAGGGAAGACATTTGGACAGCAAAAGCATTGGTGATCCTGAAGTTACTCAGTTTTGGGGTTAGTTTAATATTGAAGTTGGTCTGTGTGTCCGGTAAAGCTTAAGAAAATGAAAATCAGCAGTGGCATAAAACTTCTAGATGCAAGCTTTATGCAAGATGCACTCTGTTCAGTTCAATTCTTTTTAGCATCCCATGTTTCAGGTTTGTTTATGCCTTCCTCTTATATGGTCCTAATGGCTAATACCAAATCTAAACCAATCGTAGGCTTCTACTATAAAGTACTAACTGCTGTAATTTCAACATCATCACAAAACAAAACAATCCTGTTTTGAAGAAGTGTATCTATCTAATTTTTCACTTTAGGGTTTTCTTTTGTAAATATTGCCCTTTCCCCAATACTATCAACTTAGAGCATCTCTACTAGTGAAACTAGGTCTCTTAATTGAATTTTGCCTAACATTAGCAAGAAAATTTACACCCCTAGGTTGATTAAAAACAGTTATTTATAGAACTTGTATAATTACTGTTTTACCTATATCACCCAATCCATAAATAGATACAGTATCAACAGGGTTTTGAGACCCAATATTCAATACCAATTTGAACTAGAGTTCTGTCCAGAGGCGGACCTACGTTTAACATTGGGGGGCAGTGCCCCCCCCCCCCCCCCTAAATTTTGAAAGAAAATTACCAATATGCCCTTGATTTTAATTTTTTTTTTCACAAAATACCCTTGGCTTGGCTTCTGCAGAAAACGCATTCATAGGCCCTAGCAGTAGCAGACCCACGTCGAGAGCCCGAGACCATGAGAAGTCAAGAACCAGAGGTCCAGAACTGCACCTTCGCGCCTTCGCCAGTCGCCATCATTGGCCACCACCTCCTAGGCTCCTACTCAGTCGCTCAGCCTAGGAATGTAGCCATCGTCGTCCGTGGAGTTCGAGTGCCTCATCCGCGAGAGATGGCGACGACACCTCACACAATCACACCAGACCATCGTCTTTCGTCTTCACCGGCACCACTCGCAACGAACAACCTCCAGCTTCCAAGTCAGGCAAGTCTCCAATGGCTACCCATTACTGATTACCCAATACCCGTGAATCGTGCATCTTATTTTTTGGAGTTATGTTAATTTCCCATTTATCAAAACAAAAAATTTCCATGTGAATGATGTGATGATGTGAGCACCAGAGGCGAACCTAGATTGGGGGCAGTGTTTTATTTGTCTCAATTTTGAGTGTTTCCATTTTGTGATTTTCTCTTTTGGATCTGCATAACTGAATTATTCTGGGGTTTGTGAGATTATTGTTTGTCTGATTCATTTTCCATAATGCATTTGAAAGTGGGATTGAGAAAAGTGTTTTGTTTTCAATTCTGCATCTGTTTAGTTTTTCAAGAGATAATATAAGCTTTTATTCCCAAATATTTTGCCTGTAAAGCATGATATCTCATACCTTGATAGTTTTTAATTCGAATCATTCGAATAAAATCTCTCTGTTTTGTTTTACTAGGTATGAAACTTTAAGATAAGCAAATTGTTAATATTTTGGAGTATATAATTGTTTGTTCTTTTAAAAAAAATTTACAAAAAAAAATTTCGGGGGCGCTGCTCCTAAACCCCCGCCACTAAGTGTGCGGACGCCACCAGTGCCCCCCTTGATTATTTTTCTAGATCCGCCCTTGGTTCTATCCAACTATGCAATTAAACGGTTATCAATAAGTAAATTTTATCGGCTGAAGCCGCTGTAAAACTTCATAGTAAGTTTTTCATTATTTCTTATAAGTTTAAATATATTTTTATCTTAATAAATTTTTTGTGTTTATTTCCTAATAAATTTTATTTCATGTTGAGATCCTAATAAAATAATTTTTTTTTATCAATGAAACTTATTTTTAGTCCTTCATAAATAAATTAATAAATTTTGTGTTTACTTCTAATAATTTTTTTCTAGTTGTTATTAGTTAGGACTAAAACAAAATATCAAGAATTAAAAACAAAAGTACAGTTTTATTAGAGCATCTCCAATAGAAAAGTTTATTTTAAGATCTTAGTCACTTTTTTTTGGATCTTGCATCGTCATATCACTTTCTATATCTTCTCCATTTTTTACTCTAATAGTATATCTTATTTTGAGATCTTAAATCATTTTTTATAAGTCCTATAAGAATTGGATGCAAATCAATTTTATGAAGAGAGTAAAAAATTAATTTTTTTAATAGATACATATCTTGACAGTTCATAGAAAAACTAAATCTCTACATAGAGATCCAACATTCTGCTTCAATAATGAATCTTAGTAAAATTAGATCTCAAGATTAAGATTTTCTTACAAGATTCCTGAATGCATATGCTCTTAAAAATTTAACTTAAAACAAATATTTATAAACAAATATTTTATTAGGAATAAAACATATTTGACCGGCTAGAAAAGCAACAAAGGAGTGGTCTTCTAGTCTTTAGGCAAGACAACAATCTAACTTTGTAATAAATAAATGTGAAAGACAATCTATTCTACATTTATTCTCTATTTAAATGACCTATTGAAGTATAACATTCTAATTTAGAAAGAAAGAACTAAATACCAAAACAAGCTAGATAAGACAATTTCTGCCAAAACACATATTAAAACTGCTCCATGACATATATACTAATTAATAATATCCACGTACGTTTGCAGGTCACATATCTTGGTCTTACGTTAAACCTTAGCTTCCTGTGCTTCCAAATTAGGCATGTGAGCACATATGCCACGGATGATCTCCATAACATGCTTGTTGTTGAAGCAAAATGAGGCCACGGCCACTAGTAAAAGAAGCACGTTGATAATATACCACCATAATGACTCAGCCACGAGAATCCACATCAGTGCTTGACATCCAACAATCCCAGACATGTGGAATATGAAAAGATTAGTTGGTAAGCTCATTTCCGCTGTGGACACAAGGACATGACAACAAATAGCTGTGACAAAAAGCATCTTAGTTGGGCTTGAATGCTGGAAGGGATTGTTGTTTGAGCCTTCATACTTGATTCCAATCGAAGATAACAACAGGGCCATGAGAATAGTATAAGCTTTAAGCCTCATTGTTATAGAGCTAAAGAGAAATCAGAGAGAGACAGAGCAGATATAGAGCCTGGAACTGCAGATGATATTATTTATACTAGAAGCTTTGCCCTTTCTGCTTCAAGACTTCTTGGCTAGCTCTTTCTATATATCCTTTCCGGCGTAGAAAATAGGATAAAGACTTATGGAATAGAAACAAGGTCCTACCATTCCACATTTCCACCTTGAAGAAATCGGCTACCTAGCCTTCTATTTCTATTTAATATATTCCGATGACAGTTTCTTCTATTTCTATCTGATTTTATTAAAATGTTAGACACCGAAATTACGTGACACATCAAGGTTTTCGGCTATACGGAGAAATTTCGCAACTTGATTCAGCATTGAATTTTAAGGTATTTCGGCGGTGCCACTTTTGTTTTTTCTAAGGTAATAGTAACAGCTAAAATGAATTTAATTATCGTCTACAAATTAATAAAAAAATTAACGTAAATATTAATTTTTAAGTATTTTTTATAAACTTGAACAATTTTATTATGTAAGATAATTTATGAATTAATGATAATGTAATACGTTATTAATGTATTTAATTATATTTTAATAATATTGTTGGTAAAAAAATTTAAATATTGTTTTTTTAAAAATTAATTACGAATTTATTGTAGTTTGAAAATTATATGTGAATCTATAGTAATCAAACACGTCCCATCCAGATGTGACTGGAGCTGAGTCAACCCCATCCAGGCATGTTTCACCTTGTTGTGACACGTGTCATTTTGAGGTGCAATGTATATAAACTTCGAACAATCATAACTTTTGATAGGAATGTCCGATTGAGGCGTAGTTCGTGTCAAAACGCTCGAAATTGAGAGAAGAAGGCCTAGGCGAATCCCAAAAGGGATTTGGTCAACTATTTTTTTCCAAAAAATGCCTCTAAGTGCCTCTAAATTAGGATTTAGGATTCAATCATCCAAAAATTTTCTTTTTGTCTACTTTTTTTAATTATTTTATTAGTTAATTTAATGCTATTTTCTATTTTTTTAATTATTTCTCTTAATTTCGAGCGTTTTGACATAAAGTACGCTTCCATTAGACATTTCTATAAAAAATTATGACTGTTCGAAGTTTATATGTACCATCAATTTATGTATGTGTTTTGACATATCGTACTTCAAATGATCTAACTATTGTTGCGACCACAATATTGTGATTTTTTAATTTTTTTAAACTGAAATCGTTAAAAAATTTATAGTATAATTTTGGTAAATAGATATACCAAAAAAACATCACCTAAATTTTGATAGAAATGTCTGATGGAGGCGTACTTTATGTCAAAACGCTAGAAATTAAGAGAAGTAATTAAAAAAATAGAAAATGGCATTAAATTAACTAATTAAATAATTAAAAAAATATACAAAAAGGAAATTTTTGGATGATTGAATCTTAAATCCTAATTTAGAGGCATTTTTTGGGAAAAATAGTTGACCAAATCCTCTTTGGGATTTGCTCAGGCCTTCCTCTCTCAATTTCGAGTGTTTTGACACAAACTACGCCTCAATCGGACATTCCTATTAAAAGTTATGACCGTTCGAAGTTTATATACATTGCTCCTCAAAATGACACGTGTCTCAATATGACACGTGTCATAACCAGGTGAAACACGCCTGGATGGGGCGTGACTCAGCTCCAGTCACACCTAGATGGGGCGTGTTTGAACACGTCTGACCTGGGCGTGTTTGATTGCTATAGATTCGCACATAGTTTGCAAACTACAATAAATTCGTAATTAATTTTTAAAAAAATAATATTTAAATTTTTTTGCCTAATATTGTTATCTAAATATTTTCTTAAAAATATTAAAAATAAATTAAATAAATTTGACCGTATAATTTTTTATTGTATTGACATTTATCATAAACTTTCATGATAATATATTAATTTTTATAATAATTATTTTAAAAGACATATTAAGAGTGTTTCTAATTATTTGACCATATTTGAAAAAATTAAATCTAATAGGTAAAACTTGAAATCTTACAATATTGAAATATATTGTTAGAATATTTTCAATTTAATTTTTCCTTACATAATTATGATTAAATACATGGAAAAATTCAATTCATATTTTATAAGGTAAATTTCAACTATTTTTTTAAAATTAATATATGTGTGATCTGATTAATAGTTAAATTATATATTAATACTAGTTTAGTTCATCGTATCTTGTACAGGTATTAAATTCATACTTTACAATTTATAGAAATAATATTTTATATTATTTAATTTTAATATATTTTAGTTAGTTTAAATTTTAATAAATATATATTAGTATATATGTAAATAAATATTTATATATATTTTATATACATAGAGTTTAAAAAAATTTAAATTATAATATATAATATTAAGTAAATAGATAAAATAAATTAATGTTGATTTAAATTTTTATTGGACAATCAATTAAAATTGTGTACGTGTATGTTTCATAATACTAAAATATATTTGTGTGAATTGATTTAAATTTTACTTGTACAAATTAAAAAACACCAAAAACAATTCTATTAGTTGTGTTCAGGTAACACTTACGTTTAACGATAATTATTATATTTTAAAATATACCTGTAATAGGATATATTTCACATATTTATTTTCAATAAAAAAAAATATACCATATGATTTACATGATTCTTAAACCTATTATATAATTTTTTTAAAAAATTAGAATAAATATAAAATTTTAATATTTCAATTTATACATTTCATTTGTCATTTGTACTATAATTGATTTCAATTTGTCATTTGTCTTTTGTACTATAATTTTGTGGTGTGCTTTGAGAAAGATGGAAAATCATATTGAAGAACAACCATTATATTTGTAGGAAAACACACACATCTATGACAATTTGATTTCAACATAGACATACATACTTTCATTATTTAAAATATTCTTAGTTGGAAAGTTAACATGGTAAAATATGTTTCTGTTTTTTTTTTATATATATATAAATAGAGATACTACTTTTCCTCTGCTAAAGAAGTAATGTGGATGAATGGCACAACAAAATCCTTTGTAGCTAATCATATTACTGAAACTATTGCAGGAGTCGTGACAATAAGGGCTTTTGAGGAGGAAGATTGTTTTATTGTGAAGAATCATGATTTAATTGATATCAATGCTAGTCCTTTCTTCCATAGTTTTGTCTCAAATGAGTGGTTGATCCTACGTTTAGAAATTGTGGCTGCAGTGGTTCTTGCCTCCGCAGTACTTTGCATGGTCTCATTTCCACCTGGGACTTTCACATTTGGTGAGACTTGGTCATTCTAATCTCTATACTGTCATTTTTTGAGTATGCTAATTATCTTCAAATTATTTTTCTTTTATCCTCAAACGAAAGCATTATCTCTTTTGATACAAGTTTCTTTATTTCACTAACCTTTTTCTTCCAGGATTTATTGGCATGGCTCTCTCTTATGGCCTTACACTAAACTTTCAGTTAGTATTTTCAATTCAAAGTCAATGCACTCTTGCAAATTATATAATATCCGTAGAGAGGCTAAATCAATATATGCATATACAAAGTGAGGCTGAAAAAGTAATAGAAACAAATCGTCCTCCTTCAAATTGGCCAGATGAAGGTGAAGTAGAAATAAGTGACTTGCAGGTAATTGGTACATATTTTAGATTATGGAGCATAATGTTAGGAAAAAGTAATGTTGAAGTGAAGTG
Source organism: Glycine latifolia (assembly GCA_013407115.1). Taxonomy (NCBI): domain Eukaryota; kingdom Viridiplantae; phylum Streptophyta; class Magnoliopsida; order Fabales; family Fabaceae; genus Glycine; species Glycine latifolia. The sequence goes on from CM023956.1 coordinate 26,289,568, forward strand.
CATAATTTACTTGTTTATACCGAGATAGGTACGATACAGACTTGATGGACCACTTACACTCCACGGAATCACATGCACATTCAAAGAAGGGCACAAGATTGGAATTGTTGGCAGGAAAGGTAGTGGGAAGTCCACTCTTATCAGTGCTTTATTTCTTCTTGTGGAACCAGCAGGTAGAAAAATTGTAGTTGATGGTATAGACATATCTTCTATCGGTCTTCATGATTTGAGGTCACGTTTTGGTGTTACATGATATGCGTCTAGCATATGCTCCTTTCCAAGCTATTAGAAGCATGAAATCATCTATATATGACCTAAATTTGCTTATAATTGTGATAAATGTTGATTAAGCTGTTCCTTGCTCGAGTTATGTTAATTGTGACAATTTTTACAGCAGGAAAAACAATTTGTACGCAAGATCAGTTGGACAAGGCAGCCACGCCACCAGCGTGGTGTTCCACGCCATCAACGTGGATGTTTGAAGCTGTCACGCCATCAGCATGAACTCCACGCCACCAGCGTGGGAAGCAGCCCACAAATGCAAAGTTCACTGGAAGTCCACGCCATCAGCGTGGAGTGCCACGCCTTCAGCGTGGCTGTTCAAAAGCTACCACGCCACCAGCGCGGTGAGCCACGCCATCAGCATAGCAAGTGGCCTGGAACTACAAAACTCACTGGAATGCCACGCTCCCAGCGTGGACAGCCACGCCTTCAGCGTGGGACTTGAAGAATGAAGCCATGCTACCAGCGTGGGACTCTGCAGACTGTGTAATCTTAAATGCTGTTGAGGGTAAAGCTGGGTTTTCACATATTCCTTATAAATACCTTAACTCCAGCATTGAAAGCACGTTCCTACAGCTGAGAAATCACAAATTCTAGGGATTTAAAGGCTTGGGAAGCTTTGCTAGGGCTTGGGAGTTGAAGGTTCAAAGTGGAGGTTCTACTCCATCTTCTCCTCCTTATTCTTTAGCTGGACATGTCTATTTTGGATGTAACTCAGCCACCCACTATGAGGTTTGGCTAGTTTTATTTTGTAGTTAGGGCCAAACACTTAATGTAACTCTCATTGGGATGTATTGAATGCTATTATTCATTTATCGAAAGTTATTTTACTGCACTTTGCTTGTATGGTTTTATTTCTTCTTTGGAATTGATCACTCTAATGAAGCACTCAGAGCTAGGGTTCACAATAGGGATATTGGGACACTAGTCTTGGACTTAAGTGAAGTAACTTGCTTTACATTACCTAGGAATAGGGATGTATGTTTGTAGTCTTGAATGTGTTGCTCAATGCTTAACCCTAGGAAAGTCACTAAGGGCTTAGGGCTGGAAAAAGGGTTAAAGGGTTATCTATCTAAGGAATTAGTGAATAACTAACTTATTGGTGGAACACATGACTGATTAATTGAGATACTTGAATGTAGTAAACAATATAATTCCATTGGGAGGAAGCATTGAGTGTGAGTTGCCCTAACTACTATCGTCACATATCATATTTTATCACTTTACTTGTTCATATACATTAATGCTCATAGCTTAGTTTAAATTCAACCCTCACACACACACAAAACCAAACTTTACTTTAATATTTGTCATCCAACTTATTGATACGAATTACGATTCAATTGGTCAAACAATCCTCGTGGGACAATAACTCTACTTTATCACTTTATTACTTGTACGATCGGTATACTTGCCGAATCCGCAACATTACACCTCAGAATCCTACACTTTTTAATGGGACTGTTAGATATAATTTGGACCCTCTATCTCAACACTCTGATCAAGAGATATGCGAGGTAAAATATTGTTACATTCTCTTTATCTTTGCTTTGTACAGTGTTGCGGAATCGGCAAGTATACCGATCGTACAAGTAATAAAGTGATAAGAGAGTTATCGTCCCACGAGGATTGTTTGGCCAATTAAATCATAAATTGTATCTCAAGGTTGGATGACAAAAGGTTAAGAGAAATGTGCGAAGTAAATTAAAGCTACATATAAACATAAAGTGTTATAAATAAAATAGATAAAGGTTGCACCAAACGTAAGCTAATGTAGCTCGGGAACCCATACTCCATGCTCCTAACATTCTTACATGGATTGTTTGCAACATTCATTTGTACTAGCTACTCAATCATGCATCCTTATTCAATGTTAGTTAAGCCCTAATTCCTTAGTGACATTAACCCTTTAACCCTTTTCAACACCCTAATCCCTTAGTAGCATTTATTAGGTTAAGCATTAAGTGATGCACTAGAAAGGATTGCAAGCCTACATCCCTATCCCTAGGTGATGTAGAACAAGTCACCACACTTAGTTCCAAGACTAAGGCCCCAATATCCCTATTGTGAACCCTAGCTCTAAGCTCTCAACTAGGTTGATCAAGTCTAGAGAAGAGAAGAAAACATTCAAGCAAAGTGCAGCAAAATAACATAGCATTAATGAACAATAACATTCAATCCATTCCAAATGAAAGTTACATAGAATGTTTGCCCTAAGTACAAAAGGAAACTAGCCAAACCTCGACATGGCTGGCCTTGGTACAACAAAAAGAAGCATGAATGCAGATATGTACAAGGAAGAAGAGGAAGGGAAGAGGGAAGAACCCTCTTCCCCTCACACCCAAACCCTAGAATCAACTCCCAAGCCTTCTTTCTCCTTCCTTTGGTAGTGATTTTTGTCCAAAAAGTTCTCCATTCAGTGCTGAGGCTCCTTATTTATAGAGTAGCATGTGCAATCTTTGTTTTGCCCTCATTATGCAGAGTCTGTCGAACTGTGGCGCCTGGAGCATGGATTTCACGCCTGGAGCATGGATTTCACGCCTGGAGCATGAAAATCCAGCAGCAAAATATTGCTTGAAATGGCTAGCTCACGCTGGAGGCGCCATTTTCACGCCTGAGGCGTGGATTTCCAGGGAAGACTCCAGGATTATGGCGCTGGAGGCGTGAATTTCACGCTTGGAGCGTGAGATTCCAGTGGACCCAGCTTGATTTCAAATTCCAATTCACGCTGGCAGCGCCAATTTGGCGCCTGGGGCGCCAAATTCCAGTGGCAACTCTCCTGTTTCACCTGCTAAACATCAATCTAGACCAGAATACCTCATTAAAGCACATAAATGATATTCATACCAAAAGGAAGCTATTCATCATATAAATTGATGCATTTAACGATCTAATTGAGCTTGGAAAGCATCATGTGCTAGGCACATATCATACAGCAACTGTGGACTAATTTTGTTGCTTAATATGAAAGTTCTTCTTGGGATGTGTCAGTTGCGAGAAGTTGTTCAAGAGAAAGAAGAGGGCCTAAACTCCTCTGGTACACTTTCGAGTCTCTTTATCATAACTATGTGGAAAGCATTTATTAGTACTTTCCTGGTTAGTAATGACTAATTCTAAATTGTTACCCAGTTGTTGAAGATGGATCAAACTGGAGCATGGGACAAAGGCGGTTATGTTTTTTGGGGCGTGCTATTTTGAGAAGTAGTAAGATATTGGTGCTGGATGAAGCAACGGCATCAATTGATAATGCAACTGATTTAATTCTGCAGAAAACCATTAGGACTGAATTTGCTGATTGTACCGTGATCACAGCAGCACACAGAATACCAACTGTGATGGATTGCTCTATGGTCCTTTCAATCAGTGATGGTAAGTTGCATATTGACTGCTATAGTCCCTTTATGTCATTTGACTAAGACTTTTTCAGATTAGTCCATAACTTCACTCTCATTTTATTTTTATATGTGAACAAAGGTAAAAGTTTAAACAACTAGTTAATCTGTTTCTAATTAACTAGAATTCAACATATACTACAGGATTTGGCACAAACACGAAATATATTTAAGCAGCGGGGCTGGTTGCATTTACTTATAGGGTAATTTGGCATTTCAATTTCTATGGCACATGTTGATAACATGTAAAACATGGAGTACTTGATTTTCACACTTGAACTGTTATGATCAGTTGCTTGTTTTCTTAAAAGAAAAGGAACTTCATGATCATATTTTCAGGAAAATTGGTCGAGTATGATGAACCAAATATCTTGATGAAGAGAGAAGGGTCGTTGTTCAGACAACTTGTCCAAGAATATTGGTCTCATTCTCAGTCTACAGAATCCCATTGATGCTACAGAAGAAAAAAGGATAAATGGTATAACTTTTATTAGAAACGTGAACACTGCCTGATACATGAAAGATAGAGGAAATATAGAATAAGTTTCCTTATTATGTTGAGCTAGAATCTGGCTAATTTGTTGGATTGATTTGTTTGATTTACAGCACTTTAATCCTCCAACGGTTACCATTGTTAGTGACACAATTATGGGGATTTTCTTTACACCAGTTCTCTGTTTCCTACCAATGGTGTTTTTAATGCCAGCATTGTTGTCTCTCTTTGGTATTAACAAAAAGTCAAGAAAGTGTGATCAGAAGATAAATGTCTTTCGTTACGATCAATTGTGAATCTTGAGAGGTGGGAATGGGAGAAAACATGAAACAGGATTCAAAAATACCACTTCTCGGATGATAAATGAGCTTTTATTGGAATATTTTGTTTTAGAAAACTCAAATCTTTGCAAATGGAGTGGTGTATATCGTGAGAAGTTTAGAACTTCACATATATGCTACATTATACGCGTGTGATTAATGTAACTATAAAATGTGCAATTATCATTTCTTCAACCAAAGTTATGTAATTAAAAAGTGTTAGAAGCCTTTACATGTGTAATTGAACTTTGATTTTTACAGTTAACGAATTAACAACAATATCATAAAAAAAAAATAGAAATATTATCAATTTATCATTCTCCAGGCACACGTGAGTCATTGAAAATGCCAATTTGTCATGTTCTGTCATAGAAGTATTGAAATTCTAGGTGAGCCAACAATGTTGCTAGCTACTTCGGATTTCACAAATACGAACAGCCAAGTGACCTATTAAGATCAAGAGTGAAGATTCTTTCCTAAGCTCGAACAGGTCTTGTGTCTTGAGACTATACAAAGTTGCAGTCTCTGCTTCATAATTGGTGACACTAGTATGATAACTCTTGAAATTAATGTCTCAATCATGGTCTATAGAGTCTAAAGATGCATGGGTTAAAGAATTCTTGTAAGAGTGTTTGTGTTAGTGAAAATTTTGATAGTGCATCAAGGACTGAACGCAGTCATAATGAATCGGTATAACAGTTAAGAGAAAATGTGTCTTTCAAAGGGTTCAAAAATATATTAGTTCTTTATATCAACATCATGCTTATAAAAGGTTTATCGATAAAAAACAAAACTCCCCTAACAGCCTCGACTCAAGTGAGGAGCAGAACTGTAAAAGTGGTCTCATTGGGAAGTATGCCTCGTGCAGGGCACGTGCAGCTGACAATAAAAAAAAATCATTACGACAAATAACTGAAAATAAGCAACCCCTCTTCGTGGACAATAGACAAGAAAGTAGAAACACCCCGAACCGAGAGAAACTGATAACATAACATAGTTATTTCCTGTTTCTTCACCACTGTCTTCCTCTGTTTCTGTCACTGTTCCTTTTCATTTTTTTCTTTTCTTCCAATTCTATCACCAAGACATGTCCATGTCCATGTCCACACTTCCCTCCTCAACCTTCCCAAACTCCAATCTCTTCCTCTCTACCTCCTTATCCTCACAGAAACTCCCACTTTTCCACACCCTTCTCCCCAAACCCCTTCCCTTCCCCTTTCCTCATCTGCGAATTCACAACCCACCACCATACCTTCCCCCACCTCTCTGCAAGTCCCCCGAGGGCTCGGAGGCGGAGGCCGCGCCCCCGGATGAAGACGAGTGGCTGCAGAAGCTTCCGGAGAGGTCCAAGCCACTCTACTCCCACAGCCTCCCCTGCATTGAGGCCTGGCTCCGGAACCTTGGCTTCTGCCAGAGCAATGAGGACAGGGCCCTCTGGGTCGTTCACAAGCCAGATTGGCACGCCCAGCTCTCCCTCGACGTTACTGATCTATACATAAGGTGTGGGACCTTTCTGTCTTGCTTGCTTGCTTGCTTGCTCTAGTTGTTGTTGTTTGAGTATTTTTAAGGTTGTCGGGTTAATTGGGGGTGTCAGTGTGAGTGGATGAAGGTGTGTGTGAATTGCTATACGGATTGTGGAGGTGGGATATCTGTAGTTGGAATTTTTTTGAAGGGTAGTCATTTAGGGGGGAGGAGATGAGATAATGTGTTGGACATGATAACTAACATAATGAGAAAGAATAGACAGTTAGGGAGAAAAACAAAGGGCTTAGTTTGCAAAGTTAGGCTATATGTATGGATAAAAGTTGGGAATGTACTTTTAGGAATCTCAATGCACATTCTTGAGTTCCATAACAGAAATGGAAGAAGGAAAAATTTGTTTCCTTGGGAGTAAAAATACTTTTGAGCTTTTCCAACTGATATCTGAATACACACTTCAGTTTGAATGAATCAAACCGAGTTTGCAAAAGCAACCTTCAAGGCAAAATTCAGTATATAATCGGATCCAACTGAAAATCAAACAAGTTTTTATCAGTTGTATTTTTTGAAATTATTGAAAACCAAACAAAGCCTCTGAGTGGAAAGGAGATGGAAGAGAACATATGTAAATGTTAATGATGGTCCTCTTTTTAAGGGTTTGTTTGACTTTCATTGAATTTTTCTAAGCAACATTGGCTTTGTGATTGCGTGTATTGAATATTTGTCCAAGTGGCTATATGATAGACGTGTTAATACATGGTCAAAATACAATTTCACATTGTTGTTGTTGTTCCCTTGCAGATACATGTCCTAGATTAAATTTAGGAAAATGTTGAATGTTCACTCCAATATTGATTGGATTGGTATATGGAAGAGAGATAGAAAGAAATAAGAAAAATAAGAGAGAAAATGTGAAATATGTGATAAGAAAGAAAGAGAGAGATAGAAGAAACAAGAAAAACAAGAGTGAGAAAGTAAAATATGTGATAAGAGAAGTGATAAGAAAGTTAGAGAGAGAGGGGGAGAGAGAAAGAAAAATAGAGTGGAAAAGAACGTGAAAGAGGAAGTAGGTGTATGATTATGAATATAAGAATTGTTAAAATTATTATGTCAGAAGTAAATAGGGAACAAGAGTCCGAATTGTGAACCAGGGTATAGGAACTTGAGAGCAACCTCACTTATTTGGTTCCTAATATCCTCAACTCCAATCATAGGTGATTATGGTCCATTGTCTTCTCTCCACTACTCTGTTAATCAAACCAAAGACTTAAAAACTGGAATATCTTCCATGTCACCATTCCATGCCTTGCTATTTGAACAAATACTTGATTTCTTTTTTAGGAATGAAAATTAACTTTCTTTTGCAATGTTAAATTTGCATGGAGCAATATCTCTGAAATGAATAATTTAATTATAAGCAAGAATTTGGGTAAAACCGAGACTGCAAAATGCAGATGTTGGTTATATTGTGTTGAAAGTCAAAGATACAGTAGTCTGTAGAATGGCTCAAACTTGATCAATTGCTTTATTTTATCATTATTAATGGTGACTGCTGTATGTTTTATTAATTTTGATATGTTAGTTTTTTAAGTGAGGGTGCTTCCTAGTGATATTTAAACTAGTAGATTGAAACAAACATCCTCCCTTTTGTTATTTATCTTCCATTTGATTATAACGTGTCAATCTAGCGAAAAAGAGAAGGACCTAGAACAATATGTATAGTAGTAATGATGGTGATGAAACATAAACTGTGACATCCCTTTCTATCTTTTTGTGTTTAACTTAAAAGTAAAACTTAAGTAGTTGTGTATTATATATATTTGCAGAAGGACTGAAAACAGTTGGCAAGTTAAACAATGATATCTGGCGAAAAGTAGTAATAGAACCGTTGTTAAAATTGCAACAATATTCTCAATTAATGTAAAAGAAATCTGCCACCATTGTTAAGAATCAGGTCCTTTTCTAGAATGGACATATCATATATTCATAATTCGCGTATTGCTTTCAGCATTTTAAAAGATGAAAATACAATGTGGTTTACATGGTTAAAGAGAAGAGGTTTCTCTTTGATTAAAACGGAGGAGATTAAGAGAATGATAATGAGCATTTTGAAGAAGAAAGGAGCAACTATAGTAATGAAATTAGAAAGCTGCGGAGGTTGCTCCTTTCCTATTTTATGTTTCTTGTATCATTGATCAGATGTAATTATTTTGGTTTCCCATGCCTCCCTCAAGGATTGTTTTTTTCTAAAAGGGTCTGGGGGATGTGTCCATCAGAAAGTTTGCAAACTGAAAATACAAATGTCTTTTATTCCATTGAGAAAAGTTCAAAATGATAGATAATTGGATTTTGAATGTAATTTGGTGTCACTATTTGGATATGAACAAGAAGAAGAATGATATTACTTAAACGCTTATTGAATTTGTGAAAAAGTGGTGATTGAATTCTTCTCAGAGATTCTGCTGATTTTAGTGGAATCATTGAAGATAAATTTCTAGCGACTATATAAATTTCTGCTGATTAGCTTGTTGTCATTATCTGATTTGTTTGTTGGGGGCTGAGAGGGGAGATGGGGCTGAACGTTGTCTCATTGATACTTGAGACTTTACAACCTTCAATTCATCATATATAACACTGACTGTAAATTAAGTTTTATTACTAGGTAAACTGCTGGTCTTCTAACAAGTTGGATGTGAAATATTTGGTAACTATTAGAGTAATACCATTGTAATGGCGCATAATGAAGTTTACCTAGCAAGTAGTTAATGTCACTGGTTGATATAAAAAGTGGGTTTTAGAAGTTCAGTTCTCTCCTTGTAGTCATTGAAGAGTTTTAATTGGTGCAGGTATTTGAAGAGTGGACCTGGGAATCTTGAAAAAGATGTGGAGAGGAGGTTTAGTTATGCTTTAAGCAGAGAAGACATTGAGAATGCCGTACTTGGAGGACCATAGCCATTTTCCTTTCTATCTGTCAAATATACAGCAATGGCTTAATTCCTTGTTGGAAATAGTTTGTCAATTCATATGTTGAATCTTTAACTTTCATGTCAGCATGCCTTCTAAAGAAAGGATTACAGAAAATGTTACCGTTGTTTCCCCTTAACAACATTCATACATTTTTTGTGCTGATAAATAAGTGTGTTTAGAGAACATAAAACCCAACTTTCAAGAAGAATGTGAAAAGGGCAGTTGCTTCCTTCACCTCACAAAATACTTCCTGCACCTCCTTTAATTTTAAAATTGTTTCAAAATCCCAAAACCACCCTGCGGCCTTTTGTGAACGTCAACCTGAACCTCATTTGTGAACCCTAACTGAAGTTGCCTTCTGTGTCTGTCTCTGTCGGTGCCTCTCCCTCTGTCATGCACGTGCTTTTTTTTTTTTTTTGTATTTGGTTATTATTCGGAATGCTGAGTCCATAACACAAACATTGGCATACCCCTCTAGATTTGCAAATCTGGAAAGTACACTAGTGTTTGTGAGTTATGGATTTGTTAATTCGTAAGTTATGTATTAGTATTCCAGATTAAGTAATTCAGAAAACATTATGTTTTTCAGATTACTTAATCGGTAATACACAAAAAATAGTTCCCGATTTGTATGGATTCGTTAATTCAGAAGATATTTACTTTACTAAAGTTTCGGATTAAGGGATCCGGAATATTGTTTTAGAACAATGTGGATGGGATCTGGCATTGTCTCGTTGTGCAAACCTGGTGAGATGGTTACGGGGTGTTTCAATAATTGTAAAGACATCTATAATGAATAAAACGAAGCTTTTACAACACAACAACCAGTGGTAAACTGAAACAGTTGAAGGAACAAACATTCTCTGGTGCCTTGGGGTTAGGGGATCCGGCAACAAATGAGCCAAGGCCCAAGAGGGGTATCTTTGGGAATTCAATTTTGTTTTATAATGATCGGAGGTGCAGGAAGCAATTCGGGTGGTGCAGGAAACATTGCCTTGTGAGAAGATGCTTTTAGTAATGGCTGAGTTAAGAGGCTTTATCCTTGCTGCTCCGTTCATTACTTGAGGAGAGCATGTAGAATCTAAGATGGTGATCAATTGATTTACGAAATTTGTTATGAAATGCTCAATCAGAACAAAATTATAATTAATTAATTTAATAATACTGAATGGGAACTGAATGAGTAATAGCATAGGGATCGAAAATTGGTGCAGCAGAGGCCAATTTATCTCCGTTGACCGTTGGGTTATATATGTGGGTGGAAGGACTAAAATATTTACAAAATGTTAACTAAATTAAAATTTGTGGAATAAATTAATATAAAATATATTTTATGGACATATTAAATAATTTATTTGTTATATTTTATTGTTATCTAATTAAAATTTAAAACTTTTTTCTAACAGCTTGTCTTAAAATTGTAATCAAAATCAAGTCAAGGTGAATTGTAATCCTGACCAGGTAAGTGTCTTATTATGATGGGTTGAAACCCAAAAGAAAGTTCTACGTATCATCATGCTTGAAAATTGCAATTAAACTCCAAATCAAAGTGATCTGTGGCAGGCTAAGTCACTATCTCATTTTAATAGAGAGGAGTGCTAAGAGGAGGGTTAAAAACACACCAAGACAGAGTTTATAAAAGAAATATGCCCCAAAGCATGATCTTAGTCTTTTTCTTTAATCATATAAAATCCTAGAGGAAATTTCTCAACATCATCATTATGTTCTTGTAACTAAGTTTTATCTAGGATTTACGAGACTTAACCCAATAGCATTCAATTGAGACAAATATGATTTGTCTTCTTAATTTGGTCTCTAAGTTTCTTATTGGTGTTGCCTCCCTCCTTCCTGGGTAACCGTCCTCTTTCCTCTTAATTCTCCATAAATCAATATTGTATGTTATAATGGATCTTTTCGAACAATCATTACCATAATAGGAGGGGGAAGGGAGATTACAAAGGCAGTGACCATTATTGACGTATTGGTAATCGGGTACCGACCAGTCTGCAAATGACCAGGAAGGATACATTTTTCCACTAATCACTCTTCCATTAACCATTTCATATTCTTTTATATGCTCATTAAAAATAAACACAATGAACCAGGTCAATCTATTTTGATATTGAACCGACTTGTATTTCAACCTCATGGCAGGGGCGGAGACGGGGGACTAGGGTGGGCCACCGCTCCCCCTAAAATTTTATTAATATAAATTTTATTTTATATATATATATATATATATATTAAAAATTAAAAATTAAAAAAATAATTTGACAATAACAAAATATTGCATTGCATAATATAATGATATAATATTTTTTAATATTACATTAAAAAATAGGATAAAATATTTTTGAGATTGCATTGCATAATATAATAGAAATCTTTAAGATTACATTACATAATAAGATAAAATACTTTTTAAGATTGCATTCAAATATAGTATAGAATATTTTTTAATATTGTATTCAAAAATATGATAGAATATTTTTAAGATTGTATTGCATAATATAAAATATTTTTAAGATTGTATTGTATAATATAAAATATATTTAAGATTCCATTGCATAATATGATAAAATATTTTTAGGATTGTATTTCAAAAATTGATTAAAATCGTATGCTTAAATTAATATAAATAGAAACATATTTTTGTGTTGATAGTATGCATTCCATTCCAAATAATATTAGAGCTTTAAAGAGTTTATGTTTGCATCATTGAGAGAATTGTTATGAGATCATATAGAAGTGTTTGACAAGTCTGATTCTTAACTCTCCATCAGAATTTAAAAGTACTTGTTTATTTATCATAGTGGAGTTGTCCATTGGATTGATTATCTAATTTGGACGTTGTGATTTTTTATCCAATTGAGTTTTCTATGCTAAAACTGATTGTGTCTTCTTTATCTCTTATCTCCATATTATTACTTTGAGTTTGATTTTAAATTATGAATTATTTTATTAAGACTCACTGAACTTTGTCAGTTTGTTCATCAACCCACTTTATTTGCAATTTGTCTTTCTGTGGTTTACGATTTGCATCTTTTTGTATATTAAATTTGTATTATCTTTTCAAGTACTTTTATTTATGATATTTTTTTTTATGTTCGCCCCTCCTCAAAAAAATTTCTGGCTCCGCCATTGCCTCATGGGTCATCATGATTGAGCAGAAACCAACACAAAACACCCATTTTCTCATTTTAGTATGTAGAGTTTCATTTAATTTTATTTTCATTAAATAAACTAAAATTACATTTAAAAATTGCAAAATATTTACTGAAATAAGAAAAGTAGAAATGTGTAAGAATTATATGTTTTTATTTGTCACACATTAGGAGATGGACATTGTTAGGACAATGAGGCAGTTGTAAGTATTTGAACAGTAAATAAGGATATAAATAAAAATTAAAAAACTGTGTGAAAATTGGAAAAAACATAACATGTGAAAAAAAGGTAAACCATATGTTAAAATGTAGAATGAGAATTACTGTGAAATATAAATTCAAAATGACATGACATGAACATTGTTAAATAAAATATGTTTAGGATTTTAAAAATATTAATCATCATTTATGAAATTATTATTTAGAATGATTTATATAATTTATTAAGTATAATTAATAGACTAATTAATTTTAAACATTGTAACGAAAACATACCACCGTAAAAAAAATGAAAACATACCAAACAAATATTCTACCGGTCAATATTAATTTATTAGGTTGGGGTTTTGTTGTCAAGAGAGGCATAGTTGTGTGGTGTAAGGCATGTTTCGGATGGATCGTCCAAACCAAGTAGTTGATCTATACCTCCACCCCATCATCACATGTATAAAATCTTGACCAAGAAATCAATATGGAAGAGTGAGAACGAAATGATAAGCATTTAATAATATATAAATACAACTATATTTAATATTTACTATAAAAAAATAATATGGAATTTATAAATTTTCTCCCAATAAGTTGAAAGATTCTTGCACGTGTAAGAAAAATTCATCTTATATATATATATATATATACAAAGATTGAAAGTGAACAACATAAGAATACATAAAATATATATGAAATAGTATCTCTTATTTAATATTAATATATGAAACTTGCAAGATTATTTAGTTACGACTACATGATGAGCACGAGCATGGGCACATAATGAATAAGAAGATAATCTACAAGTGAAATAACTGAAAAAAAAAAATGAGAAGCTTTCATGTCGAATATAAGTAAACCCAAAACTGAAAGTAACATCTGATTGTGCACATATTCTATATATGAGGGAATTAGCTAGGGAACACTTGGGTAGTTGACATTTTTTGTAAATAGCATTGGTAAGCATGAAAAAGTGTAATCATTTCCTATCGTGTGGCTGCGGAGAAAGTACCTAAGAAGATACAAGAGAATTCCATTAATGTATGAGCCTGGAAGAATAAATAAAAGCTTGCTGAGAAAATGAACAACTCAGGTTATGCGTTACATATTAAGAAGTGTTTGAAATATTTATACTTGTGAGTGCGACATACTATCCAAATTTAACTTTGAAGTTTTACAGAAACTGTTTAATTAACTGAAAAATAAAATTGTGCAGCAGTTTCTTGTTAATGTTATAGACAAGGAGTTGATAAATATGGTTATTAAGTACAGAAGATGTAATTGACGAAATAATTATTTAAAATTAGCTTCCTTCGAAATCAAAGTCAACCATTATTAGAAAGAGTTCTCTTAACATCGGTTATTTTAATGAACTTCGTTAAAAGAAAGTCCTTTTAAACATCCATCGTAGAAATTAATGTTAAAATCACAATCTACATCGCTTCTTAACAAGTCCGATGTAATAGAGTACAAACAGCATCGGTTTCCAAAACAACGATGTAGAAAAGGTAATTCCTATATCGGTTCTTTTAAAACCGATACGAATACATACAGCATCGGTTGTTTAAAAACCGATGTTGTACGTATTCACATCGGTTTTGGGGCAGCCAATGTAGATGTTTGAGAATTACCTACTTTCAGCGACGGTCAGTATGATAACCGATGTTGAAAACGCTTTTTCTACTATAATTAAATTATCATGGTTCAATTAATTTTCAACTAATTTAAGTATTAATATAAATTTAATAGTAGTTTATACCGCAACAATCCATGAACGACATAGTGACAATTGGGGGTTTTGATTTTAAGTTTCCTTTGTCCATTTGGTTCCAATCCTATGGATTCCAAAAAAGAGTGAAGTTATACAAACCTCTGATTACTGAAAATTGAAAGAAGGAATACCAGTTTGGATGCTTGGAGGTGATTCGTTTCATAAAAACTTCAGCAGAAGCATTATACACCATTGTTTTGGTAGGAAGAGCTAAGAAGCCTTTTTTTCAGAGCAGGCCTGCGTTTCATATTGATGTTTGGGTTCCTTTGTCTTCAGTTGATTACAAAGAAATCAAATGTTTCAAAGGCAGTAAGTAAAATAAATATTTGTTTTAAGAAAAAAAATTAAAAGAGTAGCAAATACTACAATTGTTGAAATTGAGTCATGAACGACAAATACAATAAAAGATAATGATGAACATTAAACTGAATATTAAATTTCAAATTGTATAGTACACATTAATGAACATGGAAGGAGAACAATGAGGAATAAAAAAACATAATTGTAGAGGAATTGACATGTAAGCAATTGTGCAGATGTCACAAAAATTAGGAAAGTGACATGGTAGCCTATATGATTGCATGTCTCAGAATTTATATATTATAAAAAGATAGTTAAGATCAAAATGTACAATTTGGTAAATCTGTTGGATCCGAATAAAATTATTTTAAAATTTTAAAAAATAAAATAAAATCATTTAAAAATATGAAAGAATAAAATGAAATTATTTAAAATAATATTATTTTAATTAACACGCACATCATCATTCCAATTAATGTTAAAAGATACATCACACTCTTCTATTTAACATATTTTTAATGTTTCAATTAAAAATAATCAAAACAAAACACCTTCTAACATATAAATGATTAAAAGGAGATTTTTAAAATTTAAGGTCTCATGAAAAATTACTAAATCATATAAACGATCAAAAGTAACATTTACCCTTGAAAAAAACATAGGAATTTGAAATTTCTCTTCCACAAGCATGTTCTACTGAAGTAGTGCAGCCTAAGTCAACCTCAAACCCTTAGGTTTTTAGCGAAGTGCTTCAGAGCAGAATTATCGTAGCGTAAACAACACCAACAAAAAAATCTCATTCTTTTACTCTTTCTACAACGTCAGCAGGGAAAGGGGTAAAATATCCAGGTTTTGCTTAACAATGCCGTGTCATCAAACATAACCAAAGTAACTGTTTCAAATTCATGAATCCTTTTCATCCTCTGACTCACGAATTTCCCAAGTTACAAGCCTTGGTTTCTTCAATTCGAAAATCGTTGGTGTCCCCACAAAACCCAGTTCTTGTTTTGGAGCTTCTGGGCAAAGTGTTAGACCAATACCCAGACATCAAAACCTTGAAAAATGTGCATTCCAAGGTTTTTAATCTTAGTTTTCACGAAAACCCATCTCTGGGGATCAAACTCATGCGGGCTTATGCTGCCCGTGGAGAACCCGGGTTGGCACGCAATGTGTTTGATGGAATTCCTGAGAGGAATGTTATTTTCTATAATGTCATGATCAGAAGCTATATGAATAACCATTTGTACCATGATGCATTGCTTGTTTTCAGGGACATGGTTGGTGGTGGTTTTAGCCCTGATCATTATACATACCCTTGTGTCTTAAAGGCTTGTTCTTGCTCTGACAATTTGAGGATTGGGTTACAGCTTCATGGAGCTGTGTTTAAAGTTGGGCTTGATTTGAATTTGTTTGTTGGGAATGGTCTCATTGCTTTGTATGGGAAGTGTGGTTGCTTGCCTGAGGCAAGGCATGTTCTTGATGAAATACAGAGCAAGGATGTTGTTTCATGGAACTCAATGGTTGCTGGGTATGCACAGAATATGCAGTTTGATGATGCATTGGACATTTGCCGAGAAATGGATGGTGTGAGGCAGAAACCGGATGCTTGTACAATGGCTAGTATCCTGCCAGCAGTAACTAACACTTCATCGGAGAATGTTTTGTATGTTGAGGAGATGTTCATGAATTTGGAGAAGAAAAGTTTGGTCTCATGGAATGTCATGATAAGTGTATATATGAAAAACTCAATGCCTGGAAAAGCTGTAGATCTATATTTACAAATGGAGAAATGTGAAATGGAACCAGATGCAATCACTTGTGCTAGTGTTCTTCGAGCATGTGGGGATCTTTCAGCTTTGTTGTTAGGAAGGAGGATTCATGAATATGTTGAGAGAAAGAAGCTATGTCCAAATATGCTTCTGGAGAATTCACTGATAGATATGTATGCTAGGTGTGGATGTCTAGAAGATGCGAAAAGAGTGTTTGACAGAATGAAGTTTCGCGATGTTGCATCATGGACTTTGTTGATATCTGCCTATGGTATGACTGGACAAGGCTATAATGCTGTGGCACTCTTCACTGAAATGCAAAATTCAGGCCAAAGTCCAGATTCTATTGCCTTTGTCGCAATTCTCTCAGCTTGTAGTCATTCAGGATTACTCAATGAAGGGAAGTCTTACTTTAAGCAGATGACAGATGATTACAAATTAACACCAATAATTGAACACTTTGCTTGTTTGGTGGATCTTTTAGGACGATCTGGACGAGTGGATGAGGCCTATAATATCATCAAACAGATGCCAATGGAGCCTAATGAAAGAATTTGGGGGGCACTGCTTAGTTCGTGTCGGGTGTACTCCAACATGGATATTGGGATTTTAGCTGCTGACAAACTACTTCAGTTGGCTCCTGAGGAATCAGGTTACTATGTGTTGTTATCTAATATTTATGCAAAGGCTGGTAGATGGACAGAAGTAACAGCTATTCGATCACTAATGAAGAGAAGAAGAATTCGGAAAATGCCTGGCATCAGCAATGTTGAGCTGAATAATCAGGTCCACACCTTTCTTGCAGGTGACACGTACCACCCACAGTCAAAGGAGATATATGAAGAGTTAAGTGTGCTGGTGGGGAAGATGAAAGAGTTAGGTTATGTGCCCGAGACTGATTCTGCCCTTCATGATGTGGAAGAGGAGGATAAAGAATGCCATCTAGCTGTTCATAGCGAGAAGTTAGCTATTGTGTTTGCTATTTTGAGTACCCAAGAATCTCCAATCAGAATTACCAAAAACCTCCGTGTTTGTGGAGATTGTCATATTGCTGCCAAGCTTATCTCCAAGATAGTTCAACGTGAAATAGTCATCAGGGACACCAATCGATTCCATCATTTTAAGGATGGTATATGCTCTTGTGGTGATTATTGGTGAAGCTAATTCAGGCTGAAGCAAACTCTAATTTTGACAGCTTCAATGGTTCTATAATTATGGTGTATGATTCTTTTATTTCTTAATTTTTCTGGTACATTGAAGGAACAAGAACTTGAGTAGAAGGAAGGAATAAATGTTTTTGTGGAAGAGGGATTCTCTAACATCATCACACTCCAATGTTACAGATTGAAAGTGGTGTTAGTTGAGCTTCACCATTGATGACAAAAATATCATTTTTGATGCCGTTCAATGAGTAGTATTGGCCTCTTTCCTTCTTTTGGCTTTTATGCTATACTGCTGTGCCTTGCAGGATAAGGCAGGATCGTTGTTGTTATAAATTATACTGTCACGATGTTATTTGAAGGTTGCAATATCTGCATTAGCTATGGCTTTAGGGACCGTTCTCTTCTAAAGTAGGCGACAAAGGTATATATCCCTTGATTAATTTAAAATACATCTTGGCTTTTACTTGCCAAAAGCCTTTACATGCTTTAAAATCAATTACCCAACTTGGTTAATCTTCTATCTATAAGTATTTATTGAAGAAGAAAATAAGGAGTTAAAATGAATCAGAGCTTCTAAAATAGTTAAGGTGCATAATTAGATTTTCAATATAGTGAAATTTATCCAAACTGAGCCAACTTCATTTTGTAGGAACTATTTCCAATTGGCACCAGTAACTTCAATTTAAGAGGAACTCAAGGCTTTGGATTTTGGACAATTACATGAGAAAAATGAAGAATTAAAGTAGGGACTAGCAAGAGATCACTGTGGTCTTCAGCATGTTACTTTTCAGTTTTTGATGAGGTTCTGGATTTACTCAGGTGCAAATGACTAACTACATCACAACAACAAACATTGGCAGGATATAGAAAATTCTTCTTGTCATGTATGAAGATGAGAAGAGCCCATTCCATAGCAGAAATTAAGTTGTATTTGCTCATTTATTTCACCCTGAAAATGAAAGGTGTATATGTTTAATTTAATTTAGGTTTGATATTACTTTTCATTAATTAAATTTCACACTTATACATAAATGTTAAACGTTTAATTTTAAATTTTTATATTTTCAAAATTTTTATTTTTAATATTTTTTTCATTTTCCGTAAGAAAATGTTAACATTCTGTCAAATTTTCAAAATTTTAAAATAATTAATATAAAATAATAATAATTAAAAATCATTCTTATCTTTATTTTATTTTTTAAAAAAATAAACATCTACAACAATCTTTCATCTCCGCCAACCTTGTACAATGGCCATTTTCTCTCATCGATCGTCCCTCGCCGGAGCTGTTCTACCACAAGACTGCGTGGATGCTGGGTCTGAACCTGACTTGGTCCCAAACCGTGTGGGAGGTTTAGGACTTGAACCTCACAGTGGCGCTGTTGAAACCGGAGTAAAAGCTTCCAATTCTGCTCTGTGAGCACAATGCGGATCGCAAGAAACAATTCATGGTGTTCTAGAAACGTGTGTCGTCAAACAGCGACGAGAATGCACAAGAACCAACTTAGATTGGACGATGAGTTCGAAATTATAAAAAAAAAAAAAAAAGCATGGTTGTTAATGGAAGCTGATGAACGAAGCATGTTCTGGAAGGTGATCGCGTCGCACTGGATCTAGACTCGCCTGAGAATGCCAAAGGTTGGAGGAGAAGATATGAAAACTTAGATTTGAAAGAGGTGGAGCAGAAGATTATTTTTTTAATTATTTATTTTTTAAAAATAAAATAAAATAATAAAGATTTTTAGTCATTAATATCTTAATTATTTGTTTTAAAATTAAATATTAATGAAACATTAATATTTTTAATTGAAATTAGAAAAAAAAATATTAAAATAAAACATTTTAAAAACTTAAAAGTACCATAATTAAACATTTAAAATTTAATATAATAAAACTAAATAATTATGAACATAGACTAAAATGAAATTAAACCTTTAATTTCTTATATTATGAGGAGTCCAACTTTTAAAAATCTTGTAGATGTCATTATTTTATATGTTCGGTTTACGATATAATAGTATTGGGTTAAAATTTAATTGAATGGTTATTCATAAATTTTTTAGGCGTTGCACTTTTTTCAAATTTCAACTGTCCTTCGTTATATTTCTTAAATTTTTTTATATTAAAAAAAACTAAAGTCATTCAGAAAAAAAATTGAATACATGAATTCCTCAAAAAAAATTGAAAAAAAAAGTAGAAGTCTCATTTGAACACAATACTTCATCATTTAAAAAAAATTATGTTTCAAAACACAATTTTTTATATAAAATCATGTTTTAAAACATAAATTATTATATTTGTAATTTTTTAAAATTTATATATTTTGGTGTTTTTTTATAATAAAAAAACTATATGTATCGAGATGCCAGTCAAGTATAAACTTTTTGACTAAATTAACACAGCTTTAACACGCACTTGGTCAAAGTCTTTTATTATCTTTATTAGTTTTATTAGTAATATTATATCGGGGTTTATTTTTCTAAAGGTTTAGTTGTGATCAGTTTTGTTAAAAGAAAAGATAATTATAAATAAATTAAAAATAATTTTTTCAAGTTCACCAAAACAATTACACAAATGTTTAATGTTTATGTATATAATGAATAGGCGTTTGTGGTCATTCTCTCATCTTTTTTTATACGCATTCTTTCTTTCATATTTACTAGCTTTTCTTTTTAAATATTTTTTTTTAAATATTCTCATTTTTTTTGTTAACCAAACTGATAATCTATGTACGAAAAAAATATTAATAAGCTAGAAAAATTATATGAAATTTACGTAAACAAGAGTGATAAAAGATAGAATCACAGTTAATATACTAGCTAGGTAACTTTTTAGTGATAAACTCGAATCTTTTTGTTCAAGTTTTTAATAAATAATTCCAGTGATATAAATTTTTTTAGAAGTATTATTTTAATGAGAAAATACTAAATATTTTAATTTTTTTTAAGTTTACATAATTACTGTAAAGTCTTTATATATTTTTTAAGCAAACAAATACTCCCTCCATTTGAAATCTTTTGTTGTCTCAGCATTTTATTTGTCTTAAATTTCGGTTTTTGAAAATTTCAATATGTAACTATACATCTTTTTTATTTTTCAAATATTCTCTTACAAACAAATAGTAGAATAATCAAGACTACTTAAGTATAAATAATTTTGATATACTGAAGTATTAATACTAATTTTTAATAAAATTCACATTTAAAATACAAAGCTATCTCATTAAAAAGAAGTCATCAATAAGATCATTCTATTTTTTTTTTTTTACAACTAGGAAAAAATAGAACATTCTAATTTAAATTTATATATGTAAATGAAATATTTATAAAGAAAACTTTAGAATGCAACCGTAGTAGACACGTTCAACTTTCGGAGTCCCAACCCATAATATAGAGAGACGATACTTGGTTGACTTGGTTGTTTTCTAATATTACGGTCAACTTTGATAGGTTGCTTAAACAATTTTTAATAATAGATATTAAATTGAAATCTTAAATAATTTTTTTATAAATTTTAAAGTGTTATTTAGGGTTGAAAATCTTTTAATATCTTTTTTTTTATTTTTTCTTTAATAGTATAACTTATTCAGAGATCTTAAATAACTTTTAATATATTTTTCATAGATCTTACTTTAAATATTTAAATATTTATTAAATTAATTAAATAATTAAATTTAATAAATAAAATGCGATAGGAAAAAATATATAATATTAAGAAATAGAAAAATTAACATAATTTTATTTTTTATTTATGATTAAATGTTTAAAGAAATAAAAATATATAAATTTAATAATAATAAAATATTTAAACTGTATACAGTATGACTTTTTTTTTCACAAATTCCTTCTCTTTTCTTTTCTTTTCCCTCTCATTCTCACATTTTTTTTTCTTTTTTTTGTCATCCTCTCTCCTCTTTTCTCTTTTTACGTGCTTTTTTGAAATCTGACAATTCTAATAAAAGAACAAGATCTTCAATATGAAAACAAGATCTTCAATATGAAAATATTAATAATATTGATGAATACTTTATTGTTGGATTTGAAAAAAATCAAATCTTCAACTTAAAATTTATTTCCGAAATTCAATATTAAAAATGCTCGAAGAACCTACGAACATTTTGAGTTTCAAAAATAAAATAAAAACTCTTTAACTTACTGATTAAGGCAGCATTCATTCCACCTAACTTGACCAACTATGTTTCTAGTCCCACTTTTGCTTCACAGAATAATGCTATTTTAACTAGTTAACGGGGTGTTACGTTAGAAGACACAAAGAGTTTCTTAGACAGTTATTTAATTATAAATATTTTCAATATATAAATTAGAATAATTATTTTAAATAACCGAGTTTTTAAGAGTTATTTTCTAATCAGAGTTAAGTTTTATTAACATTTTATGTATTTAATTTAGATTGGTCTTTCGTCTTTATTTTTGAATTTTAAAATTTCAAAAAAAAATATCAATAGTTAAATATAATTTTATATCACAGTATATAAATCTAAAATATAATTTATATATTTTAAAAATAATTATTTGTTAATAATTTTCCATTACAAAATATGTATCATGTGTATCACACAAGCTAAAGTACTAATTATTTTATAATTATAAATTATAGTTTTTTTTGTAATAATTACTTTTATATTTTTATTTAAGAAAAATTTAAATTAATCAATAATATAAAATCTTTAGAGAAATATTAGCAATACATTTTATAACACACTTTTTTAAATTGTTAGTTAAATTTATTAGAAAATATAAAATTTTATAAGATTTACTTTTTATTTAATAAGTCTTAAAGAAAGTTTAAAATTTTATAAGATTTAATTTTTATTTAATAAGTCTTACTCATTATTTCATAATTTTTTCGATAATTTTATTTCATAATTTTTAATAAATTCTAATCGATAATAAATAATATTTTAAAAATAGTACATTAAAAAAATATACTACAAATTATATAAACATTCATAGAAATTTATATATACATTCATAGAAATTTCTATATACATTCCTAATATCCAATAAGACACGGCTCATAGACTTTTCATGCTCAAACATTTATATTCACGCGCCTCCAACACTTATAAATAGATACTATATGTGTCCCATCTAAACCAAACAAATAAGCTAGCTAAGAGAACACACCAAAACCCAACATGAAAACCCTTAACAAAGCCTCACTTCTTTTATTCCCTCTCTTGTTCCTTTCCCTATTCAGCCATTCCCATGCTGCAGGCATCGCTGTCTACTGGGGCCAAAACGGTGGAGAAGGCACCTTAGCAGAAGCTTGCAACACTAAAAACTACCAATATGTGAACATAGCCTTCTTGTCCACTTTTGGCAACGGCCAAACTCCACAACTCAACCTTGCAGGTCATTGTGACCCCAACAACAATGGCTGCACCGGGTTGAGCAGTGACATCAAAACTTGCCAAGACCTTGGCATCAAAGTGTTGCTTTCCCTAGGAGGTGGTGCTGGAAGCTATTCCCTCAGCTCAGCTGATGATGCCACTCAACTTGCAAACTACCTCTGGGAGAATTTCCTTGGAGGTCAAACTGGTAATAGTAATGATACACAGATATATATATATATATATATATATATATATATATATATATAAAATAATATTTTAAGGATACTGATTAAAGTGAAAATATTTTTATTAGAATGTATTATTCTTTAATTATAATTTTCAATACAACTTCGATATAATCCTTAATAAGAAATTTTTATTTATTGATTTCTTAATTAATGTGATAAAGATGTTGGTTAATTAGACTCCTCCACAAATATTATCTTTATTATTGAATGAAATTTATTAAAAATTATAAAATCTTATATTAAATGGAAAGAGGGGTTAACAAGATTTTGTAATTTTTCATAAATTTCAACAATAATAGAATGTTTTAGAAAGAGTATATTAAATAAATTCCTACCACATTATATTATGTATGTATATTTTTCTTTCCTCACTTACATTAGTGTTTACTAATCTTTTTCCATCTGGTAATTCAGGATCAGGGCCATTAGGTAATGTTATCTTGGATGGAATTGACTTTGACATTGAGTCTGGTGGGAGTGACCATTATGATGACCTAGCCAGGGCATTAAATAGCTTCAGCTCACAAAGGAAGGTGTACTTGTCTGCAGCCCCACAATGCATAATCCCTGATGCACACTTGGATACTGCCATCCAAACCGGGCTTTTTGACTATGTATGGGTTCAGTTCTACAACAATCCTTCATGCCAATACTCCAGTGGAAACACCGACAATTTGATCAATTCATGGAACCAGTGGATCACAGTGCCAGCTTCTCAAATCTTCATGGGGCTTCCTGCATCTGACGCAGCTGCTCCAAGTGGTGGCTTTGTGCCCTCTGATGTGTTGATTTCTCAGGTTCTTCCTGTGATTAAACAGTCTTCAAAATATGGTGGAGTCATGCTCTGGAACAGATTCAATGATGTCCAAACTGGTTATAGTAATGCTATTATTGGAAGTGTTTAATCATGTTATAGACTTATAGATAAATTAAACTATGTCATTCAATTATTTAAATAATACTAATCACCACTCGTGATTGGTTTTGCTACTATGCATTGAATGTGCTTTAAACGCTACATATGTTTATTGTAATATGTCACCTACAAGTTACATATGGTATAATTACCAAAATAATAAAAAATTTCATTGCGAAATATGTCATTTTCAACCCTACCATGGTCTGAAATTTTTGGGCTTCTTCTAGAGAATTTTCTGTATTTATTCTTCTATATTAGCAAATACACATGATATATATTTTATTATTTATAAATATTATTATTTTATTTTAAATGTTCACAAGATTGAATGAGAAGTTTGTGTTTAAAATTTAAGAAAAAATTAATTTTACTAAAAATCTTATTTTTAATTTTTTAACAAATTTATATGAAAATAAATATTTCAATTTATTTCAACTATTATAAATATTAAAATCATAGAGTATATATCATTATTAATATATTTAATGACAAAAAATCGTTATATTTAATTAAAAATTATTTAAATTAATTATAAATTGTTTATTTGTGACATATTCACTCTAAGATATACTGATCATGATTATTATAAAACTTTTCGTAAAAGTTAAATATATATTGAGAATAACAAAACTGTAAATTTAAATTGAAATAATGTAGAATTTTAAATGGTATTTTTATTACTATTAGATGTTAAAATGATTAAATATATTCTATTATTTAATATGAATTGATAAAATAATTCAATTATTTTATAATGATATTTCAAATAAAAAAAATTATTATTCATTGACATAAATTTGTATGAGAGTCATATAAAAGAAATGGTATAAAAATGCATAATAGATTGAAAAGTAATTTAAAAAAAATTAACATAATTAATCTTAATGATGTTTGATGGAGAGGTTCTTATTTTATTAGTTTACGAATCGCGTTGATTGAGACGTATCTATAATTTGACTTCATGCTTCTTTATAGGGTTGACCATAGATAAATTTATATAATAAATTATTGTTATGTAGTTATATGTACGTTTCCTCTTTTGTCACAAGTACACGAAACCTAATTTATTCATGTGGTTATCTGTTAACGTATTTTCAATGTCATATACTCATCTTATTCTTATCTGTTTTGTCTAGTACACGAAATATTTAATAGAAGTGTCAACATATATTTATTTGATGCATGACTTAATTTAAAATTTATTATAGTGTAATTGTTTTCCAATCCAAATTGTAAGAATAGTTTTAAAAATATTTTTCGGTGAAAGTCTAGTCAATAAATGTTTTTTGTATGTGTTTTATAAAGATTTTAAATATATTCATTATATAAATATTAATTAATATTTTTTAGTAATAAATTTATAATAAATAGACTAAAATTACTATGTAGTAAAATATATAAATTGAAATTGAATTTAAATTATCTATTTGATATAAATATTTTAAACCTGTAAAGTAGAAAATTAAAAGAAATTGTAATTTCATCTAATATGTTCTGTTAGATGAAATTAAATTTTTATTTTAATTTAGTTTAGGGTTGTCAATTGAAAGCCAACCAAACCAGCAAAGGTGGGCATAGATTGATTTTTTTAAAATTCAATTAATATCCAATCCGTATTTAATTAAATGGATTAGATTTATAATCTAAAAAAATGAAATTAGACATAAACCGATCTATTAAAATGAATTTAAAGTAATTTGTTTGGGTGGTTATAAATTGATTTTAGTTAATTGGATTTTTTAGCAGCTCTGGTCCAGCATCTCAACAAACAATGTAAATAGATAAATAATTTTTAAAAAATTATTTATAAAAGCTACAGAAATTTTGTACCATCCAATATTCAAACTATTCAAAGAAAAAAAATCCAATATCCAAACTAATATTTTTTAGGAACATGTATATATGCCTTCATACTAGTGTACCAAT
Source organism: Glycine latifolia (assembly GCA_013407115.1). Taxonomy (NCBI): domain Eukaryota; kingdom Viridiplantae; phylum Streptophyta; class Magnoliopsida; order Fabales; family Fabaceae; genus Glycine; species Glycine latifolia. The sequence continues at coordinate 26,315,324 of CM023956.1, forward strand.
CAGATTAAACCTTATAATACCCAATGTTCCAAAAGACAAAATGACCCATACATATATTCAAGCTAAATTATATAAGACCCTAGGAAATTGTTATATATACTCACCTCATTTTCTATTCTCACAACACATATTGTTTTTTTAATTAAAATTCCTATTCTGTCCCTCCCCTCACACCACTTCCGCATTGCATTCAGTTATTCTTTCTCTTCTCACCCATTCTTCTAAATTTTCCCCTCTCATTCTTTTTCTCTCCTGCACTCACACTCTTCGCCTCCACCTCCATACATACTCTATCTTATCCCAACCTCATTGTTTTTTCTCCAATAAATTTTAGTTTTATTTGTTCCTCATAATATATACAATGAAAATTAGTTTCCATCGTGTTAATTAGCTAATTGTAAACACAACAAAAACATATTTACGTTATATTGAGTTGGTTCATAAACTAATCAAGTCAAACTATACATAACTTACTTTCCATCATGTTAATTAGATACACACCAAAAATATATTTTCTTTATTATTGATAAATCACTTTTTGAGTGATATTTTGTGTGAAATTTTGTGGCATTTTGCATGTATATATTTTTTTGGCTGAACTCACGTTTGAATACTAGTTTTGTGTTGTAGAAGTACAACCACTCAATTGCGAGAGAGAGTTAAAAATTACACAAAATTATGAAGATTTGGAGACTATGCACTTGACCACGGTCATAGTACACTGAACACGATCGCGGTAATCAACACGATCACAATAAAGGGATAATAACCCTCCAGAACAACATCAAGATTCAACAATGGTCGTGGTCAAATCATGAAGGTCATAGTCAACCATGAGGATTGTGGTCAATTCATAAGGGTCCTAATCAACTCATGAAAGTTGTGGTTAACCAGGAGGGTCATGGTCAATACATAATGCCCGAAGACTTCAATGTCACTTCTGAACATAGTTGTGGTGGATTCACAATGGTCGTAGTGCGCCTTTTTGTGAGATATATTTAAGAAGCTATATATAATCTCTAGACTTTGTAAAAACATTTTATTCAGTTTTATTCTTATCTTTTATGAATTTGAGAGAACCTTGAGAGCTGAAGAGCATGGACAACATCGTTAGGACGAATCATGATTAGGCATGGCAACTGGGCAGGGCAGGGGCGGGTATTGCATTCCCCGTCCCCGTCCCAACTCAAAACCCGTTCCCCGACCCTGCCCTCAATCTCCGTCGGGTTTTAAAACCCATCCTCATTCCCGCCCCCGCTATTTGATTAAAATTAAAAAAAAATAAAAAATGATATAACTTTTTTTATTTAAAAAATCAAACGAAAATGCTAATTACCTAACAAAAAAAATAATAACAAAATCACATTTAAAATATGAGATCATAATTTAAAAATTACAAAACAAAATTAATCAATTCAATTAAAAAAATTACAAAATAATATTTCTTTTTTTAATATTATTTATTACGGGGCGGGGGCGGGGGCGGGGAGGATATCAGTAATCACATACCCGCCCCCACCCCCACTTTTGGCTTTCGGGGAAAAATTGAATCCGAACCCAAACCCAATTAACTCGATTTTTTCCCACTAAAATCGGGACGGATTCGGGCGGATACCCACGGGCTCGGGTCCCACTACCATGTCACCATTTATGTCTATTGGTATGTCTATGTTTACTCATTATAAGATTGTTAGTTTTGCTCTGATCGTGAGTGACTAGTTCCCCTAGTATGGGGGTTATGATATAATCGTCCATTTTTACTCCTCTTCTTATTCTTAATCGAATTCATTATTGTTTTATGTTAATTAATTTTCTTCCTTATTTTAATGTTTATTTGGAACCAACCATTTAATACTTAATCTATTGCATAGTAGTGATCATCTACATGTAATTGTAGATCTAGGTAATGTTTTATACCAAATTACATTATAAAACTATCTGAATAATCTCTGATAAATTAGTTAATCTTTAATTAATCATTCCTAAAATTGATTTTATCCTATGAATTAAATTGATAGATCCATAATCATTGGAATACAACTAGTCATTTGGATTCGAAATCCAAACTTTGGAATTTACTGTTACTATTGCATAGGATACATTTGTCCTTGTGCAAGCTTAACATATTTTAGGCATGTATATATTGAGTTTATTCATAAACTAATCAAGTTGAACTATACATATAGCTCAAGTTTAGTTTATGTATTTAACGAGTTCAATTTTTAACTCAGATTTTATTCATTTGGTTCATGAACCAAATTCAGTAAATCAATTATTAAATTGAGTCTTAAACTATATTTAAGATAATTTGACTCAATGAAAAAATATTTCCATCAAAAAGTAATTTTATTGATATACATCAAAATTAATATAATGATATACAAGCTTAAGTAATCTTTTGTTTCCTATAAAATAGAGTGTTTTTCATTTTAGTTCTTCAAATTTTATTCCTCATAGTTTTTATTGTCAAGTAATTTTATTAACTAACGGCATAATAATAAGATTGACAATTTATTAACTTTGTCACATCATGGAGTCTCTTACAAAGCATTAGGTGTATTTTAAAATTCTAAGTGTCAACGGTCAAATATGTATGCCCGTATGGAAATATGGAATGGTCAAATCTTAAAATGAATGAAAAGTTACCGATTTTTTTTTTTAAATGAATGAAAAGTTATGTTTTTTATAAATAAAAGATATACCACTAATTAAAATAATTGTAAAATTCTTTTTTACATTCAATGCAAACATATACTTCCTCTATCTTATTATAAATTTATAATTGTTATGTAAAAAAAATTGTCTCAAAATAATTATTATTTTATCTTTTTAATATGATATTAATTAAAATTTTATTTATATCTCTTATAATATTAATAATGAACAATAAAATCTATAAATAAATTAATGATAATATAACAGTTCAATTTTTTTGGGCCTGGTGGGCATGGACACCAAATACACACCGGGATATATACCCCCAAAAGCTCTTACTTCTGATGTTCTACCAATTGTGAAAAAAGCTTCAAACCATGGTGGGGTTATGATTTTTGACAGGTATTTTGATCTAACTAAGAACTACTCGATCACCTCAGATAAAAGAGAGCGTCCCAAAAAAATTGTAAATGTGTGTGATGGTGATGATGCGTTTGCATCCAAAGGTTTCTACGGTCTGTGAACCATGCATGATCCGTACCTGAATGTTGTAGTAGGCATAGCCACGAGGTACTCTTACATGTGTATGGAACTAGTAGGTACGATGTGCGAGGTATGCATGTTTGATCGCGCATGCATGGAGTAGATTTCACTATAAATAAAGGTTCTATTTTATGTTGCACCGTATATATCTTAAAAAATCTTAACATACAAATAAGACCAAATTAATTATAGTCTTACATATAATGTTACTCTTTTTTTATACATCTAAACTAACATCTTTAAAATGTTTAAAAATAGTACACTATAGAGACAATAACATCCCGTGACACGCGTGTTATGTTCACGTTTTGAATACAATTAATTTAATTTTAATATAATCAATACAATTAAAGATAGTGCCATTTTTTACTTTAAATAGATTACTAGAGTGATAACATTTAAGTGTGATGGAAAAAATTGAAAACATTTAAAAAAGTTTCCAATGAATTTAGTTAGACTTTATCATATAAACACTTCAGCTTAATTCAATAAGCAACACGGTTAAGTTTAATGAAATATTTTATTCGTCTCAAAATGATTGATGATTAAAATTTTTTCACAAAAATAAAAAAAATATTTCAAGAAAATAGTATTTATTAGAAAATAATTTTACTAAAATATAAAATATCTTCATTCTCTTTCCTAATTTCAATAAATGTATCATTAAATCATTTAAGATAACAATATTTAGTAGAGGGTAAAATTGAAGTACATGTTTAAATATCTTATTGAAAAGTAAAAATATCACTCCGTTAGAATTTTTTTCAAAGATTAAAACTATAATCATTTTGGAACAGACAAAATAAATGGTTAAACTAACCAAAATGCAACTACTCAAGACCCACACAAACTTATCAAATAAAATTAGGTTAATAAACCTTTTTTACTTAAGCTTGTATTTAATAAAACTAACACAAGTTTTCTTGCTATGCAAAAATATGTAAAAGGGTCATTTTAAGCAACATTATCCTTATATGGGTTCCTGCACTTCCATTATTGTGCTTTGCACTTGAAAAAACCATTCAAGAATGTAATCCGAAATGGACTTTTTTATAATACAATAGAAACTGCAAGAAGCAGAGTGCAAAAAGCACCAACCTCCTTAAATAGACAATGAGACTATTTTCAAATTTGAACTCGTAGCCAATTAGTCACTAAGACATATCTTTTCCATTATTAAGTCAAACTATTACTCAGCGTGGCAAACAAGTCAGTCCTTGACGCTGAAAGCATATTTCTGATTTCTATTTCTTAACCAAAATTTCAATAACATTTAGAAACGTGACAAAATTACAGAGGAAAAAAATAATACCAATAATATTTAAAAGAGAACATGGAACCTAAACAAGCCAAGAAAAAAAAAAAGACTAGCATCAACCAACTAAGAGGCAATACTAAGATGATGCTCTTGTGAAGCTACATGTACTTTGTCTTGAAACATTATTCGTGGCCACTCTCCATTCTTCTGGTTTACACTTTCCTAACCTGGATATTGTGCGTGGATTGGAACCTCCATATGGGTTGCCTACCACTTTGTACAAGTGCCACTTCTTCTCCTTCCTTCACCATTGCTTGCTTCTGCGCACAGAAACCATGCAAATATGATCATAAAGAAACAACAAAAATCACATGGATCCACCTTCATAAAGAAAAAAAGAAATAGGGAAATGACAGGACAAGCCCCGATTTAGTCCATCTAGGGTCCGTTTGGTTTAAAAGAATGAAAAAGGTGTGAAAGTGAATTGAGATGAAAAAAAATAAAATATTTGAATTAAAATAGAGTGTAGAGGTGTGAGACCCATACCAATGTTTGAAACTTTCATCTATAATACACCCAACTATAATTAAATCAAACACTACCTTAAGGTGAGAGTAGTATTTTGGAGGCAGAAGTATGTTCCGTAAGTTAATGAATTTCATTTTATAGCCACATGTAAACAATCATATCATATATCAAAACTATATTCAATGTAAGTTTGACAAAAGACAAATCATTTAAAAGGATATTTTTCCTTTGATAGAGAAATGCCCTTAAATAGGAATTGGAGAGCCAATTGTCCCTACTCATTAGTGGCGTAGCACAAAAACAAGGTTGTCATAAGCAAGGTTAGTTAGTAGAAACAGTAGTAGACATTTTCATAGGGAAGTACAACATGAAGCATTGGCATACGCCATACACCAGTGGCAAGAATTTCGCACGATGGTACATTGATAAAGTACTGCATGCATGAATAGACACAAACACATAAATCTTGAATGTAAAAACTAAAAACTACCCGAGTGGGAAACCATATGGAGATTTTAAAATCAGTTGAAACTACTATTTATAATGTTACTTGTTAGAAGTAATTTGAATCCAAAACAACTAAGCTTGTGTTTGGAATGCCATTGAGTAGTGTTCAATGCCAATCCACTGGAAGAAAGGCATGGCACTGAATGTGCATTGAAAAGTGAGAATCACATAAAATAAACACACTGTAAATCATTGTACACATCCTCCAAACATTACCTGCAGCAAATCCAAGGCTCTTCTGAAAGTTGCCTCAGAATCGTCACAGAATTCCATGTATATGGGACAGACTCCTTGATACAAAGCCAGCCTCTGTTGTACCCTCTTCCTGCATGACCAGCAAAATTAGATAGATAATAAATCAGTCAATGCATTCAAGCAGATACATGCAAAGTGTTCTCATTAGATACATACACCAATGAAACAAAAGAAATCAACTCATAGGTAACTGTTACATCTAACAGCTTCTCAAAAATGGAACAGTAGTGATTCATTTTAAGAAGCTGATTCATCAAATTTATTATCTGCAAATCCTAGAGGACTCAAAATCACAACATTTCATAAGGTGACCAATCATGCAATTTTGTATGCTACTGTGTGCAGATATTCAACCAAGAAATTGAAAAATCTTAGTTAACTTTTGAACAAATGTCAAACAAGGGGAAAAATCAAAATATCCATGTAAGTTTCTTTAAAAAATATGTGTCTTTTTATCAATAAGAAGGGGACAAAAAGAACTCACTCATCTGTAAAAGCAAATATGGTCCCAGAAGGACGATAGTGACTCAGAAGGACAGCCATGAAACCAGTTCTAGTGAAGACAACAGTTGAGGTTCCAAGGGTGTTAGACATCATGGTTGCATGGTATGCAAACATCTCACTCATGTGGTTCTACATTGAACCAAAAAAAAATACAAATTTCAGGTCTGACAATTAAATGAGGAAGTGCAAAGGATTATACAAAAAGTCAACATGGAAACAAATAGATTGGCTTAAACCTTCAACATTTGACCAATGTTAGGTGGCACTTTACCACCTGGTATAGTGGCTTCTGTCCGCAATGCTACTGTGTGCATTACTTGCACAGCTTTTAGTGGGAACCTGCAGTAAAATAAATTTAATAATTCTTTTTGGCTTGATAATAAAAACAAAACAATTGCATTATTTTCACGATATCAACCCATACCCCTGCTTCTGTGTAAACCTAAGAACATTACAATTCAAAGCCCAGATTTTCCACAAAGTCATATATACGCTACTACTAAAATAAAGTGACTGAATTTTAATAATCAAATATGCAAAATCATTCACCTACCTTCAATAACACACATTACATGTTATTCATTTATGAATTATGATCAACTATGTTTTCTTTTCATACTTCTGATGAGAGGAGATATATCATATATGGTTGAAATTCACTCTCTCGTGCTCTCATTTCTCATCAAATACACTTCATATATGTGTGTGTATTATACTACTGTTGTTTTGGGGTGGGGGGGTGGGGGGCAGTTTGGACTAAGAGGAAAAATGGTCCCCTTACCATTCACAAACTTCTAAGACCAGCTTGTCAATGTAATTGGACACGTTAGGCGCAGGAAAACTATTTACTTACTTTCCATGAGCTGTTTCTCCAGACAACATTATTCCATCAGAACCTTCTCGAACAGCAATTGCTATATCTGATACCTCTGCTCTGGTTGGAGTTGGGTGAACAATCATGCTTTCCAGCATATTAGTTGCCACAATAACAGCCTTTCCCATACTACGGCACAAGTTGATTATCTCTTCCTACAATAACAGGCATTAGGATGTTAAGATGAGCTCAACATGACATCCGCCCAGCAGCATAAATGATACCAATTGATAATTATTTTTACTACAGATTTTAAGAGGTTAAGAAGTTTACCTGCAAAAGTGGAACCTCTTCAATAGGGAGCTCAGCGCCAAGATCTCCTCTGGCAACCATAGCCTAAACAAAAAGGTAAAAATAGACAGGTCATTATCAGCAATCAGTACAGAAATACTCCACAATCTCTATGATTCATAACCACAAGCAATATACATGCAACACTAAAGCATAAAGAAATAATGCAAGGATTAGATTAGCACCCCATCAGATGCAGTGATAATTGAATGCAAATTTGGTATAGAGTCTGCACTTTCAATTTTTACGATGACATGTATATCAGCACCACAGCCTGCAGTATCAAATGAAAAATTTATCATATTTATAATCTAAATATGCAGCAAACTAATTGGATAAATTTTAAAAAGTATTTTTAAAATATTTTAGATATTTACTCTTCAAATAATTCTTCAGTTCATGAACAACTTCAGCATCCTTAACAAAGGAAACAGCATAGAAGTCAACTTTGTTATCCACTCCAAACTTGATATCATCCCAATCCTTCTCTGCAACAAATTAATGTGAATATTATGTCCATAGTAAACCACCATAACATCAATCCTGAGCAACTACCCTCCCACGCAACTAGAGGCACACAAAGAAATAGACACTAGAGTATCGTCAAGATTGGGATTCATAATCTGAATTCTGACCGGTGATTGAAGGTAGTGTTGCACTTTTTCCTCTAACATTCAAATGTCGCCTTGACTTGAGCTCTCCTCCATCAACAACGTCACATTTAACAGAATCCTCTGTCTTTGACTTAACAACCATAGACATCATACCACCTACATCACACATCAAAGAGTAAGCATCATTACCTTTTCACTCAAAAGTTCCAACCTTTTAAGAAAAAAACACAAGTGGATATATTATACAACTATAAGAGTGTTAAATAATGGGTCTGACCCCACATGGTGGGAACTTTATAGCACTAGGTTTCCCTTATGTAAAAGTGCCAAGTAAGTTGTTGATATGTTATATATTCTATCTAGCCTATCATATTCTTTGGAAGAACATCAGCATTACATCTTTCAACAGTTTAGTTAATTTCATAAGTAGATAGAAACTTATGCAACAGATCCAAACAGCATCCCTTTATCCTGCACAAACAAAGATGGAAGGCAGGATAACAGTGTCCTAACATGTTTGTATGCAAACATAATGACAGTATACAATAGATTACAACACTTCTGTACAAACAAATGCTTTCTCCATTTACCCTGAACATGTTTCTTAGATAAAAAAAGCTACCAATGTACCTCAAAAATAAGCGATAACATAATTTCACCAGAAGCTGGCCTCAAGATGCCTATCTGTAAGAATGCATTAACTCTGTAATGACTTTGAGATTTGTCCCCCATTGCAGGGAAAACTCCTCAATGAAATTTAATAAATATGCATAAATTACACTTATGTTGGAGTGCTAATTTATCAATCCATTAGCATAACAAAAAGTTTATGGAGTTTGAACATTTTAGTTGATCAGTTGATAACCATACCATCGACAAGAAGCATGTCCCCAACTTCCACATCATTAACAAAATCATCGTAGTTCACACTAACACATTTAGCAGTTCCAACACCTCTCTGAATAGTAAAAGTGAATTCCTGCCCAGGCATTAATGTAATTGGTTGTGGCAAATCCCCACTCCTAACTTCAGGACCCTGAGAAAGAAGAAATATTAGAAAAGACAGAATCAAATACTCATGATTTGAAAAGAAAAATGTTTGGGAAGAATTGTGTGCATATGCCACATATTTGATCCTGTGAAGGTTCATATTAGCTTATTTTTTTGTTCAAAACAGCTTATGACTCCTAGCATATTCCGTTGTTTTCTGGCCAGCCCATGACTCCTACCATATTCTGTTTTTTAATCTTATATAATTTTGTTAAAGTGGCCACCCTGCTCAGCATTTTCAGGGTTAAAGACAATTTTTAATCTTATAATTATAATTAAGTGCCACTATCCAGGATTGGTAACTATTCTATTCATAAGGCCTAAATACAAATACATCACATTCTCGATTTCTCAGTGGTTAAAGAAAGAGCATTGAAATTCCCATCCATCAAATAAGGAATACCTGGCTTTATGACACCATTAAATAGAATTTAGACAACAGAGAGTAATGGCACAAGCTTCCAAATTAAATTATGGCAATATGTAGCATAATGAGTCAAACCACTACCTCTTGGCCATTTAATTATGATTCCCAGAACAGAAACAAAAAGTGAAATGAATATCAATAATTGATACCAAATTTGTCAGCTATTGAATCACTTAATACGACACCAGCATTTGAGATTATAACAAAGAAGAGCAACACTATTTTGTGGCATGAGTCGATAAAAATCATAAAATATAACCTATGTATAGACAAAGTCAATATCATGGCCAACAAAGCTTCTACCACCTGGTCCCTTGGTAAACAGCCATGAGGAACCATTATCACTCAAAAATAATACACCCTCATACTTGCCTTGCATGCCCTCTCCTATAATAATCCATACTTCAACATCAACACCAAACTAAACTTATAAAACAAAAATCACTAAAAAGGGTCAAGGGAACATTTTATCAATCAGTCATGCTATGTAGGAATTTCAAATTTTCATGTAGAAGCTTAGTTACAGGAGAGACCTAAAATATGAACCACTCATACCAACCATATTAAATAAAATAACGATCAATAAATCAAACTGCTTTTCACCTAGAAAACTTAGTCAACCCAATGAAGAAAAATCTAAACAATATTCATACAATAATACTAATTTGACAAATGCCATCAACAGCAGCATTCCATTAAACCATTATTGAGGAAACTATCCACTTATGTCCAATACAACATTGTGACAAAGCAAATATACATGAACAGCAAAGCCCTGTCTAAAAACACAAAAAGGAAAACAAAATGTTTGAGCGAAGAAGTAACCAACCTTTGTGTCAAGCATGATTGCAATCACATTGTCTTCATGAGAAGCATTATACTCCTTAACCAAGTCAATAACTTTCTGATGAGAAGCATGGTCCCCATGAGACATATTCAACCGAGCAACATTCATGCCAGCCTCAGCCAGCTTCCAAATCATTTCCCTCGTATTGGTAGAAGGTCCAATGGTGCACACTATCTTCGTCTTGCGCCTAAACGTTGGCTTAGACCACATTCCAACAGAGTTCTCACCAAATGGCTGCACCCCACGAAAATGTTGCAAATGCTCCTCAATCTAAACACCAAAACACAAAAAGGGTCACAAGAATTATCCCTTAAAAACTCAAAAAATGCAAAAAGCACGAACTTTTGGATCATCTTCGGGTGACACGGGGATGACTTTAGAAGGGGCAGATTTCCTTGCACTGATCTGAAGGCTTCTGAGGCTGAGTTTGGAGCGTTTGTTATTGTTCCCTACCAAAGGGAACACCTTGGAAGCAAAAGATGGAGGCTTTAACAGGTTTTGGGCTCTGTCACGTGCAGATCCAGAAGTGGGGCACAAAGGGGTGCTTTGAATGGATCGTGAAGCCACGACCTGAGCCATTGTTAGAAAGAGAGAGAAATGGGGTGGAAGAGGAAGAAGAGAGTGTGAGGCGTATAAGAAGAAGGTGAGGGGGATAAATGGAAGTTGGAAAAATCGCCGCTAAGTTTGGCGGAGGTTCTTAGAAGGAAGCCTTGTTCGTATCGAAGCACAGAGAACACTACTGTTTGAATTTTGTTCAACGTGTTTGTTGTTGGAATTTTATTGAAATGGACTGTACTTCTTTTCTGTTTTTTTTTTCACAGTAAAAATGGACTGTATTTCTTCAAACCATAAACAATTACTCATATTTATTACATAGAATTTAATATAAATTACAAAATATTTACAAATATGTTGATCAAATAAAAAGTGAAACACATAACTTTATAATTTTTAACAAATTTATCTTATGATGGAGAGTGTACTTGAAAGAGTATCATTAAGGGATGATTTTTGTTGTCGTGGACAACTCTTATATAAGTGATCCATGAAACACCGCATTTTATAGTCGTCAGATTGATCTCAGATTTATGCTCTTGCGGTGGGACTCAGATCCTGGGGGAGGACATGGAAGATGTGTCGAACCCAACAAGTGGTGCTACTCATGGCAGGTCCAACAAGAAGAGCTTTAGAACCAAGTTCATGGGAAAAAAAACCTAAGTGGTATATTTTCACTAAAAAATTACGAATTTGGTATAGTTTTGAAACATATTACAAATTTGGTGTTTCAGTCGTGTCCAAAACCAGGCAGGAGCAGTCACGCCCAATTCCAGGCGTGACCAAGGGGGGTGTCACGCCCAGATGTGGGCGTGTTCCACCAGATTGCGCCACGTGTCATGCACAGATGGAGCGAAAACTTCGGACGATCATAACTTTTGACTGAAATGTCTGATTGAGGCATATGATATGTCAAAATGATCGTAATTAAGAGGAGAAGCCCCTAGCAAGTCCCTAAATTTTCCCAAAAGAGGCCTCTAAGTGCCTCAAAATTGTAATTTAAGATTCAAACCTCCAAAAAAATTCTTCTTTTCTAATTTTTTATTTATTTAATTACTGAATTGCATGCTATTTTTTATTTTTTTAGTTACTTCTCTTAATTTCAAGCGTTTTGACATAAAATACGCCTCTATCGAATATTTCTATCAAAAGTTATGACTTTAAATATTAAGATTAATCTTATCAAAAATGGGGGTGCATTTAGTAAATGTCAGATTTTTTATTTTTTTAGTTAATTCTCTTAATTTCGAGTTCTTTTTTTAGTTTTGCAATATTTGTGTTTGTCTTGAGAGATGAAAAAAAAAATTCAACGCAGGTTTTTGGCCGTTCATTAGTCTTGATGCTTGTTTCTCGAAGAAATATATTATGATAGGTAATTGCTTCTGCATTTGATTAAGATGTCAATAGTGATTTATGTAGTTGCATATGCAATTATTGATGTGAAGGTTAAAAATAATTGAAAGTGTTTCTTTATCTTGCTTCATGAAGACTTGAGGGATTAAAAAAAATAAACATGCCTAAGACATGCAAAGTGTAAGGTACAATTATAATTTACATACAAAGTGTGACTTGTTTTGAATTTCTCTATCTTCAAGAAATCATGTTATAATGTTTACCACTTTTAGGGGAAAAAAATGTGATTCACCAAAATTTATAACTACTAGGGAAAAAAAATATACATAGTATATTTCTTGTAATATACTTCTATATAGCTTGAAGAGTGAGACTCTCTCTCTTAACTAAGAATTCTCTCTTATCTAATTTTGATTTACATTTTACACACTAGCTGTGCAACTAAGAAGAAAATCTTTTCTTACCCATCCCTATAATATATCATCTTTCATCTTTATCTCTATATTGAGTTTTAATATTTTTTATAAAAATATGTTTTTAATAATTATATATTAAAATATTTATTTATTGGGAATTCTAAATATAATCTTATTTATATATTATATTTCATACCTTAAAAACAAACTCGAAATTAAGAGAAGTAACTAAAAAAATAAAAAAACCTAACAGTTGCTAAATGCACCCTCATTTTTGGTAAGCTTAATCTTAATATTTAAAGTCATAACTTTTGATAGAAATATTCGATGGAGGCGTATTTTATGTCAAAACGCTCTAAATTAAGAGAAGTAACTAAAAAAATAAAAAATAGCATGCAATTCAGTAATTAAATAAATAAAAAATTAGAAAAGAAGAAATTTTTTGGAGGTTTGAATCTTAAATCGCAATTTTGAGGCACTTAGAGACCTCTTTTGGGAAAATTTAGGGACTTGCTAGGGGCTTCTCCTCTCAATTACGATCATTTTGACATATCATACGCCTCAATCAAACATTCCAGTCTAAAGTTATGATCGTCCAAAGTTTTCGCTCCATCTGTGCATGCCACGTGTCACCATCTGGTGGAACACGCCCAGATTTGGGCATGACCGGTTCTGCCTTCATTTGGGCGTGACTGCTTCTGCCTAAATTTGGGCGCGACCCAGACACTAGATTGGTAATATGTTTTCAAACTACGCCAAATTCGTAATTTTTTAGTGAAAATATACCACTTAGGTTCTTTTGCCCAAGTTCATGCAGGAACAAAGGGACAAGATGCACGACGAAACTATCCGGCAGGAGTTTTGTTCCGAAAGTAACTTTCAAGGCCACGTCCTTGAGTTTGGATGCACAACAACAAACACACCCTTGTTAAGAAGTCCTCCAAAAATAAAAATCTTAGAGAATGGACTAATCGATCGATGTGCATATAAAAAATATACTGAAGTCATTGGTGTTAAAAGAGGGATAATTAATCTCAATAAACAAATTTGATTGATTATTTTTAATAAAAAAATTAATCATATTTTTTTCATATACAAAATTTGAATTTGAGATCTTATTTAAAAAAATTAAATCTAATAACACTCAAATTAACAACTTATTGATAAGGATTTGCATCATTTACTGGCAAAAAAATTAAAATATTGTAGTTTTAAAAATTAATTACGCAAATATTGTAGTTTAAAATCTATTTACAAAACTATGGCAGTCATTCACGTGCAATTGGGACGTGATTAATCACGTTGAAATAGAGCGCGACTCATTCACGTCCATATGAGACGTGTCTTGTACCCAATCACGTCCAAATAGGACGTGTCTTAGCACCATTCACGTCCAAATAGGACGTGTCCTTGCTCGCAGGTATAAAATCCAATTTCAACCAAAAAATTCAGTTGCGCATTCTCTTTCTCTCTCTAACTTTGATTTTCTCTGCCTTCTCTCTAGAATTGGAGGTAGCTTTGAGTGTTTTTTGCAGCAAAACTCTGTCGCATCGTCACTGAAGTAAGTTTCTAATATATGCTTTTTAAATAATATTGAATATGTTATATTATTGTGTTAGATAATTATTATTGATATAGAAAATTGTTAATGACTTAGATTTATTATTTGGTTTGAGTATTAGTAGGTAATGACTTAAGTTTATTATTTGATTAAAATATTAGTAGTTAGTGACTTTAGTTATTTATTTGGTTAGAATATTAGTAGTTAGTGACTTTGGTTATTTATTTGGTTTAAATATAACTGGTTAGTGACATTGATTATTTATTTGGTTAGAATATGACTGGTTAGTGACTTTGGTTATTTATTTGGTTTGAATATGACTGGTTTGTGACTTTGGTTATTTATTTGGTTAGAATATGACTGGTTAGTGACTTTGGTAATTTATTTCGTTTGAACATTACTGATTAGTGACTTTGGTAATTTATTTCGTTTCAACATTACTGATTAGTGACTTTGGTTAGGGTTTATGGCGTAGGGGTGATGTTTAGGGTTAGGGGTTAGGGGTTAGGGGTTAGGGTTTCGTTTAGGGTTTAGGGATCAGGGTTTAGGGCGTAGGGTTTAGGGATCAGGGTTTACGGCTTAGGGTTTAGGATTTAGGGTTTCGTTTAAATATGACTGGTTAGCGATGTTGGTTATTTAAGGTTTAGGGTTTAGGGTTTAGGATTTCGTTTAAATATGATTGGTTAGTGACGTTGGTTATTTAGGGTTTAGGGTTTATGGTTTCGTTTGAATATGACTGGTTAGTGACTGTTGTTATTTATTTTATTAGAATATTAGTACTTAGTGACTTTGGTTATTTATTTGGTTAGAATATTAGTAGTTAGTGACTTAGGTTTATTATTTGGTTAGAATATTAGTAGTTAGTGACTTAGGTTTAGTATTTTGTTAGAATATTATTGGGTAGTGACTCTGGTTAGGGTTTATGGGGTAGGGTTGATGTTTAGGGTTCAGGGTTAGGGGTTAGGATTTTGTTTGAATTTGACTGGTTAGTGACGTAAAATACACATAATGTATTTGTATAAAATGTGTAGCATATTATTATGGCCGAGTCACCTCGTTCTGCTTCTGACCGTGAGCGTGAGCCTACCGATCCCACCACGCATGTTCTTCCTGGACCATACAGATGGGACGTACTTAGGAGGTGTAGGCAACGCACTCACATTTCACAGGCAGTTTGGAATGATGACACGATGAGGGAGCTGAGGATTCGGCATGGAGGTAAGGGTGCTGGACCTGCACCAGACGCTATTCCGCCCTTAGTGGCAGATTATTTGACTCAAGCTGGCTTCATACATGTCGCTCGTATGAAGTTTATGCAGGTATCTATTTACTGAAAGTGTTATGTTTAATGTCTTCAAATTTCAATGTTCAAATTGTTGGTTTCAATGATAATTAATATTGAATTTAAAAATTGAAAACCTTCTTGCAATTTTTCAGGTAGATGCCGGTCTGATTAGTGCTCTGGTTGAGCGGTGGATGCCGGAGACACATACATTCCATATGCCTCAGAGTGAGATGACGATTACCTTGCAGGATGTTGCAGGGATTCTAGGATTGCCTACTGATGGGCAAGTCGTTACCGAACATACATACGCAGATTGGGTAGCCGTGTGTAATCAAGCTTTTGGTAACGGCCCTGATGCGCAGACGGAGTTATCCATCGGCAGTTTGAGGCTGTCATACTTCGATAGAGTGTATCCTTCATGGGAGGCAGTTGCTGGCAACCCTCAAAATGCAATATATTTCACGAAGGCATACATCGCACGGATGTTGGGATCCTGGCTCCTTTGCGACAGATCAAGGGGGAGCGTAGTAGGATGTCGCTACATCCCCTTGCTTGTTGGGGACTTTGCTGACATTGGTTCCTACAGTTGGGGGTCTGCGGTTCTGGCACACTTGTTTAGACAGTTGTGCGAATGCACAGACCCTGATAGGAAAGACATCGGTGGTTGCACAGTTTTGCTTCAGATTTGGGCGTGGCTGAGATTTCCACCGATTGCTCCCCCATTGCCTGCTCCGTCTCAGCCAGATCACCACTTTGGACACAGGTATGTTTACTTTGTATTACTTGATTGACCATGTATTTATGCGTACTACAATTAACAATTGGTTGTTTAATCTACGTATTAGATTCAATCCTCTGAGTCGTCGCTTCCGTGTGTTCCCAGTCAGTTGGCATCGAGACAGGCTAGACAGCCTAGGTAGAGATGAGGTATGTTTTTTAAGTGAAATATATTTATTTAGAATTGATGTCAACATGTAATTGACTTGTATATATGATTTAATTGTGTAGGTGGTTTGGCAGCCCTACGGTGATTACGATTTTCTGGGTGCATCTGTTGAGACACAGCATTTGTGGATGGCTAGGACGCCTATTATTTGTTTCCACGTTGCTGAGTATTTACAGCCTGATAGATGCATGAGACAATTTGGGCGGGATCAACCGATACCTCACAGGGCTGGTAAATTGAAAGGTGTTCATGATTATACCCTTCGGGGTAAAGGCCAAGAAAACTGGGGTCGGAAGTTGAGGAAATTTATTCAGAGGTGGGATAGGAGAGCTGAACATGTTGAAGTGCCTCCTCCAATACATGGTCTGATGTCACCGAACCATGAGTACATGGTGTGGTACAGACTTTCTGGCAAGCAATATGTGACAAAGCGGGGTGCCAAATTAGGGAGTTGTGTAAGTCATTTAGTCACAATATTGTTTTTCCATTATGTTAAATTGTTATTTATGTAACTATGTTGTGTGTTATAGGTTGATGGTCTGGAGAATTTGTATTTTGCCACCTCTGCTGAGCAATTTGATCGTCACGGGAGGGACTATGTACACGACGAAATAGGTCGTCTGATTGCTGTTTTCAGAGAGTCCGCTCGGCTAGAGGAGGCAGGGCCAGAGGCACCGCAGACACAGCTTCCCGCGGAGCCACAGTTATCAGTTGATGTTGCCCGTCGTGCTAGAGAGGGACAAGGGTTAGGACGCCGTCGACGTGTTATTTCACCAGTTCTGGAGCCTATCCATGCACCTAGGCCATGCACGAGTGGATGGATTAGGCCACCCTTCATTGGTCATGAGTATGGCGTTCATCAGATGTATCACGACCCTACCCAGTCACAGGCACAACATGATACATTTTATCGGCCAGAGCCACCATATATGGACCCAGAAGGTGAGCCTTCGTACCATGGTAGTGCAGTCTCGATGCCATTTGGGGACCATGCTGGGAGCAGTAGTCAGGGCGTTCATTCATGGGATGGTACCCGTATTGGGGATCCTGTTGACCACACAAATTTTGACGATCCTGCACAGATGCCAGCCGAGGACAGTCCAGCTCCATATTATGTTGCTGAAGAGTATACGCGTGGACCTGGTAGACGCTTATTGCCAGATCGTCAGGCGCGTCATATACCGTGGCCTCCTCCTTCGGGATGACTTGAGTTATTTTTTTCTTTATTTTTTTTTGTTGATTATGTTTATTGTATGTAATTATTAAACCTTTTATGATGACCGACATTTTATTATTGCCTATATTAGTGTCGCCTATATTCATTACCGCTTGATTTACTGTCATGTGAAAATAGTGTTCCCATTCAAACGAGTTGCGGAAGCAAAGCGTAGTCTTTCTGATGTCAGCTGTCATTAGAAAAAATGACAACACAAGTCACGATTGACAACAGTTTCTCTTCCTGCACAATGTCAGCAATATAATTAATTGACTGGTACAATGACGTTGACAACACTTTCTCAATACCATGGCAGTCTTAGGTGAAACATACATTGAATTCAAATGTTCGGTACAAAATATAACAAGATCAAGAAAATATTGTTCACAACATCAACAAATAATCAGGTAGCTGGACGAGAAGGACAATTACGACGGTTATGACCACGTAATCTGCATATACCGCACCTAATACCACTTTGACTAGTCTCAACTTCGTTCATCTCATTACGTATTCTAGTTGATTTTGGACGACCCTTTGCACGCAACATAGCCATGTCAGGTATGACCACTGGATCTGAACTAGGTGGAATTGCTAGCTCATTACCAATAGGCTGCCACGGAAATGAATAAGCTTGCACCAGCTTTGATATAAGGAATACATCATCCACGTATAGCGACGGTGACTGACGAACATGTAAAGCGACTGCTATGGCATGACTACAAGGATACTTGAAGGCCTTAAATTTTCCACACTGACAGAACCGCTCAGCCAGGTTTACCGAATAGGATTTGTCGTAACCATCATCAACCTCAAATACAGATTCTTCAACATTATATGTACGAACATAATGAGCAGTAGCATTGGTCTCATTGGCCCTCAACATAGCAACCACTTTTTTGCAATGAGGAGAAGGACCTTGCAATTCATTAAGGGCCGATTGCCCTCTGCAAACAAAATATTCCACCAATCTGCTATATGTGTGCTTAACCAATGCAGTTATTGGCATGTTTCTTGCACCTTTTAACATCCTGTTTACAGACTCGGCCAAATTTGTAGTCATATGTCCATACCTGCGTCCCTCAACATCATATGCACGTGTCCACTTTTCCTTCGGGATGGCATCAATCCAGTTTGCTACCTCAGGACTGACATCACGAAAACTTGCAAGGGCTACCTCAAAGTGAACAATAGACGGCATATAACCTGCACACAAATTAAATAACATTAAAATTTACAACTACATGCATAATTAATAGTTGAAGTTCTTAACCATACCTAAATTCATAATCGCTTTCTTCAAATTTTCATTTTTGAACCTTTGATTAAAATTGCTCGCAATATGACGAAGGCAAAAGACATGATAAGCATGCGGTGGTTGCCACCCAGGGTGCCTCTCAACTGCAGACAATATGCTTCGATGCCGATCAGAAATCAGACAAATATTTGTCTTCTATGTAACATGGAAGCAAATCTGATCCAGAAAGAATTCCCAAGCTCCTAAGGTCTCACCCTCAACAACAGCAAATGCAAGTGGCAAACATTCATTATTCCCATCCTGAGTTGTGGCAACCAACAATTTTCCTTTGTAATTTCCATATAAATGAGTGCCATCAATTTGAATAACCGGCTTACAAAAATTGAAAGCCTCACAACATTGTCTGAAGGTCCAAAAAATGCGCTCAAACACGCGTTTTCCATGAACGATTCTATGAGCAACATAATGATTTCTTGTTTGAAGTTGATAAACAGAACCTGGTGAAAAGCGAAGCATATATTCACACCATCTCGGCAAAAATGCATACGATTCCTCCCAATCTCCGTAGATAATTGCTATTGCCTTCTACTTTGCATACCATGCCTTCCTGTATGAAACTTTGTATCCATAGGAATGAGTTATCCTTTCCTGGATGAGTCCAATTGAACATGATGGATCATGCTTTATCATCCCTAATAATAAAATAATGATCACGTTATCATTAACGATAATAATAATAATAATAAAAATAATAAAATAATTAATTGTCATCATTATCATGTCATCCAATAACTTACCTAGCACGAGTGAAACAATAACACTAGTATCAAGTTATTTGTGGTCCTGGGAAATGCGATCATTTAAGCAGATGTGATCCCCACCCCATTTGGTGACCACCCATCTTTGGCCGTACGTTGGTTTCATTACCCTAACCCTCCACGGACAATTCTGATCATGCGCATGACATTTCATGCTTAACTTTGTCGGCGTACTTTCAACCACAACAGCTTCCTGATGGTCCCTCATGAGATTCCGCTTGATTGCCATTTGGGCATCTTCTTTTGATGCAAATTCCTGTTTCAAAAATAACTTATTCCCTAATACCCATGGACCCTCAACTGAACCTGATCCAAGGCCTGAATCTTCTTCACTCGGATGATCCCAATCAATGTATGTATAATGTGGGATTCCATCCCAAAAAGCGGTATTAACCTCGCCTACATATGCAATTTCCCATTTTTATTACAAATAAATACATGAAAAATAAACAAACATATATGTAAATAACCTCAACATACCTTGACATTGTTGCAGTATTTCATCCTGTTGTGGTTGAGTTTCATGCTCTCTCACCACTGGGTAATGTACTCGTATTTCAGTTGCACTTCGACCATCATCCTCATCATTGTCAGAAGCACTTGCATTCTCGGCAAGAAGACGATCTTCCATTGCAATGTTTTCATCATCGTCATCGTCGATATCGTCATCCATAACCCAAGTAGGGTCATTTTCATCTTCCACAGACAAATTAACAATTGGAGCAGCAGATGCTGATGCTGATGCTCCACGAGAATAATTAAACTCAACTGACCTGATTGGTAAAGCCACATCCTCTACTCCAACAAAATCCACGTACAACTCTAAGAAGTTTTTCCTTGATTGGTTCATGAATTCACCTATTACAAATTCTAGGTCTTCGTCGTCAATTACTTTCATGCTGATAAATTTATCATCGGACCATATTCTTGCAGTGACCATACTAATACATTGATTACCTTCCAGACCTAACTTTTGAATGATTTTTCCATGCAATTCGTCAATGGTTGAATTGCGTTTGATATGTGTTCCCCTTTTTTCTCCTTCAAAAACAACACCACGTCGGCTCTCAGTTTTGCTACCATTATGATATAAAACAACACGAATAAAATCACCGTCTCCAGACATTTTGTTATATATCACCAACAAATACAACAGCAGAAAGATGGCAGAAATATGGTTGACAGGAGCACGATCAAGCCTGTATTTGTAAACAAAATAATAATGTTGGGTGAAGTCTTGATAGACTTGTAAAAAAATAATTAGATTCAATAAACTTGTTTAAGTGTCAATATAGAATGAATGAAGATCGTAACATGCAAACTTGAGAATATTAGCCTAAAAAGATAATGATATTAATGTTCAAATGCAGGCCTACAAGGATCAAATTAAAAAAGAAAAAAAAAATAGTTCAGAAACTTAATTACGGATATTGTATGCTTACTATACTACAATTAGGAAGACACTATTACTGGTTCAGGGAGATCTAGCATGTGACAAAAGAGGAAAGTACATAAGCATAGTTTCTCTTTATTTTTCATGTGCCTAGACAACATACACACACACACACACACACACACACACACACATACACACACATATATA
>CM023956.1:26345945-26361633 GCA_013407115.1 Glycine latifolia
TAAATGAAAAAATATAATTAATATTATATTAAAAAATTAAAATAATAATTTTTTTTCTTATAGAACAATTATAATAAAACGGAGTGAGCATTTAGAATGCATTGAATATCGAGATGTGGCACGGAAATTTAAATCAAATTGACGATAAAATATATGCTTGCACGGAAATTTAAATCAAATCGGCGCTAAAATGAATGCTTACTCATTTCTTTTTGGTTTTTACCAAATCTTGTAAAAAATTTCCTTATTTTCTCTTGTAGCCTATGATGCACCGACACTTCACTTTTTGTTTAAAATGAGTGTCGGACACGTGTCGGATACCGACATGCTCTGACACGCAGTTGACTTTTTAGGACACGTTGACCAGAGGGACACGTGAGTTTGACCGAGTCGGACATGAAATCAACTTTTTTGACAAGTTTCGACACATTTTTCGAAACTTTTTTTTTTATTTTTTTTATTTTTTTTAAATTATAATTTTTAAAAAATTATATTTTTTAAAAAAAAATTAAAAAATTTTAAAAAAAATTAAAACTTCAAAACCCATTCTTTTGAAGGACTTATTCTTTTATACATTCCATGAAGAGGAATAAGATCATTTCAAAACGTGCTGAAGACTTGGCTTATGTGCATAACAACCTTCGACTCTTATCAAGAAAGAGTCCAAGTTATGAACAATGAGCAAATCAAATGTGGGACATTGCTGGAGATACATTTGATTCACTTGATGATGTTGGAAATTTTCAAGTTGTCAGTCTTTCACTTGATGAGCCAGAGATAGAGACTATGATTCTTCGAGATGGAAATGAAATTAATTGAAATTGTTAGTAACATTTTATGGATGTTTTATTATTTTTGCTTTATATTTATGTTATGAAATTTGAATAATTGAATGATTATATGACTTATTTTAGGCTGTTATATGTATTAAATATAAATTATATTATATATATATATATATTAAAAATATTATTTAATATCAAAACGTGTCCTAACATGTCGGTATTTTTTAGAATTTACATGTCAGAGTATCGTGTTGTGTCGTGTCGCGTGTCACATATCGGTGTCCGTGCATCATAGCTTGTAGCCATGTCACTATATATTCTTATAATTTCATTCTTTGCTAGTTGCTACCGTGCAAATTTCAAAGAAATAGATAAATTTTCAAACAAACTTCTTTTTTTAAAGGAAAACTATAAGAAATTTTCAAATAAACTATTCACACCCGAAAGCGAAATACTATTTTGACTATTGACATAATTTACAAGACGCGTTTAACGGGAGTCAATTTTTAACGTTCACCAAACCATGTTTCGTCTGTGATGCAATTATTATACAATTAATAAATGAAAACTTTTCTTTGAATGCTTTGCTTTATAGATTGGAGACATTTTGCCCTACTAGGCATAGATTTGCCTATGGAATATTTTGACGATAGGGCTTCATTAACTTATAGCATAATTTCTAAATATATTAAGTGTCCTGTCTTGATTAAGACTCTAATCTAACGTATAAAAAATTGCATGACTCTTGTAGACATACAGAACACCGCTTTTTTTTTTTTCTTCTTCTTCCATGAAACAATTATTTTGTCTATAATATCTCATCCATATAATAATGGTCCAATATTAGAATATGGCATATCAATGTCCTTTAGGTTACATGCACGTAATGAATATGGTACCATGGGATATTTTCTCACTTGTGCTTAACCTTATGTTGCAGCAGTTGGGATGTGATGATCATCAAAGTGATGAAATCACCCCTTCCAATATGATCATATGCATCCAACTAAAAATAAACACTACACAATAAGACAAAAACCAAACAGTGGCAAAATCAACCAACATGGTCCCTATTGTTTCACAAAATTGGTTTGTGACACAACTTGGGAGGATTTGATCTAATTATTCTTTTCCTTAAATTCAACATGTGTTGTTACAAAGATTCCCTTTCCTTTACTTTTGATTTTACTGAACAGAAAAAGCTTTCTGGCTTCACATTCTAAAGCACAAGACTAGTGAGTTAGTTCTGCTTAATTTTTCTAGATTCTTAATGTGCCACATCTGAATAACATGCATGATTCATGAACCCTCTTCATGCTTTACATTAAATATAATTTGATATGATAAAAATTTAGTCCTAAGTTCTAGAAACATAACCGTCCAACTCCCTTTGTAATTTTTTTAAAAGCAGCAAATGATTAAAAAAGAGGGGTGAGGTTAACAACTGATGCAACAAGACATTATGGGTCTAGTGGGGCTCACATTTCTGTTTCTTTTTTTTCTTTTCTCAATTCCAATTATTAAATTTCATTGTCTCTTGCCAGACAGCCATATACTCAATTGTTGGAGAGAGATGATAAATTAACGTATATATATATATATACACACACACAAGTTAGAAGATATGCTGCATAAGAGGAGAGGTTAAGGCTTTTTCTTTACACTGTCCGAATTGTGAATTATTTATAGAATTCCTTCCACACCTTCAAAGTTAGAAGCCATGGAAACTTCTCATCCTCTTTCTATTGAAAGCTTCTCTTATAGTTGGTTAGTGAACCTGAAGCCATCACTAGAAAGCCTAGATAGCTCCCTCAGAACTTCCCTTGATGCTTCTGATGAAATTTCTTCCTTCATTGAAATGGATCCAAGAATGCCACCTTCTAAAAGATTCTTCAGACACTCCCAAGATTTCAAATTTGACTTCCCAATCTCACAGTCCCCTCTCACTCTTGTTGATGCTGATGAGCTCTTCTCCAATGGCTACCTCATGCCCATTTTTGTTGAGTCATTGAAGATGGAAGCATTTGAGGCCTCAGATGTCCATCCAAGCCTACCTTCCTCTTCACATGTGCCAAAGAGTGTGGTTCCTAATGGTCATTCTAGATGCCCTTCATTGAAAAGGTGCAAAACATTATCAAGGAGAATATTTCTCAAGTATCTCAACTTCTTAAGGCCCTTGTGTAGAAGATTGAGGGGTGGCAAATCAGGCTCAAAACCTCAATCTGTTGTTAAGAGAACCGAGTCAGCAAAGAATAGGGGATATTATTCTGAAACATCCCCACGAATTAGTGTAGCTTATTCTGCTGATGACTGGCGCAAGTCCTGTGATTCTGAAAGCTCAATTTATGAAGCAGTTCTCCATTGTAAAAGATCCATTGGTATGTTCAAATTCATTGTGTATATCAATCAAGCATATGTTATGTTCAAGGTTTTAAATTGCGGTCACGATCGCAATTTCATCGTGATCTTTGACATTGCAGGCAATTGTGGCTACAATTGCGATCTTTTGTACATTTTTTGTGGAACTAACTTGGACATTTGCCACTTCATTTATTGCAGAAAGAATGAATTAAGGATGCTGCAAAAGGGTTGCGTTTGGAGATCAAAAATGAAAGAGAAAAGAAAAGATAAAGTGAAAAGAGAGAGATGATTAAGGCTGAACCACCAAGAGCAACTCCTCTGCTCCATTATCCTTTGCTTGAATGATAAAGGAATTTTAATAGGAAATAAAGATGTGGCTGGTGAGGCATATTCAAGCTTTATGATCAAATTCTGAAAAGAAAAAAAAAATATTGTACAATTTTGTTTGATCGTCTAATTTAATATGGGAAGGAAAACTTTTACTAAAGATGAGAATCTGCCTCCAATTTCAGTAAAGTTATTCTTCAACTGATTTTGGAATCAGAAATGTGTGCTACAGAACAATTATGTAAATATGAGTCTGATAACTTGGTATATATCTTATCTCCTATGTTATTGCCTCCCTATTACTTAAACACGATCTATGACATGCCTTGAAAGAGGGTTTTTGATTTTCTCTTTTTCCCTCTCTTTCTGTCTCTCTCTTCTTGTTCTCTTGTGTGTGCTGGATGTGAACAGAAGGTATGAAAATGGAAAGAGGGGAAGTTTTTGTGAGAGAAGTGATTTAAGAAAGTGAGGAGTTTGAAAAATTCTCTGCAAGCTTCACAGGCTTGTCACTTAGGCAAATTTGAAGGTAATGATGAAGAAACGACACTTAAGGAGACAAAATCTGACAACAAATGTGCGGAGCCATTGAATTCTATGTGGACACTTTTAGTGTTGGATTATATTTGTAGGAAATATTTTTAGGAGAGGAAGAGATGTAGAGAATTATTTTTATGGAATGAGTTGCTACTGCAGAGCTCAAGAATGTATTAGAAGAAAGGATTAGAAGTTGTTATTGATGTTGTTGTTGGTTGGTTACAAATGCTAGGATCTCATGGCTATTTATACTAGTCCATGGATGCATCTAGATTTATTTAGAAAATAGAGAGCCTAGAATCTTCTACTCTAGTAGCTCATTTTCTATCATATTCTAGAATCATCAAGTACATGAGAAATATAGAGTTTTCTAGAATCATCAAGTGTAGGAAAATATAGAATTCTCTAGAATATCCAAGAAGTAGACTTCTCTAGAATATTCATGAGAGATGTAAGTGAATGCATTAATTCCAACATTTAGCACAAATTCATAATAAATCTAATGATGTAGAAATGAGTTTTTTTTTTTTAATTTTTTTATTTATTTGTACCCCCAATTACTATTATTACTGTTATTTTGAGAATTACCTAGTGTTGTTTCTAACAAAAAGTTGCAACAGGAAAAATGTGGAGTGGCTATGTATCAAATTAATAGCCTTGCATAAATTATTAAATTTGTAGATATTTTTTATTATTAGAAGTTTAATTTAGCTCGGCCTTAAAACTGATAATTTGTGTTATTTTAATCCTTGAAAAAGTGTACATTCAGACATAGACATAATGATTCTGAAAAGGTGATAACTTCGTATAAACACGAGTTAAAGATTAGACTTTTACAAACTAATGAATCAAATATTTGAATTTTCACTGAAAAAGATGTTTATATTTGTATATTATTCATCTAAATAGGGAGAAATATTTAAACATAATCTTTTCTTATTGCATGTGGTGTACTTGTAACTCTGACATTCAAGTTAATTAGAGTTTGTGGAAAGAGGTTAAGAATATAGAAATTAGATAATATATATATACTTGAAACCTGTATGACTTATATTTATATTCTTTTTCTTTAGGTTATGAGAGTGTTTGGGCTTGCTGGTATTGGAACAATGTATTAACTTTATTCTTTAATGAGAGCCTAAATTCTCTTGGTGAGATCCAAGATAATATTTAGTATTAATTCTAATTAAGTTTCGAATAGCATTATTTTCGTTAGAGGTTCTTTCGTGGAAAACTAAAAAAACGACAAATTCTAATTATTAGTCTTAATTTATCAAATGTTTAGTAATACCATTTAAATAATCTAGTTAGAAAATAATGTTAGGGACAAAAACAACAGATCGATACTTTCGAAACTTAAAACTCATTTTAAAATTTTTATATCCAATTAAAATTAGTTTAAGGATATGTTTATGTAATAGTGACTGTGATAATTTTGATAGTGGTGACATGATGTCTGTAATGGTAGTGATGATGGAAATAGAAATGAAAATATAGGAAGATAATTTTTTTTAAAACTAAAAATCAAATTTATGAATCTTTTTTCTTGATTTTAAAAATAAATATAAAACTCTTCTAAAATTGAGGTAAAAACTATTTCAGCTCATTTTTTAAAAATGCGTTTTGTTTTAGAAATGATATTTGAAAACCAAAAACTAAATACTCACAACCAACTCAAACGGATCCTAAGGTTAGAATTAGCCAATTATAATTAGCGCCAAATTATGTAATGAGAAATACTAGATATACATTTTTTATATAACAATTTTTTTAACACACTTTTAACTATGCGCTAAAATTTATTGAAATTTTCAAATTTGATAAGTCTTACTACTTATTTAATGATTTTCTCTCCCAACTTTTTAGTTTTTCATAAATTTTGACTGATAATAGAATTTATGTTGGAAATAATGTATTGTTAGAACACCTTATTGAATAATTGACAAGAATGTTTTTAATGCAAATTTAGGTTGAGTGATGTGTTTTTTTTTCTTGTATATGAAAATATATTTATAAAAGAAGGATATTCATACATATATATATATATATATATATATATATATTATGTAGAGAAACTTCATTAATATTTTATTCATTTTCATTACAAATTTGTATATCTAAATAATATTTTAAAGATTTTAAACAAATAACAATTTTTTTAAAAAATAAACTAAATTATTCTTTTTTAAACTAAAAATATCATACATATTCTCATTTCTCAACAATGGTCTGGTCCCCAGTTTCCGAACTACTTACATGAGACTAACAAATAATGAACTCTTATATTCATGAATTTGAATCCAAGTAATATCTTGGCCATGCGTAGATGGCTATGACTTGTGCCAACTTGTTAGACAACTCATGGGAGAATGATGTGATGTTGGTAAACATCCATGAATTATTGTTATAAGCTTGGATGGGGGCCGAGGCAAACATTCATGAATTAGTTTTTAGGTTAAAAGCACGTCTTAAAAATCTTCCACGATGCGTTTAGGATTTTTCTTCTCTAAAATGTGCGGAATTTATTTTGACAAAAAAATACGGGGGAATTAATAAAGGATTTATAGATAAAAAAAATTTAATTGTAACACTCAACGTTGGAGGGAGAGGTAAAAAAACAAACAAACAAAATTTAATATATTTATAATTATTAATAAATTATAAGACTATAAATTCTTTTATAGAAAAATTAGAGTTTAATTTACATATATTTTCAAAAGATAATGAGAAGGAAAGGCCATGAATCCCTAAACGTGTCCTCTTTAGATTCATCCCTAGTGCTAGGTTAGGTTTATTGCATTGGCTTGGCATTTAAGTTAATGTTTTCTTGTGTATAAACGAGCAATCATCTAAGGTTTCGAGAAAGCACTTTGTATTAGTAAGAAATTAAAAATTTGAGTAGATAGTGACACTTGAATTATACGAAATCAAAAGTACTACATGATGAGTGTAATCCCTAATCTGGAAATGTTTCTCTTTGGATTATTAGGTTTTGCGCGCCAGTTCATATTGTTTTGAATTGTGCTTTTTAAAATCAAAGGTAGCTATCTAGCATTGGAAAACATAAAACATGGAACCATGACAAAGCTTTTGTAAGAAAAGGTAAAATTTAATTCCAAATGTATAAGATGGTTTGATGCATGAAATTTGCAGCTACTGACTTGTAGTCACAAAAATAAAAGGGATAAAAAAAGCGAGGTCTTTCAAAGATAAAGTATATACTCGTGTTTCGAGCTAAGTTTTGAACTTATTTATATCTTGAGGGCCACGTATCATCATGTTATGCCTCATTGTGAGTGATTCTTTCATGGACCATATATGGTAGACCCCACCTCATGCATTTATCATCACTTACCCTGAAGTTTGTGAATGGACAAAGTATCAGTTTCTTGTGCCCAATTTATTTACAGTTACTCTGTCTCGGAAGCATTATCAGTTTGAGTAATGCTATCAATGGAAACATGTCCATCCAACAAACTACCTAACTGAATTTGATAATACATCCAATTCAAAATCTTATAGATGGATTACTCTTTATACATTACAAAATAAAGTAACATTAATTGAAAAATAATTTATATGTAATTTTTAAAAAAATTGTCACTAAAATCTGTGTGATGCTAATATTAGTAAGAAATTCATTTTTGTTATTAAATTTTGTTACTATTGCACTAATTTCTTGCACTGATTTAGTATTACTTAATTTGCACCAAGTGGATAATTCAATTAGTTGAATATATACATGCATTATTATAAATATTTTAGTATCTTTATTCTTGATTCCTACCAATAATTTTTTTATTCGATTTGTTTATCCATCTCTATCTAACGTAGAACTTCTTGGCTCACTTACACTTTAACATTCTGGTTTTTTAATTATGTGAAATTATTTTATCAGTTTTGTACTATGATGAGAGTGATGAATGGATGTTGCAAAGCAGTTGGTACATACAATACTTTGTGCATGTCCTCAGAAAGTTAGTAGCATACTGCCATATAGATCAAGTACAAGCCATTCTTATTGTGTTGGGCGCACCATACAAGTATTAGTTAATAGTGCTACCTAATGCTGAGATGTAAACAGCAATTATGCTTCTAACAATGAGAGTCATCATTAGAAATGACAATCATAATGGAAAATATATGCTAGGGAACCCCAAAAGACAGGCAACTTCACCACATCAACATGTCAGTGTCTGACTTAAACCTGTCTGCACAAAAAGGTAGATGCTGCCTCTTTGAAATGTAAAACTGAAACTGTTAAAAGAATAGTAAAAAAAAAAAAAACAAAAATCATTGTTCATGACTGAGATAGAAGTAGCTAGCTCCACAGTCAAAAAGGTTATCTAGTACTATATATTATGAGAGTGTCACATTAGTATTCTACAAGCTAATCCATTGGAAAGGTCTAAGTTGTAGGCTTTTGGTATAACTTCACCTTAAAGGCTCATTCATTCTGGTGCTGGAGAAAAGGATGATAAAAAACACAAAATGGTCCCAAAAGTTATGGGCCCAACAAAGTGATGGGTCTTGAAGGCTCAAGTGTAAGAGTTATTGCCATATGGAATCTAACCCAAAGTTTTTGCTGGGCCAATGTTAACCATTGATAGTGGCAAGGGATTTTGGCTAAGAGCTACAAGTTCATCACATGCCAACAGGAGTGAGAAGGGGACATGGACAAGATGTGCTAGGAGAAATGCCAATCTCTGATTACTCTACTTTCTCTGTTTCTTTCTACTTCTTTTTGTCTTCCTCTTTGGATTTTATGCTTTGCGGTGAGGAAAGCACAACAGTACCATTATCACATTGTTTTTCTATTGTTTCTACATCAGCTTAGGTTGTGGGGGACCAGAGCTCACACATAATGCATGTTCATGATATTGATCCTTCCACTATATATGGCTCTTAGCAAAATTATAGAAATCATGTATAGCTGCATCTTTCGCTAAATCTAAAACCATAGGTTCACCAATTAATTAATGAAACAAGTAACAATATTTATATGATCATGAATTCTAACTTTATAAGTGTACAAGTTTGATCTCTTACAATACACTCCTCCCCTTTCTCACTTCCTTTTTTTTATCTTTCCTCTTTGAATGACTAATTATGAGCCTCAGAAGAAGAAAGAAAGGGATAAAATGCATGTTTTCCTTTTGCCCTATATTTAGGGTAAAAGGAATGAGCAAAAGTTCTATAATTAATCAGAAAGAAAATTAATTAAAAAATAACTCTTTCTGTTTCACTTTTACAGTAGACCTTTGATCTGTATGTGATGTACCGAGGTTATAATCACCTAGAAAGTTTGAACTGAGTCAAGGCTATTATAAGACTTTTAATGATGAATGTCCAAAAAAGTAAGAGATATGGGGCTCAATTTTGAAAACAACCATGAGGATAAAATATGAACATAGGTTAATGAGCTAAAATAGCTCTCCCAATGTTTGCAACAGCACCAGCATTGTAACAACATAAATCTAAGAATTTATGCCAAAGTGTAAGAGAATGTAGATAAGGATCCTTTTCATTGTTTAGGCATGATAATTACTAGGTAAAAAATTAAGCAATAATTAATTATCTCAAACCCAACTTTGAGACATCGAGCAGACACAACTTCAGATTGATGCTGACAGACTACATTTCTTGTGGCATAAAGATGATACTGAACATAATATTAGGAATATGATGGTTAATTGCTGCCCCTTCCTCTAAAGTAATTGTTGTATTTTATCGTGTCTTTTTTTTTGCTTTCTTTCTTTCTTTGAATATTCGTGTATCTTATCTAATAGCTAAACAACGTTTTTCATTGAAAGTAGACAAAGCGGATAAGAAAAACCAAACAAATTGTATGCCCAGTTTCCATGCATGCAATTAATTGCATAAACATTACAACATTAATCGTCCCCGACTAAAAAATAATATATATATATATATATATATATATATATATATATGTCTAGCTTTGACTATCAACAATAGCGATAACGCCAATTTTACCTACTCATTTTGCCATTATAACAAATTAAACGAGATAACTAACGTGATTGGAAAATATGCTTGTTTTAAGTTTTAACTAGTTTTTTTTTTAAAGCCTTCTTTGTAACCAGCCGTAAAGACAGGAAATTAGATCAATGAAAAATTGGTGATGATAACCAAGACATTACTATAGTTTATCTTCGAGTCTTCACTAATTTACATTTGAGATGAGATAAATATTAATTATCTGTGTAAATACCTTTTTTGAGTCTAGAAGTGTATCCTGCTTTAAGGCATCATCCTCTCACTCCATAAGAAAGAAAGAAATCAGTGAGGTTAAGGTCGTATTGTATCCAATGACACTGCTCAATTATTGGTGTATTCCACAATTATGGTCATTCCTGCAATTGAAATGTTGCAGCCACAATATGTGATGTGATCTGCAACTTAAAAACATTTGTTATTATATTCTTGAGAGAAAATTCTCAATAATCAGCCAGAGTATGTAAAGATTAACAAAAAAAAAAAAAAAAACTAGAGTATGTGTGATGTATATGCTCTACAAAGTTTATTATAATGCTCAAAGATATATAGCATCATTGAATATCCTTGAAACAAGCATGTCAATGCACGGGCTTAGTTGGGATTATAGGGATTGTTTATTTCGAGAGAAAAATTTCTAGCTTTTATTTTTTACTTACAAAAATAATACACTCCTTTCATTTATTTTCTATTTTCAAGGTAGCATCTTAGTAATTAAAAAGAGAAAACTAAAAATGAAAATATTAAATATTAATTTTTTTTCAAACCATCCTAAATAATTTATTCATTTCTCTTCTTTATTGTTTAAAATACGACTTTGATCTATCTTATATTTTTTTGTTTTCAGTGTATAAATATTTGAAAACAGTAAGCAGACTGAAAAGAAAGTGACAATTTAATAATTAAAAACAAAAACAGAAAATAAAAACACAAGTAAAGGACTCTAAAATTTTGTGCTATATGTATAATGATAGAGTTTTCTGAACCACAACTAAAATTGCATTATCCAAATCCTTCACCATTTTGGACTACTCGTCTGGCTTATCTTTAAGTATTGGTGATAGAGTGTTGCGGATTCGGCAAGTATACCGATCGTACAAGTAATAAAGTGATAAAGTAAAGTATCGTTCCCACAAGGATTGTTTGACCAATTAAATTGTAATTCGTATCAATAAATTGGATGACAAAATTAAATAAAGTTTGGGTTTGTGTGTGTGAAGTAAATTAAAAGCTAAATATACACATAAAGCATTATAAATAAAATAGATAATGGTTGCACCAAACGTAAGCTAATGTAGCTAGGGAGACCCACACTCAACGCTCCTAACATTCTTACATGGATTGTTTACTACATTCATTTGTACTAGCTACTCAATCATGCATCCTCATTCATTACTAGTTAAGCCTTAATCCCTTAGTGACATTAACCCTTTAACCCCTTTCAATACCCTAATTCCTTAGTAGCATTTATTAGGTTAAGCATTAAGTGATGCACTAGAAGATTGCAAGCCTACATCCCTATCCCTAGGTGATGTAGAACAAGTCACCACACTTAGTTCCAAGACTAAGGCCCCAATATCCCTATTGTGAACCCTAGCTCTAAGCTTTAACCTAGGTTGATCAGGTCTAAGAAAGAGATGAAGAGATTCAAGCAAAGTGTAATGAAATAACATAGCATTAATGAACAATAACATTCAATCCATTCCAAATGAAAGTTACATAGAACATTTGCCCTAAATACAAAAGGAAACTAGCCAAACCTAGTCAAGGCTGGCCTTGGTACAACAAAAAGAAGCATGAATGCAGAGATATAAGCAAGGAGAGGAAGGGAAGAGGGAAGAACCATCTTCCCCTCACACCCAAACCCTAGCTCAACTCCCAAGTCTTCTTCTCCTTCCTTTGGTAGTGATTTTCGTCCAAAAAAGCTCCTTATTCAGTGCTGAGGCTCCTTATTTATAGAGTAGCATGTGCAATCTCTGTTTTGCCCTCATTATGCAGAGTCTGTCGAGTCCCACGCTGGTAGCGTGGGATCCCACGCTGGTAGCGTGGCTTTCCAGTGAGTTTTGTAGTTTCAAGCCACTTGCCACGCTGATGGCATGGCTCACCACGCTGGTGGCGTGGAAGCTTTTGAGCAGCCACGCTGAAGGCGTGGCACTCCATGCTGGTGGCGTCAAATGCAGAACTAGCCTATGTACCCCCGATTGTACATAGGCTTGATGGCGCCAGACCTTCTGTTCTGCATAATTCTCTGTTGTTTCACCTGCTAAACATCAATCTAGACCAAAATACCTCACTAAAGCACATAAATGATATTCATACCAAAAGGAAGCTATTCATCATATAAATCGATGCATTTAACGATCTAATTGAGCTTGGAAAGCATCATGTGTTAGGCACATATCATAGAGCACCAAGATATATAGCTTAAATTAAAAATCGTGGCCCAAACAAATATGTCACGGATATATAATGTGTATTTAGTTGACAAGTTAGGGGAAGAGTGTTGGGAAGGAAGGTAAATATCGGAGAGATTTACATCAATGGGGATCATGAGTAATGATATAAGTAAATTAGATACCACACATTAACCCAAAACCTTAAGGCTCAATTTTATGATTTTTCTCCTCACTTATATGGTGTTCAACTTTTCTATTTCTATCATATGTAGGACTTTTACCTCACACTTGTATTTAACAATCTCTCCCTCAAGTATGAGTCTCTTCCACATGATAGTCTCTCCCTCAAGCGGAAGTTCAAGTAGCATTTTCAATTCACAAGTAATGGTCCTTAGAGCTTATGCTCTAGTACCTTGTACCACCGCAAAACTTGCGAGACTCGCTGCCTGGCTTTCATGCATGGACTCACCCGCTAGGTAGGTAGCAAGATTCTCATACCTCCTGTGTCAAATTAGTGCTCCCATTAACCAATGCATGGTCTGTGTTGCCAACATCTTGAAGGTGAGAGAAAATACACTTTACAAGTTCATGCATGGTGTACCGTGCTATCTGCTGCAACAACTCACTCGTTTCTCGCTGCGAATCGGAAATTTGCGTCGCGTGGCGTAATTCGGCTATTCAACGGAAACGTTGACGGAACACCGTAGCACTGATCCTCGTCGGAATCCTCAGTCTTCTATTCTTTACTGCGTCTCTCTCTATAAACTAACTACGTGAAAAAGAAAAGGAAATGACTCTCCAAAACTAAGGAAATTTTATATTTATTATATTGGTGTAAATTATTTGAGTTATCCTATGTAATAATTTGTTTATATCGAAAAAGAAACTATATCTATATAATAATATAAATTTTTGGACGGTCTAAAGTCTAAACAGTAATTATCTTCCACAATAAAATAGATTAATGTTATAATAAGTTAAAATTTTAGAACATATTACATTCGCACACTAAATTTTTAAGGAAAATTTGTCTAGGCTAGAAAAGGTAGAATATTAAGTAAGTTTTTGTTATACTTCAGAGAATATGAATGTATTTTGCCTAAAATTTTATTTTAACGGTATAAAATATAATACGAATTATTATTATGAAGCAATATCATAATCACTTTACAAAAAGAAGAAAACTTCAGCAACAAAAACAAAAAACAAAAATAAGAAGAAGTAATATTATGAAGCGTGAAACGGTGATGTTGACGCGGAGGGGGAAGTGCCGCCGCTACGGCAGTGATAGAGAAGAAGAGACAGGATAAGAAATCGGACAGTGCTGTGCTAGTTATATTGCTTTTTTCTGAATGAATTATTATTCTAATGCTAATTTCGTGGTAATATTATTGAAAATTGCTTTTATATATCTAATTTTGGCCAACAATTACTTATGGATCATTAATATCTTTAGTTAAATAATAAAACACTAGCAATTGTTTTATTTCCAAATAATAATTACAATTTAAAAATAAATTTGGTGTAGTGGTAACTAAAAGTCTATTAAGTTTTACCTACACCAAAGTATATATGCTACAACAGTCATAGCAACAGGTTTTTCAATAATTTTACCTACATTAAGTATCAATAGGTAAAAGTGTTTATGAGTTTTACATATTTATTATGTATTATAAGACTTTCTACATTTAATGTCAATAGGCAAAAATATTTTTTAATTTTACTGTTCGTAGGTACAAGTGTCTGTAGGCATAAATTATTTTTCTTGTAGTAATTGTTTATATATTAATGAATATTTGACTTAATGACTTCACATGTTCGAAGCATAATAACATGTCATCATATTGAGATTTCAATATTATTGGTTGAAAACTTTATTTTGGTTTAAAGGAGATTCTCGATATTGTCATATCTATTGAGTTGGAAAATCACATTCATGGTTTCTATTGTAATAAAGCCAGTTCATTGTGGATGGCTCAGGATGTGGCAAATTTGATAAAATCTTGTGGATATGCTAGATACAAAGAATTGTCATGTCAATACATATTTAAGTCGTCAAGAGAAATGAAACTGAAGTCTATCAGTTAGTCACAATAACAGACACTTGTCTCTGTGTGATACAATCCCATGAATGAAATTCAACGGGTAACAATGAAGTTGTTGTTGACTAGAGTATTCCAATTTTTTTTCTTGCGGAGTTGTTCTGATTCTCATTCCTATAGATAGGTGTACCATAAAATGTGACAATTGTAAGGTTGAAGTATACAAATTTAATTTAAAGAATAAATCATTTTCAAATACCTCTTAATGAACCCAACGACGGCAATTGATTGCGGGATTGTTGGAAAATATTTTCCTATAATTTAAAATTTAAAGTAAACATATATATATATATATATATTAATCAGTTTTTTTAAGATAAAAACTATTTCCTATCTATTTATTCCTATCTTTTAGAAATTGTGTTTGTTACTAGTTTGTTAGTTGTGATACTTGGGTTGCACATTTGGTGGATTTTTTTTTTTGCTTATATATAGTTTTCTCTTTAAAAAAATAAGGAAAACAAAAACCCATAGGCACACACCTACAACAAAATATCATTTGTCTATTTCTCCTTTTTATAAAATTATATTATATTATTACAACTATATGTTTTGAAGCATGGTATTCTTTAATTCGGAATCTTTTCATTGCACTCGATTTGAATTAATGGGTTGTCTTATATTGGGAGAGGAACACATGCATATTAATTTATTCTACCAGTGCAACACGTTTTTTCTCTCAAAGGATAACGCATAACAGTTTCAACCCATATCCTTTTTAAACTCTCATGTGTTATTATATTTATTTTTTGTATTAAGTATTGTTATAAAAATTATTTATGTATTGATTATATGTGAAATAATTTCACTACTATGTTTGTAATTTTAGTTTCCTATTTACTTTTCTAACAAACTGTACACTGTATTTGCTTTAACAGTATCTTATAGAACTAGCATGAGTTTCCTCACCGGGTACTTTAATTAGTCCATGCTAGGCGTAACAGTCTCGGTTTATTTATTTATTTATGTTTATTTCAGGGGATGGTGAGATTCGAATGTGCAGCTAAGCTATGGCAATTAATGTGGTAAATGCAATTGCTGGTTAGCTAACAAAGATTGGTTGTTGAGTGTTTGTAAGTGTTAATAAATGCCATGAGCCTAACATTGAAATTTTGATGGTTAAACTATGCATTATATATTTTCGATAACCTGTCCATGTTTTTTT
>CM023956.1:26366824-26381282 GCA_013407115.1 Glycine latifolia
GGGATTCTAAGGAGCAGGTATGCTAAGGAAAATTCTGTGGTAGATGCAGACAGGTTAATTAAAAAAAATAACAAGTTTAGTGTTTGTCCTTGATAATAAATGCCAGGAGCCATGCTTTTGGCTGTGCGAATATCAGTCTGGAAAGAAACCTGAAGGGAGTGCTTCACTTCGTTATTCTGTATGGGACGTGCTTATCACTTATTAGCTCTTTGGCGTTTGTTATTTGCCTGTTTATGCCATCTCCGTTGTTACACAGTGAAATGTGCTGATTTCCTTAGCAACAAGTCCATGATCTTGGGGTGTGACTTTGCTGGAATTGTAGATTACATTGCATTGAATTAAATCTGTTAAAGTTGGGGGCAGGGTGGCTTTTGAGCCTGGAATCAGTTGTCAAAGATTCAATTTCTGCAAAGATGACTGCTATTTGTAAATGTAACAACAGTTCTGTAAGCACAAGGTTAAATGTTTTAACACACAGGAGCCTTTCTATACTGTTTAAATGTTGCCTAAAGAGAACTTTTTTCTAAAATGAAGTGCATAAATAAGGTATATATATATATATATATATATATATATATATATATATATATGCATGAGGTTCTATATACATATACCGTTTTTTTAGCCTTGGTATATCCTATGATACAGTTGAACTGGACTTCACTTCACTAATATATTACAGTCAGTAGGGTTAATAAGTATTTATGTTCAGTAAGGTATCAAAGTAATATGAATGAAGTTAATGAATTTTATATTTTATATGACTGAGTCGAATGAAATTGCAAAATTCACATAGCTGATCACAATTAGTGGGATAAGGTTTTTGTTATTGTTGTTGTGTTACATGTTTCATATATGGTTTGTCGGGCTAAAGCTTCATAAGGAGAGGAGAGAGTCATAGAACCCTATTTGTTTGATATTTTCTTTTGTGAATGTAACAAATTGGCAAGTTCTTTAAATAAACATATTATAAATAAATAATTAACATGTAGGAAGAGCTTATATAATTTGTTTTATAATTAATAAAAATCATCACTAAAAATAATATTGTAAAAAATATATATTTATTTATGTGTAATAACTGTAGCTATTTGTTATGTTCTACAAATAGTTTTTGAACAATAATCTTTAAAAATGATTTAATGTTTTTGTCTTAGATAATTAATAGTGTCACCTTTTATTTATGAAACTTTAAGTACAAAAGTATTATAGAATAACATAATTATTAGTTTTGTCTGTCTACTATTATTACATACGCAGGTAGCATTAATATTTTAATTAAATATTAAAATTACAATGATTACTTAGTTCTTTTTAAAAATATTTTTATATAAAAAATTATTTTAAGAGTAATTAATATTTTTTATATAAGGATATATTACATACTATTGAACAATATGAAAAACGAATAAGAAGAGATGAGAATAATTTTCAACAAAATTATTTATAATAAATAATTTTTTTGTAATAGTATATTTGAAATTATAATTATAATAGTTAAACAATAGGAAATAAATAGATAATTAAACACTATTTTTTTATTTGAACAAGTAATTACAATAATTATAGAATAAATAAAAATTTCTTGTTAAATATAATCTTGAAACGGGATAATAATAAACTTTAATTGTGATGAACACTGAGCTTCTAGTAAAAAATTAATATAATATAAATTATGGTTGTGGATTGCATTGATAAAATTAATATATATGAACTTATTTATATATAAGTAGGTCATTTTAAAACATGCGTGATGAAAATCAAGGTAAATCCCACAGGTATCCCACAGGTTTTACAATACATGGTCACTGCCTCACCAGAACAGTCAAACTCTTACTTCTGTTTATGTTTAACTAACGAAAAATTATTAGGCAAGCAACTCATAATATTGTCCTTTGAATGACACATTACTATAATATAGAACAAATATCCTCATATAGAGGGTGAATTGACCTCGCTGCCATTTGGTAGTGGGGTAGAAGCTTCTAAATCAATCTCTATGGAGTCATGGCTCGTGTATCCAAGAGCTAGACACTTCTTTTCTGGCCTTCTTTTTCCATGACTTATGGCAATGACATGGTCATTGGGGAAGAGGTCTTTGAAGACAAAGGCATGCAATATAGTTGATACAAGCATGCTGCTATTATGAGTGTGGATAGGGATGAAAATGAGTTAGACCGTCTATCAGGGACCTTTGACCTGGTCTGGCCTGACATTTTATGTTTAAAAATTGTTTATTTAATTTTTCTAAATTGATTTAAAGTGTTTTGTAAAATTAAATTTCTTATTAAAATAGACTTTTTAATAGGCTTGTAGGCCAAATCAGACTTTTAAATTGGTCAAATCAAGTCTAAAAAAAAAACTTATAACAGGTAAATAGACTAGACCAAACTTTATATTTTAAATCAGACCTAACCAAACTTGACCTGTCCTGCCCTCTTTCCACCCATAAGTGTGGACATGAGATGAGACTGAGTATAACACACAGCGTCTTTGTAACTACATTTGTGACCTCATTTGCCTATCTTACGGTTGCAAGATGCTGCACTAGCCATTGGAAAAGTATAGGCCCACCATGCAAGCGAGAATCTGTGCAGAATAACATACAAATAATTTTGTCAGAAAAATATTAATTAAATAGTATAAAAGAAAATATATAACAGAAACAGTACATGTAACATACGTGAATCCTCTGAAAAAATTGACCCAGACAGCCTGCAAAAATATATGAAACTACTAACTAAGAAATTTGGATATGAGAAATCTATTTAGAAAGCATGTGAAAATTATACAAGCCCTGTTTACTTATTTAGAAATAAGTAATTTATGCATATTTACAGTATATAGGATTTTTATACTATTATGAGATAAAAAATTATTATGTATGATAAATTTGTTGCTTTATAAAATAAAATTATGTATTATAAAAGTCATTTCAATAATAATTTCTAATTAACTAATAATATAATTTTTTTTTGCAAGAATAATAAATAAAAATTAAGCTCTTTAAAAATTTGTCGCTTACTTCTCTTTTATATATATTATTCTTCTTATATGTGCATTTCCTTAAAAATATGCACGTTCATCATCAATTTTTATGTTCAAATAGTACAACCAACACCTTTAGAATAACCAAGGGTGTAATAGTAGGAATCGAAAACAACACTAATATATTAAATTAATTTACTTAAACCCTTTTTGAATAAATATTAATGCTAACTTTGTAATTACTCGGTATATAATCATTTCGATTTGAAATTATAGAAGGAAAGAAAAAGAAAAACTTACCAATGGGAAATAAAGGAAGAGGCCAATAAAATAGGAAATCCGAGATCCATAATCAAAAGAATCATGAATGCTGTCCCATGCCATGGAAGCAACAACAGGTGGTGCAACAAACATAAATAGGGATTTGCTTCCTACACCATTAACATTTCTAATATATCATTTTTGTAACAGGAAATACCAAAAATACCCTTGATGTTTTGCTTCATACAGATCCACATAACTCATACGGATACCTTACATATTCGTTAATCCATATGATTTTTTCGATGTTCAAACCAACTGAATTAATAGATCAATTATGTTAAAAAAAATTAATGTTGATACATACAACACTAATTTTTTTAATATATATTTAATACACATAATTTTACATAATAAATTTTATAACAATTAATTTTGATCTAATAATTAATTTATAGTTTAATTTATCACATAATTTTACATAATAAATTTTGTTAATAAATATGATGTTATTTGGGATTTTGCCTAGGACGTGACCCTCTGGGATTCCATCGCTTATGCTATAGGCCTTGATGTTATTTGGGATGTGGGGTTTTGGGAACAGGATTGCATTGGATTTGTGTGTGCCAATGTAAGAGAATGAACAGTTTGGAAGGGAATGAGCTAGTTGGAGGACATGGTTTAAGAGAGGCATAAGGTGGCTCTCAAAGGGGAAAACAATAATAAAATTTGAACCTTGGACCATAAGATATGTTTATCATTTGGCTTAATTTGGACACATGACATGATCAAGT
Source organism: Glycine latifolia (assembly GCA_013407115.1). Classification (NCBI taxonomy): domain Eukaryota; kingdom Viridiplantae; phylum Streptophyta; class Magnoliopsida; order Fabales; family Fabaceae; genus Glycine; species Glycine latifolia. The sequence goes on from CM023956.1 coordinate 26,370,868, forward strand.
AATTATTTTCTGTAAATTAAAATATTGTTGGACTATTACCATATGTTATGTGGAGTTTGGTGATATCATGCACACCTGATGATTCTGAATTTTACGTTAATATCTCTTATAAATTTGTTGGGTTTTAGATTTAATCAATAATAAGAGATAAATTTATTATGGCTTTGTTATTTTAAATATTTTAGTAGTTATTTTTTAGTTAAATATTAGAATTTTATTTTGATAAGACAATTTTTATTACACATATTATTGAAGTAAAACTTAAAAAATAATACTAAAAACATGTAAAGTATCACACATAATTTTTATTAAAAAAATAATTAAAGCCGATATAATTATTTTATATTTTTACTTAATTTAACTTTTTATAATTTTGACTCCATTTTTAATTTCTTAATACATTATTTAGTTGTTTGACTATAGTTCTACATTATGCGAGTCAAGAATCATAAATTAATGGCTTTAGTAATTTTTTATGATATTATTGTGATATATAAATTTGTTTGCTAATATATTAAAGTATGAAATTTTTTTATTAGTAATTTTTATATTATTGTTTTAATCTTAGTTTAACTATACTTGTTATTTATTATGTAAAATTATATGTGTATTAAATATACAGTAAAAAATTTAGTGTTATATGTATCAACATTAATTATTTTGTAACATAATTGGTTTATTAGTTCAGTTGGTTGAAACATCGCAAATCCATAAAAAAAAAACTTACATTTGGATTGGCATTCTTACAAACACAACTATGTAGTGGGCCAGCCCAATAGCATAGAAGAAAATGAGCCCTTCTTTGAGGCCCACGGAAGCCCCAACAAAATTTCCAATAACTAATAAATGGTTCGTAAGATTGGCCACCTTTGAGAGCCGGCTTCCTTGTGCCCCCAAACATCCACATACCCATGGTGCAAAGAAGTTGTTAACACAAATTGGATGGCAGTACTCATGATGTAGAGAATGATTTTGATAAGATATGTGGTGAAAGTTGTGGCAGTAAGAGCAACTGATATGAACTAGAATATTAAGTTAATTTTGAGGCTTATGTGAAGAAATTTAGTGGAAGGAGATGTGACAATTGTTTTCCATAGAATTGCTTGGCTGCCAACTCCAAGGCAAATACCAAAAGATGAAACAGGAAATCGAAGAAGAAATGGCCGTTTCCTATCCTGAGGAAGCACTGTCTCTTCTAAGGCTTGTTGGAGTAGGAAAAATAAATTGCTATAAACTAGAGTAAATTACAAAACCCCCCCGAGATTTTGTAAAATTATACAAACATTCTTTGCTTTTTTAACATTTATACTAACCTCCCTTCAAGAGAGTCCAATCTAATGTTTTTTTAACAGTTATACAACAAAATTTACTTATACCTACAAACAAAGTCTGTCATGTAGGTAAAAGTATAATTGACATTTACCTATGGACACTTTTCCTGTCAACTTTGAGGGGTCGTATTGTGATGATTATTAGTCTGTATGTATAAGTTTTACCTATGGACATATCTTTACCTATGATTATATTTGTCTGTCACTATAGGTAGTATATACAATTTATTCTACGTGTAGGTAAAAGTCATTAACGTATACCTACATTCTGTAACTGTAAGTAAAAGTCATGAACATATACCTACAACATCCAACTACAGGTAAAAGTCATATAATAATGAAAATTAAACTAAATATATTTTATTTTCTTATTATTAAATTTTATGAAATTAATACATGCTCAAGGTTATCTTTTTTAAGTTCCAATGTCTCTGAGAAGCAGTTAACAAGCACAAGTGAAAGCAACACCTCAAGCTTGCTTAAATTCCAGTCATCACAGTCTTCCTAATGTTTCTAAAAAGAAAACCTAGAAGAACATAATAATAAGATATAGTGGCACAAACAAATTCAAAAAAATGCTCCTTATTAGCCTAGTAATTACAAAGAGCGAGATGTAGTTACAAAGAGTGAGACTGAAAATTAAACAGAGCATAATAGTGCTCAAATAAACAATGAAGAAAAAAACAAGTAAACACTGAAGGCGATTTCAGCTCAAATAACAATGACTACGGATTAAATATCACTCATGGAGAGGTGAGTTGACTCCTAAAGCTATTCCTTCCGAATATCAAAAGTGTAGTTAATCTCCAAATACAACTTCTTGTCATCGTCAACAAACTGAAAGATGTGACACAAAAATAGGAGGTCACGTAATGCATTAATCTGGAAAATTTGAAAAAAAAGGGCATTTTAAGCAATATATAAATTGAAAGTGAAATCAGGTCATGTATCATGATAATTATATTATGGTCTAATTTTGTGTTCATTTAAGGCAAGCATTTATGTTTTAGTACACCATAATTATATTCTGGTCTAATTTCAAATGAATGCCTTAATCACACTTCACCTAAACTTTCCCTAATTATATCAGATTTTAGCAGTTCAGTGTTAGTGAAGGATATTCTAATTACTGTAAAGAGACAATAAAGGATACGCTAACATGAATTACGAAGAAAATAAATGATGGGATTACATGTCAGAAACCTTACCTTAAATTACATATAATGATTAAAATAATATAATCTAGCAAGTTCTTCCTGTCTCCAATATGCAAAATTTAATACCATGGGGTATTCCACTGTATAGCTTTAAATCTTGGAAGCTGCAGTTACTGCTCTGCTATGGTAATATATACAATGCCATCAAATCCAGTAAAGTAGCAAATCACAGCCATTGGTGGCATGAAGACAAATTGGTACCTGAACTACTTTTTTAGCTTCATCATCAACATCTCCACGATAGAAAGTTGTTGATGAGTCCCCATCATAGCCCTGCAATCATATATTTACATTTCATTAACCAAATTAAAGCTTAAAATTTAGAAATACTAAAAGATGTAATTGGAAACCAAATATGAATGGGGAAACAACTGATCTTTAATGCAGCATACTCAACTGCTCAAATAATGAGATGCTACACGAATTAAAATTTAGACAAAAATTGATACAGTACCAAGTTAAAGAAGAAGAAAAATTGATACAGTACTAAGCTAAAACAGTCATGCTCAAGTTATTTGACGGATCTTAAGAGCATATATGGCACAATTCTAACAAGCTAACCCGAATAAAATTTCGGTGTCATTGCTCTCTCATGACAGAAAAAAAAGGATTTCCAATTTAAATTTAAACAATAATAAAAAGGCATATTGCTCCCTTTCTTAGTTTCTCTATCTCTCTCTTACACACACAAAAAAACACAAAATAGATATCATATAGGCATATTCCTTAGTGTATAGGTTCAGCTGCAACAACCCATTGAAGATCACATACGTTCGAAAGAGTTAAGGAACAAACAGAGCTGAAGCATAATGAATAAAAATCATAAACACCAGCAATCACATTTCCCTTTCAACATAAAGCACCAAACTCATCCGCATCCCAGACAGAAGCTTTCAACTTGTGAAAGGCAACCCCAGAGATTGGTAATGATAGCTTGGATGACACAAGTTCATACCTCCAACACTATAAATAGTTCACCACCCCAAAATATAGGGAAGTGAATAAAAATAAAAAGGTTGAGAACTATTCTCTCAAGCAATTCACAAATCAATTCTCAAGTGAATCCAACAAAAGAACAGAGAAAAAAAAGTTGGGAATAAGGGGGGTGGGGGGCAAGGGAATAGGGAGAAAAAAAGATGAAAGGATTCTTACTTCAAGATAAGCTTGCATAAATCCATTAAAACAAGAAACAATTGCAAGAAGTGCCCTCCAAAAAGTTGATGTAAGTAATTACAAAGAAATATTGTTTAAATCAATATATCAAATACAACACAACTAACCTGATTCATAGTCAAAAGTCAATGTACCAGTCTTATCACTACATATGGTTGTGGCAGAGCCCATGGTCTAGCAAGCAGAAAGCCTCCTTACCTACATTTCAATGTGACAATATTAAACAAAGTTTCACATGTATTTATGTCAAAATCGATTATAAGTACAAACATCAATTGGCATACCAAGTCAAAACTGATTAAACTGACATTCCCATTGCCCATCTCATGGGCTGAGTTTCCCCCTAAATAATTGTGTCAAGAATTGTTATAAGAAAGTCACCAAACCATATTTAAGAGAATGAGAGCAAGAAGTAGTGGCAACAAAAAAGGAAGCATAATTATATGGAAAATTTTATTGCTGGAAAAGGAAGCATAATATGACAATACTAATTCTAAGGCCTCTAAGAATCATTGCTGCTACATATTGTTAATGATGCTGACTAAATCAATATAGTTCTGCAGCTAGTTGTCACATTGAGTCGATAGAGAAAAGAGCCACGTACCTACACTAATTATAAGTAATGTGTAACTTACCAAACCAGTTCCTGCTCCACCACAATATATTGCACTTTCCATTGCTCAATGCAGGCATTTTCAGCAAAGTTTATGCCCAATGCAGGCTCAGGAAGCTCTGGAGGAACTTCTTCGGCAGGTAAATTAATTTGCCATTGCTCATTAGGGAATTCGTACAGACAAAGATTATCCTTTTCTGGTGCACAATAAACACAACAGTTAAACAAATGAAGCATCAATATGTCATCAGTGTACCTCACTTGCATTGTTAACGTGCTCTACTCTCATCAATTAACGCATAGCACACGAATTTGAGCATAGCAAGCATGGAAAAGGAATATAAAAAAAATCGTAGAAAAATCACAGTATTCTTTAATAGTTATCGCTGTGTTTTCATCCATCACAGTTGCTTTCACAACACTTGCAGCATTGGGAGCGGAGTTTGTGGATAATGACTGATTATCATATTCAGAAGTCATGTTGCCATGCTCCAACTGTCTACTTCCAAACGCATACTCATTATCTAGGCCTCCGGTCTGCAAAAAAAATGAACAAATGCAAATATTCATATACAGATGTTATAAATAAGTGCTTGATCACCCAAAACTGTTAACTCTTGGAAAAACAACTAACAGAATCACTTGGAATGTCTGAAACCTATAATATGTTAATTCCATCATTAGTAACTATCCACAAAGACTATAACAACTACACAAAAGGACTGTAAACATACTTCTTGATTAAGGTGGGGAGACAGATGGAAAGGGAATTCCCTCTTAATCTTAAGATGTACGAAGTAATTAAGATCCAGCTATAGTCAGCAGGTAAAACACTATTAATCGTATATGACACCCAAAAATCCATTGACATATTTATTGCAAATAATAAACCTTTATATGATGATCAATAAAATTGCAAATGGAGAAAATTAATTGATAGCATAGCACAAATTCTTGCATAATAGGAACCATAATTACTATGAAAAGCATCATCCTCTCCCCTGCTTCAATTCCCTTTTGTATGAATTTTTTCCCCATCAGCTACAAGAATAATGATGTGAAAAAAAAAAAATGTAGCCTTTAGAAGTAGGGAGCAAGATTCTCATACCTCCTGTTTCAAATTAGTGCTCCCATTAACCAATGCATGGTCTGTGTTGCCAACATCTTGAAGGTGATTGAAAATACACTTTACAAGTTCATGCATGGTGTACCGTGCTATCTGCTGCAACAACTCACTCGTTTCTCGCTGCGAATCGGAAAGTTGCGTCGCGTGGCGTAATTCGGCTATTCAACGGAAACGTTGACGGAACACCGTAGCACTGATCCTCGTCGGAATCTTCAGTCTTCTATTCTTTACTGCGTCTCTTTGTAAACTAACTACGTGAAAAAGAAAAGGAAATGACTCTCCAAAACTAAGGAAATTTTATATTTATTATATTGGTGTAAATTATTTGAGTTATCCTATGTAATAATTGTAGAACTAATATTAAATAATGTTTATATCGAAAAAGAAATCTGTATCTATATAATAATATAAATTTTTGGACGGTCTAAAGTCTAAACAGTAATTATCTTCCACAATAAAAATAGATTAATGTTATAATAAGTTAAAACTTTAGAACATATTACAATCGCACGCTAAATTTTTAAGGGAAATTTGTATAGGCAAGAAAAAGAAGAATATTAAGTAAGATTTTGTTATACGTCAGAGAATATGAATGTATTTTGCCTAAAATTTTATTTTAACGGTATTAAATATAATACGATTTATTATTATGAAGCAATATTATAATCACTTTACAAAAAGAAGAAAATTTCATCAACAAAAAAAAAAGAAGAAAAAGAAAAAGTAATATTATGAAGCGTGAAACGGTGATGTTGACGCGGAGGGGGAAGTGCCGCCGCTACGGCAGTGATAGAGAAGAAGAGACAGGATAAGAAATCGGACAGTGTTGCGCTAGTTATATTGCTTTTTTTCTGAATGTGTTATTATTCTAATGCTAATTTTGTGGTAATATTATTAGAAATTGCTTTTATATATCTAATTTTGGCCAACAATTACTTATGGGTCATTAACATCTTTAATTAAATAATAAACACTAACAATTGTTTTAATTCCAAATAATAATTACAATTTAAAAAAAAATTGGTGTAGTGATAGCTAAAAGTCTTTTTAAGTTTTATTTATAGCAAAGTATCCATATATTGTCTTTTGAAGTTTTACCAATACTACAACAGCCAGTCGTTGGCACAAGTTTTTCAATAATTTTATCTACACTAAGTATCAATAGGTAAAAGTGTTTATGAGTTTTACATATTTATTAGGTATTATTAGACTTTTCTCACATTTAATTTTTTAATTTTACCTACATAAATTTATGTTCGTAGGTATAAGTGTCTATAGGCATAAATCATTTTTCTTGTAGTAATTATTTATATATTAATGAATGTTTGGCTCAATGACTTCACATGTTCGAAAGCATGATAAAATATGTCATCATATTAAGATTTCAATATTATTGGTTGAAAACTTTATTTGGTTTAAAGGAGATTTTTGATATTGTCATATCTATTGAGTTGGAAAATCACATTCATGGTTTCTATTGCACTCAATCCAACTCATCGTGGGTGGCTCAGTATGTGGCAAATTTGATAAAATTTTGTGGATCCGCTACATACAAAATATTATCATGTCAATACATATTTAAGTAGTCGAGGGAAATGAGACTAAAGTCCATCAATTAGTCACAATAACAAACACTTGTCTCTGTGTGATTGGCGATCCCATGAATGGAATTCAACGGGTAACAACGAAGTTGTTGTTGACTAAAGTATTCCAAAGTTTTTTTTTTGTGGAGTTGGTCCGATTCTCATTTCTATGGCTAGGTGTAGTTGATTGTGGGAGTGATAGTCATAGATCCTTCTTTCAGGGTTCACCTAGTGAGTGTGGTGATGGGGTCGCCATTGCGAGATATGGGCTAATATCTTCGGGATTGTTGAAAAATATATTTAAATTTTAAAGTGTATATATATACATATGTGTGTGTGTGTGTGTGTGTGTTTTTAATCAATTTTTTAAAGATAAAAACTATTTCCTATGTATTTATTCCTATCTTTTAGAAATTGTGTTTGACCAAGTCTTTAGTCTTTTTATGTGTTGGAGGCCTTTAAGATTTGTAATGTTTGTTACTAGTTTGTTTGTTGTGATAATTGGGTTGCACATTTGGTGGCTTTTTTCTTTCTTTCTTATATATAGTTTTCTCTTACAAAAATAATAAGGAAAACAAAAACCCATTGGCACACACCTACAACAAAATATCAATTGCCTATTTCTCCTTTTTATAAAATTATATTATATTATTACAACTATATGTTTTGAAGCATGGTGTTCTTTAATTCGGGATCATTTCACTGCACTCGATTTGAATTAATGGGTTGTCGTATTTTTGGAGATGAACACATGCATATTAATTTATTCTACCAGTACAATGACGACGTTTTTTCTCTCAAAGGATAACGCATAACACGTTTCAATCCATATCCTTTTTAAACTCTCCTGTGTTATTATATTTATTTTTTTTATTAAATATTGTTATAAAAATTATTTGTGTATTGATTATATGTGAAATAATTTCACTGCTATGTTTGTAATTTTGGTTTCCTATTTATTTTTCTAACAAATTGTACATTGTATTTGCTTTAACAGTATATTATAGAACTTGTAACGACCCACCTCGTCGCTATGATATTACTAACTCTTAAATCGTGCAGATCTCAATTTTAATAAAAACTTCATTAATTTGATTATGAAAATGATGGTAAATTTTTTGCGATAAATACAATTATCATACACCTATTACAATTACATAATTAAACACATATGTACATATATATTAAATCAGTACATGTTATCCACATGTTAAAACTTCCTTTAGTTTTACATGTATATACACCTGAAATTACATATCTAACAAAAAGCCAAAAAACTAATTAAGAAAGAGTTTATTAACAAAACACAACTCTTTTTCCAAAAAGAAATCCAACGTCATCACGTCGACTTGACGGCTCTAACAAAAAAGAATCATTCTCCAGAGTCACCTATTGCTACTCATCTACTCACACGAACAAAAGTTTGTGATCATCACAGGTACCAACCATACAGTACAACAAAAACAATGGTGAATTTATTATATAAAATCAGCAAGCATCAGATAACAACAGTTGGGAAAAAGACAACACAATCACCATAATTATTACCACAAACCCATCATTCCATTACACATTCAACAAAAACAATCATCCAATGCATTCCACAGCTCAAACAATCATGTTCAGAATGAGGTATGCATCCGACTCATCACTCCACATGTAATGTGATACCATCGTCATGGAAATAGTCTATCTCAGGAAAATGATGCAGTAGCTCGTCGAGGTCACCCTATCGTGCACTGGTCGCTTCCCCCCATGGTGATCAGCCCTGAGTCACAAGGGAGTTTCAAACAGAGTGATGCCCCTTAGTACCCTCGTACTTACTGCCACCATTCTATTTCCATCCATGAAATACGAAGTATGAACATGAGCACCATCAATGCAATGATCATGGATAGATAGAGACCGAAATTTTAACAATCTCTTTCTCTCTTGGGATGTTTAAAATTCATAAACCCTCCCTCGCAAGGTTATCCAGTCATGCACCCCCCATGTACATACACAACATCATTGATACACTGACCATGGATAGATAGGGACCGGAATTTTAAACAATCTCATTCTCTCTTAGGATACTTAAAATTCGTAAACTCACTCTCGCAAGGTTATCCAATCAGGCACCCCCACGGTATTCATGTGTATCTGATATGCGCCTAGCATATGCTTATTTCCAAGCTATTAGAAGCATGAAATCACCCATATATGACTTAAATTCGTTTATAATTGTGATAAATGTTGATTAAGCTGTTCCTTGCTCGAATTATGTTAATTGTGACAATTTTTATAGCAGGAAAAGCAATTTTTACTCAAGACCAGTTGGACAAGGCAGTCACGCCATCAGCGTGGTGTTCCACGCCATCAGCGTGGATGTTTGAAGCTTTCACGCCATCAGCGTGAACTCCACGCCACCAGCGTGGGAAGCAGCCCTCAAATGAAATCTTCACTGGAAGTCCACGCTACCAGCGTGGAGTGCCACGCCTCCAGCGTGGCTGTTCAAAAGCTTCCATGCCACCAGCGTGGTGAGCCACGCCACCAGCGTGGGATCCCACGCTACCAGCGTGGGACTCTGCTGACTGTGTAATTTTAAATGTTGTTGAGGGTAAAGCTGGGTTTTCACATGTTCCTTATAAATACCTTAACTCCAGCATTGAAGGCACGTTCCTGGACTTGAAGAATCACAAAAACTTAGGGTTTTAGAGCTTGGGAAGCTTTGCTAGGGCATTGGGAGTTGAAGGTTCAAAGTGGAGGTCTTGCTCCATCTTCTTCTCCTTAATCTTTAGCTGGGCATGTCTATTTTGGATGTAACTCAGCCACCTACTATGAGGTTTGGCTAGTTTTATTTTGTAGTTAGGGTCAAACACTTAATGTAACTCCCATTGGGATGTATTGAATGCTATTTTCATTTATCGAAAGTTATTTTTACTGCACTTTGCTTGCATGGTTTTATTTCTTCCTTGGATTTGATCACTCTAATGAAGAACTCAGAGCTAGGGTTCACAATAGGGATATTGGGACACTAGTCTTGGACTTAAGTGAAGTAACTTGCTTGCATTACCTAGGAATAGGGATGTATGTTTGCAGTCTTGAATGTGTTGCTTAGTGCTTAACCCTAGGAAAGTCACTAAGGGATTAGGGCTGGAAAAGGGGTTAAAGGGTTATTTGTCTAAGGAATTAGTGAATAACTAGCTTAGTGGTGGAACACATGACTGATTAATTGAGATATTTGAATGTAGTAAACAATATAATTCCATTGGGAGGAAGCATTGAGTGTGAGTGCCCTAGCTACTATCGTCACATATCATATTTTATCAACTTACTTGTTTATACACTTTTAATGTTCATAGCTTAGTTTAAACTCAACAATTACACACA
>CM023956.1:26406282-26421573 GCA_013407115.1 Glycine latifolia
ACCTCATCATGAAAGTGCAGTGCTTTTTTAATCTCCCCACGAAAACAGAGGCCTTTGATGAGTGTGGTGAGGGTAATTGCATTTGGGTGATAACCCCTCTTGAGAATGTTGGCCAATACAGAAAAAGAAAAAGTAATGTGAGCCAGATGGCAGAAACAATTGATGAGGATGTTCAGAGTAACAAGGTTAGATCTAATCCCTTTTGATTCTAATTGTTTGAAGAGGGAAATGGCAGTAGGGTAATGCTTCGTGTTGACAAGGGAACTCAGGATCATGTTAAAACGGATGGTGGGTGGGGGAGGGCGCATAAGGAGCATGCGATTGAATAAGGCAACATCATGATGGTGATTGGGAGGTTGAGAATGAGATTGATAATGGAGGCTTGCACTTGCAATTGGGGGATAAGAAAGAAGAAAATGCGGAAACACAGAGACGGAGAGGGAGGGAAGAAACCTGAATCTTAACAATGAGAAAGATGACATTGCTAGTCTATTCGGGGAGGTGATGAAAGAGAATGGAATGGAAACTCAAAGAAGAACCCATCCGTAACAAAATTAATTAATATGAAGGATGAACTTTGCTTTTGCGGCGTCGTTCCGTTCCAATCCATACCTAGTTTCCCCTTTGAATTACCACTCAAAATTTTTAGATAAATTTTATAATAATTAAATAATTAGGTATATTTTTGTTAATTATTTTAACTATTTATCATATTGTATAATAAAAAATAACATTATATTTTTATTATAGTAAAAAAATATTAGAAAAAGTAAGACTTTCAACTCTTAAGAATTTTTTTTGAAATTGGTTAAAAAATGTTTTGAGGAACATCTTTCCAAGGAATTCTTTTTTAAATGATACTAAATATGAAAAATTAAGGGGATGTTTAATAGACAAAAGTTTTTACTTTCTCACAAATTTTAAAACGAGAAACTATGATTTTGTGATTGTGATTTTGTATGTAATTAATAAAAAAATTGTTAGGAAAATATAATTTTTGGAAAAAACTTTAGTTCGTTATGTTAATAAATATCTTATTTATAAGTACGATGAAAATGAATGATTGACATATTGTTATCTGAATGAGTTAGTTATTTATTTATAATATGTTTATTTAGAGAACCCTCCCAATTTGTTACATTTACAAAAGTAAATATCAAACATATAAGGATCTATGACCCTCCTCTCTCCTTATGAAGTTTCAGTCCGGATAAACCATATAAGAAACATGTAACACAACAACAATAAAAAAAGCCTTATCCCACTAATTGTAATGGCTACATGGATCTTGCAATTTCATTCAACTCAATTGTATAAAATATGAAATTCATTAATTTTAATCATATTATATTGGTACATTACTGAACTCAAATATTTGTTGAATAGAATTCGTGAAATGAAATTTATTTCTAACTTATCATAGGATATATAATGATTCATGGTTTACAAATGATGGTATTGTGAACCTAAGTAGAGATATTCATCCATATTTATGCAATTAATTTAGAAATAAGTTCACTTTAGACTTTAGGCAACATATAACGATATAAAAAGGATCCTTGTACGGTATTTTATTTTATTTTACCTTATTGGCAAGTTAACTGTGTTTTTTCTATAGACTGCACAACAAAACGATTCCAACAGCGGACAGAGATTGTAGCAGCCATCTTTGAAGAAATAGAAACTTTGGCAAATGATTCCAGGCTCCAAAGCCACCTTGTCCCCTACTTATCATCCACGAGAAACCAGAGCTAATAAGTTGTAAGCATTCCACACACACACATATATATAGAACAACAGTGAAGCACTCCATTTCAGTTTGTGCCGAGACTGATGTTTGGACAGCTTAAAGCTCAAATTGAACTGAAAAATTTCTTTCAAAGAGAAAATTTTACTGTAACTCATACTCAATACAACGATTTTGATTGTATGAAAAAAGCATGTGGACTGGTTATCGAAAATATATAATGCATAGTTTAACCATCAAAATTTCAATGTTAGGCTCATGGCATTTATTAACACTTACAAACGCTCAACAAGCAATCTTTGTTAGTTAACCTGCAATTGCATTTAGCACATTAATTGCCATAGCTCAGCTGCACATTAGAATCTCACCATCCCCTGAAATAAACAAAAATAAATAAATAAACTCAGACTGTTACGCCTAGCATGGACAAATTAAAGTACCCTGTGAGGAAACTCATGGTAGTTCTATAATATACTGTTAAAGCAATTACAGTGTACAATTTGTTAGAAAAATAAATAGGAAACCAAAATTACAAACATAACAGTGAAATTATTTCACATATAATCAATACACAAATAATTTTTATAATAATATTTAATGCAAAAATATATATAATAACACATGAGAGTTTAAAAATGATATGGGTTGAAACGTGTTATATATTATCTTTAGGGAGAAAAAACGTCGTCATTGCACCGGTAGAATAAATTAATATCCATTTGTTCATCTCCCAAAATACGACAGCTCATTAATTCAAATCGAGTGTAGTGAAATGATCCCGAATTAAAGAACACCATGCTTCAAAACATATAATTGTAATAATATAATATAATTTTATAAAAAGGAGAAATAGGCAAATGATATTTTGTTGTAGGTGTGTGCCTATGGGTTTTTGTTTTCCTTATTTTTTTTTAAGAGAAAATTATATATAAGAAAGAAAGAAAAAACCACCAAATGTGCAACCCAAGTATCACATCTAACAAACTAGTAACAAACATAACAAATCTTAAAGGCCTCCAACACATAAAAAGACTAAAGACTTAGTCAAACACAATTTCTAAAAAGATAGGAATAAATAGATTGAAAATAGTTTTTATCTTAAAAAAACTGATTAAAAACATAAATATATATATATATACTTTAAATTTTAAATTATAGGAAAATATTTTTCCACAATCTCATAGAGATTAGCTCATATCTCGCATTGGAGGCCCCACCACCACACTTATTAAGTGAACCCTGAGAGAGTGATCTATGACTATCACCCCCACAATCAACTACACCTAGTCATTGGAATGAGAATCAAGACCAACTCCCAAAAAAAATAAAAACTTTGGAATACTTTAGTCAACATCACCGTTTCACGCTTCATAATATTACTTCTTTTTTTTGTTTTTTTGTTGATGAAGTTTTCTTCTTTTTGTAAAGTGATTATAATATTGGTTAATAATAATAATAATTCGTATTATATTTAATACCGTTAAAATAAAATTTTAGGCAAAATACATTAATATTCTCTGAAGTATAACAAAATCTTACTTAATATTCTTCTTTTTCTTGCCTATACAAATTTCCCTTAAAATTTGAGCGTGCGAATGTAATATGTTCTAAAATTTAACTTATTATAACATTAATCTATTTTTATTATGGAAGATAATTACTGTTTAGACTTTAGACCATCCAAAATTTTCTATTATTATATAGATATAGATTTCTTTTTCGATATAAACATTATTTAATATTAGTTTTTCAATTATTGCATAGGATAACTCAAATAATTTACACCAATATAATAAATATAAAATATCCTTAGTTTTGGAGAGTCATTTCCTTTTCTTTTTCACGTAGTTAGTTTACAGAGAGACGCAGTAAAGAATAGAAGACTGAAGATTCCGACGAGGATCAGTGCTACGGTGTTCCGTCAACATTTCCGTTGAATAGCAGAATTACGCCACGCGACGCAACTTTCCGATTCGCAGCGAGAAACGAGTGAGTTGTTGCAGCAGATAGCACGGTACACCATGCATGAACTTGTAAAGTGTATTTTCTCTCACCTTCAAGATGTTGGCAACAGAGACCATGCATTGGTTAATGGGAGCACTAATTTGAAACAGGAGGTATGAGAATCTTGGTACCTACTTCTAAAGGCTACATTTTTTTTTTTCACATGATTATTCTTGTAGCTGATGGGGAAAAAATTCATACAAAGGAGAATTGGAGCAGGGGAGACGAGAGAGGATGATGCTTTTCATAGTAATTATGGTTCCTATTATGCAAGAATTTGTGCTATGCTATCAATTAATTTTCTCCATTTGCAATTTTATTGATCATCATATAAAGGTTTATTATTTGCAATAAATATATCAATGGATTTTTGGGTGTCATATACGATTAATAGTGTTTTACCTGCTGACTATAGCTGGATCTTAATTACTTCGTACATCTTAAGATTAAGATGAAATTCCCTTTCCATCTGTCTCCCCACCTTAATCAAGAAGTATCTTTACAGTCCTTGTGTGTAGTTGTTATAGTCTTTGTGGATAGTTACTAATGATGGAATTAACATATTATAGGTTTCAGACATTCCAAGTGATTCTGTTAGTTGTTTTTCCAAGAGTTAACAGTTTTGGGTGATCAAGCACTTATTTATAACATCTGTATATGAATATTTGCATTTGTTCATTTTTCTTGCAGACCGGAGGCCTAGATAATGAGTATGCGTTTGCAAGTAGACAGTTGGAGCATGGCAGCATGACTTCTGAATATGATAATCAGTCATTATCCACAAACTCCGCTCCCAATGCTGCAAGTGTTGTGAAAGCAACTGTGATGGATGAAAACGCAGCGATAACTATTAAAGAATACTGTGATTGATTTTTCTACGATTTTTTTTATATTCCTTTTCCATGCTTGCTATACTCAAATTCTTGTGCTATGTCGTTAATTGATGAGAGTAGAGCACGTTAACAATGCAAGTGAGGTACACTGATAACATATTGATGCTTCATTTGTTTAACTGTTGTGTTTATTGTGCACCAGAAAAGGATAATCTTTGTCTGTACGAATTCCCTAATGAGCAATGGGAAATTAATTTACCTGCCCGAGAAGTTCCTCCAGAGCTTCCTGAGCCTGCATTGGGCATAAACTTTGCTGGAAATGCCTGCATTGAGCAATGGAAAGTGCAATATATTGTGGTGGAGCAGGAACTGGTTTTGTAAGTTACACATTACTTATAATTAGTGTAGGTATGTGGCTCTTTTATCTGTCGACTCAATGTGACAACTAGCTGCAGAACTATATTGATTTAGTCAGCATCATTAACAATATGTAGCGGCAATGATTCTTGCTTCCTTTTTTGTTGCCACTACTTCTTGCTCTCATTCTCTTAAATATGGTTTGGTGACTTTCTTATAACAATTCTCGACACAATTATTTAGGGGAAACTCAGCCCATGAGATGGGCAATGGGAATGTCAGTTTAATCAGTTTTGACTTGGTATGCCAATTGATGTTTGTACTTATAATCGGTTTTGACATAAATACATGTGAAACTTTGTTTAATATTGTCACATTGAAATGTAGGTAAGGAGGCTTTCTGCTTGCGAGACCATGGGCTCTGCCACAACCATATTCAAAAAGGGTTTAAATAAATTAATTTAATATATTAGTGTTGTTTTCGATTCCTTCTATTACACCCTTTGTTATTCTAAAGGTATTGGTTGTACTATTTGAACATAAAAATTGATGATGAACATGCATTTTTTTAAGGAACAATTTTTTTAAAGAGCTTAATTTATATTTACTATTGTTGCAAAAAATAATTATTTACTATTAGTTAATTAAAAATTATTATTGAGATGACTTTTAAAATACATAATTTTATTATATAAATCAACAAATTTATTATACTTAATAATTTGTGATTATATGATACTATAAAAGTCCTATATACTGTAAATATGCATAATTTACTTATTTCTAAATAAGTAAACAAGGCTTGTAGAATTTTCACATGCTTCTTAATAGATTTCTCATATCCAAATTACTTAGTTAGTAGTTTCATATGATTTTTGCAGGCTGTTCGGGTCAATTTTTTCAGACGATTCAAGTATGTTACATGTACTGTTGCTGTTATATATTTTCTTTTATACTATTTATTAATATTTTTCTGACAAAATTATTTGGATGTTATTATGCACAGATTCTTGCTTGCATGGTGGGCCTATACTTTTCCAATGGCTAGTGCAGCATATGCAACTGTAAGATACGCAAATGAGGTCACAAATGTAGTTACAAAGACGCTGTGTGTAATAGTACTCAGTCTCATGTCCACACTCATAATAGCAGCAGTACGTGCTTGTATCAACTATACTGCATGCCTTTGTCTTCAAAGACCTCTTCCCCAATGACCATGCCATTGCCATAAGTCATGGAAAAAGAAGGTCAGAAAAGAAGTGTCTAGCTCTTGGATACACGAGCCATATATGACTCCATAGAGACTGATTTAGAAGCTTCTGCCCCACTACCAAATGGCAGAGAGGTCAATTCAGCCTCTATATGAGGATATTTGTTCTATATTATAGTAATGTGTCATTCAAAAGATAATATTATGAGTTGCTTGCCTAATAATCTTTCGTTAATTAAACATAAACAGTAGTAAGAGTTTCACTGTTGTTCCTGTGAGGCGGTGACCATGTATTGTAAAATCAGTGGGATACCTGTGAGATTCACCTTGATTTTCATCACCCATGTTTTAAAATGACCTACTTATATATAATTAAGGTGATATATATTAATTTTATCAATGCAATCCACAACCATAATTGATATTATATAAATTTTTAACTAGAAGCTCAGTATTCATCACAATTAAAGTTTATTATTATCCCGTTTCAAGATTATATTTGACAAGAAATTTTTATTTATTCTATAATTATTGTAATTACTTGTTCAAATAAAAAAATAGTGTTTAATTATCTATTTATTTCCTATTGTTTAGCTATTATAATTATAATTTCAAATATACTATTACAAAAAATTTATTTATTATAAATAATTTTGTTGATAATTATTCTCATCTCTTCTTATTCGTTTTTCATATTGTTCAATAGTATGTAATATAACCTTATATAAAAAATATTAATTACTCTTAAAATAATTTTTTATATAAAATTATTTTTAAAAAAAACTAAGTAATCATTGTAATTTTAATATTTAATTAAAATATTAATGCTACTGTCTGCGTATGTAATAATAGTAGACAGACAAAACTAATAATTATTTTATTCTATAATACTTTTGGACTTCAAGTTTCATAAATAAAAGGTTACACTATTTATTATCTAAGACAAAAACACTAAATCATTTTTAAAATTATTGTTCAAAAACTATTTGTAGAATATAACAAATACCTATAGTTATTACACATAAATAAATATATATTTTTTACAATATTATTTTTAGTGATGATTTTTTATTAATTATAGAACAAATTATATAAGCTCTTGCTGCATGTTAGTTATTTATTTATAATAAGTTTATTTAGAGAATCCTGCCAATTTGTTACATTCACAATCAAACAAATAGGGTACTATGACTCTCCTCTCCTTATGACACTTCAGCCCCGACAAATCATATATGGAACATGTAACACAACAACAATAACAAAAATCTTATCCCACTAATTGTGATCAGCTAAGTGAATTTTGTAATTTCATTTGACTCAGTCGTATAAAATATAAAATTCATTAATTTCATTCATATTACTTTGATACCTTATTGAACATAAATACTTATTAAACCTAGTGTCTGTAATATATTAGTGAAGTGAAGTCCAGTTAACCTATATCATAGGATATACCAAGGCTTAAAAAAACGGTATATGTATATAGAACCTCATGCATATATATATGTATATATATATACCTTATTTATGCACTTCATTTTAGAAAAAAGTTCTCTTTAGGCAACATTTAAACAGTATAGAAAGGCTCATGTGTGTTAAAACATTTAACCTTGTGGTTACAGAACTGTTGTTACATTTACAAATAGCAGTCATCTTTGCAGAAATTGAATCTTTGACAACTGATTCCAGGCTCAAAAGCCACCCTGTCCCCAACTTTAACAGATTTAATTCAACTATTTATTATATTGTATAATATAATATAACATAATATTTTTATTATAGCAAAAATATTTGAAAAAGTAAGACTTTCAACTCTTAAGAATTTTTTTTGGAAAATTGGTTAAAAAATGTTTTCAGGAACATCTTTCCAACGATTTTTTTTTAAATGATACTAAATATGAAAAATTAAGAGGATGTTTAATAGATACAAGTTTTTACTTTCTCACAAATTTTAAAATGAGAAACTATGATTTTTTATGTAATTAATAAAAAAATTGTTAGGAAAATATAATTTTTGGAAAAAGCTTTAGCTCACTTTGTTAATAAATATTTTATTTATAAGTATGAGGAAAATGAATGATTGACATTTTGTTTTCTAAATGAGCTAATTATTTATTTATAATATGTTTATTTAGAGAATGTGCCAATTTCTTACATTTACAAAAATAAATATCAAACAAATAGAGATTTATCACCCTCTTCTCTTCTTATAAAGCTTTAGCCCGAGCAAACCATATAAGAAACATGTAACACAAAAACATTAACAAAAGCCTTATCCCACTAATTGCGATCGGCTACATGGATATATCTTGCAATTTCATTCGACTCAGTTGTATAAAATATGAAATTCATTAATTTTAATCATATTACTTTGATACATTACTAAACTCAAATATTTGTTAAATTGAATTCGTGTAATGAAGTCTATTTCTAACTTATCATAGGATATATCATGGTTCATGGCTTACAAATAAATGAAATAATGGTATGGTGAACCTTAGGCAGAGATATACACCCATATTTATGCAATTAATTTAGAAATAAGTTCACTTTAGGCAACATATATCGATATAAAAAGGATCCTTGTGCGGTAGTTTTTTTTTTTTTTTTACCTTATTGGCAAGTTAACTGTATTTATTTTATAGGATGCAAAACAAAAAGATTCGAACATCGGACAGAGATTGTAGCAGCCATCTTTGAAGAAATGGAAACTTTGGCAAATGATTCCAGTCTCCAAACCCACCATGTCCCCTACTTATCATCCACGAGAAATCAGAGAGCTAATAAGTTATAAGCATTCCACACATATATATAGAATAACAGTGAAGGACTCCATTTCAGTTTGTGCCGAGACTGATGTTTGGACAGCTTAAAGCATAAATTGACTCGATATAGCACATGATAATTGAACTGAAAAATTCCTTTCAAAGAGAAAATTTACTGAAACTCATACTGAATACATCGATTTTGATTGTATGAAAAAAGCATGGACAGGTTATCGAAAATATATATTTAATAGGAATTAGATGAATTCAAGTGCTCTATCTCATTTACAGCTTTGCAGCTCAAATAAAGGCTTGATACAGCAAATCAAAAATAACAGATAATCAAAACAACTAACAAATATAATCCGAACAAAATCTCCTAATAATCCTAACAAACTAAAAACTAAGAATATAGATAAATGACACCTATATTTACCGCTATCAGAAACTAACTATATGAATTTTAAATTATAGTTACAGGTTGTTATAGCTTTCCTAATAATATTGCATAGTTTAAACATCAAAATTTCAATGTTATGGTCATGGTATTTATTAACACTTACAATTTAGAAACACTCAACAAGCAATCTTTGTTAGTTAACCAGTCTGCAATTGCATTTAGCACATTAATTGCCATAGATCAGCTGCACATTAGAATCTCACCATCCCCTAAAATAAACAGAAATAAATAAATAAATCCAGACTGTTACGCCTAGCATGGACAAATTAAAGTACCGTGTGAGGACACTCATGTTAGTTCTATAAGAATAAGATACTGTTAAAGCAAATATAGTATACAGTTTGTTAGAAAAATAAATAGGAAACCAAAATTACAATCATAGTAGTGAAATTATTTCACATATAATCAATATATACACAAATAATTTTTATAACAATACTTAATTAAAAAAATAAATATAATAACACATGAGAGTTTAAAAAGAGTCTGAGTTAAAGAGTGTTATACATTATCCTTATAGAGAGAAAACGTCATCATTGTACTGATAGAATAAATTAATATGCATGTGTTCCTCTTCCAAAATATATAGAGAGAAAACGTCGTCATTGTACTGATAGAATAAATTAATATGCATGTGTTCCTCTTCCAAAATAGGATAATCGATTAATTCAAATTGAGTGCAGTGAAAATATCCGGAATTAAAGAACACCATGCTTCAAAACATATAGTTGTGATAATATAATATCATTTTATAAAAGGAGAAATAGGCAAATGATATTTTGTTGTACGTGTGTGCTTCTGGTTTTTTTTTTTTTCTTATTTTTTTTGTAAGAGAAAGCTGTATATAATATAAAAAAAGCCACCAAATGTGCAACCCAAATATCACAACTAACAAACTAGTAACAAACATACCAAATCTAAAAGGCCTCTAACTGATAAGAAGACTTAGTCAAACACTATTTCTTTTATGCTATTGGACTGACCCACTACATAGTTGTATTTGTAACTCTCTACCAGAGACTTCCAACAAATGAGACCCTCCCGAAAGAGCTACATCCTGTGTTCTTTATGTTTGTTGCACCACCTATTGTTGCTTCCATGGCATGGGCCAGCATTCATGATTCTTTTGATTATGGATCTCGGATTTCCTATTTCATCGGCCTCTTCCTTTATTTCGCATTGGTAAGTTTTTCTTTTTCTTTCCTTCTATAATTTGAAATAGAAATGATTATATACCGAGTAATTACAAAGTTAGCATTAATATTTATTCAAAATGGGTTTAACTTAATTAATTTAATATATTAGTATTGTTTTCGATTCCTACTAATATTACACCCTTTGTCATTCTAAAGGTGTTGGTTGTAGTATTTGAACATAAAAATTGATGATGAACATGCATTTTTTTAAGGAAACGCAACATATAAGAAAAATTATATATATAAAAGAGAACTAAGCAACAATTTTTTTAAAGAGCTTAATTTATATCTACTATTGTTGCAATAAATAATTATATATTATTAGTTAATTAAAAATTATTGTTGAGATCACTTTTAAAATACATAATTTTAGTATATAAATCAACAAATTTATTAGACTTAATAATTATTGATTATATGATACGATAAAAGTCCTATATAATGTAAATATGCATAAATTACTTATTTCTAAATAAGTAAACAAGGCTTGTATAATTTTCACATGCTTTCTAAATAGATTTCTCATATCCAAATTTCTTAGTTAGTAGTTTCATATGATTTTTGCAGGCTGTCCGGGTCAATTTCTTATTCACTTATGTTACATGTACTGTTTCTGTTATATATTTTCTTTTATACTATTTACTATTTTTCTGACAAAATTATTTGGATGTTATTATGCACAGATTCTTGCTTGCATGGTGGGCCTATACTTTTCCAATGGCTAGTGCAGCATATGCAACTGTAAGATACGCAAATGAGGTCACAAATGTAGTTACAAAGACGCTGTGTGTTATACTCAGTCTCATGCCCACACTCATAATAGCAGCAGTGTTTGTATCAACTATATTGCATGCCTTTGTCTTCAAAGACCTCTTCCTCAATGACCATGCCATTGCCATAAGTCATGGAAAAAGAAGGCCAGAAAAGAAGTTTCTTGCTCTTGGATACACGAGCCATGACTCCATAGAGATTGATTTAGAAGCTTCTATCCCACTACCAAATGGCAGAGAGATCAATTCACCCTCTGAGGATATTTGTTATATATTATAGTAATGTGTCCTTCAAAAGATAATATAATGAGTTGCTTGCCTAATAATCTTTCATTGGTTAAACACAAACAGATAGAGTTTGACTGTTCCGGTGACCATGTATTGGTGGGATACATGTGGGATTCACCTTGATTTTCATCATGCATGTTTTAAAATGACTTACTTATATATAAATAAGTTGATATATATTAATTTTATCAATGCAATCCACAACCATAATTTATATTATATAAATTTTTAACTAGAAGCTCAGTGTTCATCACAATTAAAGTTTATTAATTATCCCGTTTCAAGATTATATATATTTTACGAGAAATTTTTATTTATTCTAT
Organism: Glycine latifolia; assembly: GCA_013407115.1. NCBI lineage: Eukaryota > Viridiplantae > Streptophyta > Magnoliopsida > Fabales > Fabaceae > Glycine > Glycine latifolia. Next base: position 26,418,236 of record CM023956.1, read on the forward strand.
AATTATTGTAATTACTAGTTCAAATAAAAAAAAGTGTTTAATTATCTATTTCTTTCCTATTGTTTAGCAATTATAATTATAATTTCAAATATACTATTACAAAAAATTTATTTACTATAAATAATTTTGTTTGATAATTATTCTTATCCCTTCTTTTTCGTTTTTCATATTGTTCAACAGTATGTAATATACCCTTATATAAAAAATATTAATTACTGTTAAAATAATTTTTTATATAAAATTATTTTTAAAAATAACTAAGTAATCATTATAATTTTAGTATTTAATTAAAATATTAGTGCTACCTGTCTGCGTATGTAATAATAGAAGTAGACAGACAAAACTAATAATTATTTTATTCTATAATACTTTTGTACTTAAAGTTTCATAAATAAAAAGTTACACTATTTATTATCTAAGACAAAAACATTAAATCATTTTTAAAGATTATTTGTAGAATATAACGAATAGCTATATTTATTACACATAAATAAATATATATTTTTTACAATATTATTTTTTAGTGATGTTTTTTTAATTAATTGAGGGTGAACCCTGACACGGTGGTAAATTTGTGTCCTGGTGACTTGCTGGTCATGGGTTCGAATCTGGAAACAGCCTCTTTGCATATGTAAGGGTAAAGTTGTATATAATATCTTTCTTGCTTATCTGTGCATAGCGTGGAACCTCTGGGCAACGGGGTATGTGATTTGTGGTTTTTTTATTAATTATAGAACAAATTATATAAACGCTTCCTCAAATTTTGACATATTACATGTGCATTCCCTCTATATTTGACCCTTACACAAACACTCATTATTTTGGAATTTTAGTTAGAGTAGTAGCCTTTCTCTAGTAATAGTGTTTATTCCGTTTACCCAAAATAGTCACGTGTTTGCCACATGATCCTTTAAAAGTTTATTTTATGACAAAAATAGTCATATCTTCTTTCCACCAACAGTTTAAATCATACATTTTAGGGATTCTTCATGCTTTTGTTGGTTTTTGTTTGATTTATCTTGGCCAAATTGATTTCTTCATACCCTTGTTTGATTATTAACGCCTTCATGAGTTATTGATCATGGGTTGCTAATTTCATTTGCACTTGTAATGAATGTTTCACAATTTGACACAAATAACAGTTTGTCTCACATTTAAGTGCATTTTTTTGTTTCCTTTCTATATTTGTTTGGTACATTTTCTGGCTTAAAGATTTCTATTGTGGGTTGTTGGGTGTTGTTAATTCTGAGATGTTGGGTGCTAATGTTGTTGTTCATTGTTTCCCAATCAGAATGCGAGGGTTTCAAAACACACGAAGGAGTAACGACATAAGGGGTTTCACAACTATGAAGGATAATTTTGACCTTTCGCAAACACACTAGCTAACAACATTAATTAATGGATTCAATCAGAGAATGCAAAAGAAATGCATTTTAAGAGTGTGGATGCGCATGTAATATGTCCAAACTTGTAGAGATATTTGTGTAATCCGCTCTTAATTATATATCATATTATAATAATAGTATAGTAATCGTATAAGTGTAAAAACAAAGAACAAAATTACAAAAAGTAAGAAAGTAAGAAACATAAAAAGAAAAAAATGCAAAAAATAAATAAAATAAATAAATAAAAATATAATAAAGAAAATAACATAAAAACAAAGAAAAAGTAAAAAGTAAAAAAAGGAAATTATATATAGAACTATATAATTATTTTAGTTTATAAAATTATCTACCTATTACTAACCCTCAGCCTATTAAATATATTTTTATTTGCGCAAATCAAAGACTCTATCAAATATACTTATAGAAATTGTTACATAATAAAATAATTATTTTTGTGAAAAATAATAGCCGACCAAAATAATGGCTCTCCCAAAGTAATACTATATTTAAGATTTAAATATGTAATAATTCCTCAGTTTTAACTTAAAAAAACATATATTTGTAGTTGAGAAAAGAAAAATCAATGGTTAGAATAAAAGAGAAAAAGAGTAAGAAATTTTGTAACGACATTGTGACATGTGACATCCAAATAGTAACGATGGGAAGAATTTATATTATGTGTGTGACAAATATAAGGTTATACACTACTATAAAAAAACGTTTTTAAAGATAGTTTTTTGTGATTTTCTATGATAATTTTTAACCTTCTTTGAATCCCCTGTCACACAAATCACAACTTTTCACATCGAATTTTAAATCGTGCATCGGTTATCTCAAAAATCATCTTAGAATATGTTTTTTTTGTTTTAAATGTTATAAAATTGAGGATTCTAAAAAACCATAATAGAAAGTGTCTTTAGTTAATTTATTTAAAATCATGATGATTTAAAGATGGATTTTGCAAAAATCATCTTAGAAAGTAATTTTTCTAAGATGGTTTTTGCAAACCAATGTTGTTTTTCTTTAAAAAAATTATTGTTTTATAGAGACATGTCTAAAATCAGATTATACTAAATTTTAAACCTGCATAACAATCCTGTAGTATGTAATTGTTTAAAATAAATAAAGCTATCACATTAAAACCAAAACTTTAAAAGTACAGGGATTTAAACCATAATAGAGAAAAATTAGAGTCACAAAAAATATTAGAATTAAATAGTGTAGTTTCATTACACCAATCCAAATACAGTCTTCCATGTAAGGTTAAATACTTTATTGAGAATCTTTGCATCAAAATAATAACAAATTAAATATAGATTAACAAAGCTACAACCAAATTATCATATTCTTTAGATTGATACGGAAGAAAACCATCTTAGTTGAAATAGGATCCATGATTTGTTCATCAGCAAGTGCATGATTGAAAAGCATATTGCCTCTTGTAGCATGAAACAACACCCTTCCAATAAGAACTTTGGATTTACAAATTATCCCATTGATAAATCTTATAAACCATGTAGAACTCACAGGTAGTAAACTCTCGATTTAGCATCAAATCTTCATATCATAATATTCTTGTCACTTGTATTCTGATGTGTCTCAGCAATTTCAATAGCTTTTGCATCAATATATGGTCTATCCAACTTTATGCAAGTAACTGAGAGACAATAAGCATATTTTATGTTAAAGCCTCGTATTTTAAATTTCTATCTTGCAATGCTAATTCTTACATGAAGAAATCAGCTATGCTACAAAAAAGGATTTTGCATGTGCATGAAATAAATGGCAGAAAGGAAAAAGGGGCATTTGGTGCTAATAACATTAAAAACAAATAATCAAAACTCTCTCAAATATAGAACCCCATCTCAGGTTTTTCGTGCAATCATTCCTTAGTCTAACAGTTAGGGGTTATCTTGCACCACATACTGTGATGGCTTTTTCTTTCACATAAAA